>PVHT020000034.1:4468132-4699520 GCA_004024745.2 Catagonus wagneri
AAGAAAGTCTATTCTTGTACATGTGTGCTCTGCTTAGACCTGGAGTTTAGTGGATACCCCCATTGTTATTCAAAGAGTGAGTAAATTTGGCTCAGGTACTGGGTGCTGTCGCTGGTACAGCCTCTTCACAGTGCCCACCCAGGAGCATCTCTTCAGGGCTGGTGTCCCTTACTCTGAGCCATCTATCTTTAGCTTTTTTTTTTCTATTTTTAAAGCACTAAACAAATGGCTAAGTATTAAGGAATCAGGTACAGCTCACGGTACAACTCTGTTTTGTCGCTTCACTGAAGACAAAAACAAACATACTCAAAGGAGTATCTGAATGGCTGAAATTTATTCCATCCAATCTTTTCCTCAAGTTCAAGTTAAACAGTGACAGATTCTGTTTTGGTTTCCCTACTTTCAGTTCCCCAGATAGGAAACCATCTGCCTTGATGAAAAGGATCTATCACTGGAATTGTGTGTAGGGAAGAGAGATAGGGCCAGCTTGGTTAAGGTTGACTATGAATTTCTGGTGTAAACCAACCACAGCCACTATTCCGCTGGAGGCACCATCGCGGAGAACAGGTGCACAGCCAGCTGACTTTACCTTTGGGGCTCAGACAGCTCTGGATTTGAATTTTGGGTCTAATGCTATTTACCTGTGGGAATTTGGGCATGTTCCTTGATGTTTCTGAGCTTCACATTCCTCATCTATAAAATGGGGAATTATATTGCCTACTCGACAAGCAGATACTGTGAAGTCATATTATTATGGGGAGGAACCTTTTCAATCAGGGAGTTCCGTGGCGCAGTGGTTAACGAATCCGACTAGGAACCATGAGGTTGCAGGTTTGATCCCTAGCCTAGCTCAGTGGGTTAAGGACCCAGCATTGCCATGAGCTGTGGTGTAGGTTGCAGACACAGCTCGGATCCTGCGTTGCTGTGGCTGTGACGTAGGCCGGCAGCTGTAGCTCCATTTTGACCCCTAGCCTGGGAACCTCCATATGCTGCGGGTGTGGCCCTAAAAAAAAAGCAAAAAACATATATATATATATATATATATATATATATATATATATTTGCTCAAAGGTCTTGATAATGGACTTTAACTTAAGTCACTATTTCCTTCCAGAGACTTTTTTTTTTAATTAAAATTTTTTTTGTCTTCTAGGGCCGCACCTGTGGCACATGGAGTTTCCCAGGGTAGATTTCTCGGTTAAATACAATCTTTCCTCTGCTGAAAATTCTATGGTGGTTCCCATCACATACTGGAGAAAACTCCGCAGAGAGGCATATAAACAATGGAAATTCTAGAATTTCTATGTTGAAGAGGCCTCAGGTAACACTCTGATTAAAAGGATAAAAGCGCCAAGGAGACACAGGACAAAGCTGCACTTGCAAGGCAAGTATGAAAGTTCATTTAACTTGGGGAGCAGCCTGGCACACTGCTCTTTGACCCCCATCACTACATATCAATTTCTTCTCAACTTGGTCTCTGCTACCTTCCTCTGCCTCATCTCTCACTAATCCCTATACTGAGTCAGGGACCCAGTGGTACCCGGCTACTAGGGGTGGCAAATCACTTGCGTGCGATGCAAAAGATGTCCCTAGTCATTATTTCCTCTGCAGAGCCTTCCCTGATGCCCAAATCTCGTTCCATGCACACATGGCCATCCTATTCTGGTGCTCACAGACACTTTATACTAGTTCCTTTTAAGTATTTTTTCTCTCTATATAATAAAACAACAGGTTCATCTGTCTATACATCTCGCTAGACCATGGATGATTCCTTGGAGCCTGTACTGTGTCTTATCAACGTTGGTAAACCCTCCCTGACACGGTAGTAGAGCATCTTTTGGTGATAATAAAGAAAAGGATCTTTTAAAATTAGACATTTCAAAACAGCGGTACATGCCACAAGCAGCTTCTAAATCCTTTAAGGCCTAAAAGGCTGTTTTTTTTTTTTTTTCCATCTGTCATGTCTGCATCGAGTCTGATCATTTCTCAGGAACTGAGATATAAATATGCATCAAATGAATACACGTGTGGATAAGAATAACACCTGTGATTACCGGGCTACAGATCAAATAGCCCAGGCTACAAGCTTCATACTTGAGGGTATATGCTCATCCCCTTTTGGGGTTGAAGAGAAAGCTCATACCCCAATATGGCAAGAGTGGCTTACCCAGAGCCCTGGGCCTGTACCACTGGGCAGCCCCCTGGGTCTTGTAGCTGTTTCAGTTTCTGTAGGGCTTGATCTCTGGTGAAACATAGAGTATGTGGCCTTTGTAACCCCAACACATAAGTCACTTCGGAAAGTTGCCATTCTCAGGCGTCAGGCACGTCGACAAGCCAAGTCCCCAGGGTGACTCTGGGGCAGAAATATCCCAATTTAAAAATATTCTCCAAGTGGCTTATAAAATGTGTACAAGTTCATTTACCCTCCGTCCCTATGTGCTGTGGCAGCTGGCCTGTCTGTGTTTATTTGTTCCTCCAACTTGTGCTTATTCAGAGGGACTGCATTTGTCTCGCTGTCTCCTCCGTGAGAGACAGGGAGCCCCTTATGACAGATGTCAGCAACCTCAAATAAGTGCTGGGCCCGGCTGGGACTCTTGTGCTCCATGGGTGGAGATCAGGGGAGTGTTGGTCCTCCTAAGAAGGCTGGGGACAGGTTGGGCAGCAGTGGGCAGGGCTGGTTTCATCTGGGTGGCAGCACGGCCACCAAGAGAGGACAGTGTGCTTGTGTTTTTTCCACTGGCCATGGAAACCAGTCCTGGTGCCATCTTTGTTTTTGGTCGCACCCTCGGCCTGCAAAAGTTCCCAGGCCAGAGTTCGAACCCATACCACAACAATAACCAGGGCCACAGCAATGACAATGCTGGATCCTTAACCCGCTGAGCCACCAGGGAATTCCTAAGTCCTTGTGCCATCCTGATTTGACTTCCTGTAGGCGGCCAGTCTAGCCTTTGCTGTGTCCTTGGAGGCAGAGAGGAGGGAGCCACTAGTTTAACAAGGCACAGGGTCAGAGGACAATTGGCAAACATAAATATGATTTAAAACAATAGAACCCAAAGTGATGAGAACAGAGGGCTGTCTCCAAATTTTCTTTGGCTGGCACAGTGGCCTGGGCATAGCCCAGCTAGTGGGTCAGGACTGGAGGAGGCAATTCCTCACCTAAGGTTTTGGGGCGATGTCATCGAAAGAAGATACCCAAATAGGCTTCAAAAAGAAAGGGGACTGTGAAGATAAAATGAAGCCTGGCCTCCAAGACCTCAGAAGCCCATAGGCTCAGCTGTGACTATAGCCACTTCAAGTACCCATGGCAGGACAAAGAGGCCATATTTTAAAAGCAATTGCTTCTCCACTTCATGCTTCTTCTCTCATTCTTGGTGTGATCCTGGAACTGAACTTCCTGACCTTGGACTTCAGCTGTCAATGCTGGTGCCATAGACCCCTCACCTTGGTGTAAGTTACTCCTCACCTTTAGGAGGCTCATTCCTGTGTGTAAAGTCTTTCCCACTCCTGACCTCGTTGAGCAACACATCAACCCTGAGCGGTAGGTAGAATTACTAGACCCATTTCAGGGATGGGAAAAATGAGGCCCATAGGAGAGAAGTGACATGAGCAAGGTCAATGGGCTGGTAGGCAGTGAAGCCAGAACCTGAACCCAGACATCCTATTTCTGTTTCGACATGTGAGTTATGTCCACAGTCACTGATAGCAATTCTTTTGGGGTGTGTCATATGTTTGAGCATGCCCTCCAATGCATGTACATTTAATAATCTATAAATTATAAAGTATAGGATGGTGTTAATATAGTAAGCACATGAAACAACATGTAAAAACATTTTTAAAATGAGCTTAAAAGTGAAATAAATAATATTAAAAAAGAATCTACAGGGGCTAACATTTATTGGTAGAAGCTGGGAACATGGGGGTTTATTTAATATTCTGACTACTTTTGCATAAGTATGACATCGTCCATAATAAAACATTAGAAAAACAAAGAAACAAGAAAGGGCCAACAAATAGTCATGGAAGTTTATGTGTGACTTATGTGTGTCACTCTTGCTGTGCATGTAGGGTGACAAAGGCAGGGAATGGTTAATTCTGCTTCTGTGATTTCAGCAACATCACTTGAGTGTGTCTGGGCTCCTCCCTTTGTGAGAGGCTCTGCGGTGTGGTGGTCAAGAGGCTGGACTCTGGAGATGGACTGTTGGTTTCACAACCCCAGCTCTGCCCCTCACTAGTTTTATAATCCTGGAAAGTAATCTAACTTCTGGGAGCCTCAGTTTCCTCCTCTGCAAAGAAGAGATAAAAATTGGGGCTACTTCACTGGGTTGTTATAAGGATCAGATGAATATCATTTACATAATAATACAAAGTCGTAGGACAGTGTTTGAAACAGAAATGCTACATGCACTTACAATTGATTTTTTAAAAAAACAATAATCTCATTTACTGAACATTTACTATGTGCCAACCACAAATTTACAAGAACTTTAGGCATTTTAATTGTCATTATCAACCCTATGCATGAGTCAGTAATATTGTCTCTAATGTTTGAGAAACTTGGTCACAGACGTGTTAAATGATTTGCCAATTGTACTTGCTATTGTTATAAGAATTATTGTTCTCTCAGCCTTTATCGTCCTAGACATAATGGGATCTGAATTCTCAGGGACGCTTTGCTTCCCCTATTTCCACCTCTGACTCAATCTCTGAAAATGCCTGAATTAAAAAAGATGCCAGTCCTTTCCGGGCAAGTGTGATTTGGAAAAATGGAAAATGGCTCTGCCATACATTACACATAACAGGAAACAAAATCTGGCAGAAAGAGGTGAGATGATGATCCAGGAAACCAAATTTTAGTATAAGTTCTCCTATACTAGACACGCTGTCCACTTCGCTGGGTCCCAGTTTTGTCCCCTCTGTAGTGAGTGGTTTGGAGCAGGTGACCTCAGAGCTTCTCTTCAGAGCTGACATTTTTTGACTGTGTTCTGATTTACTTTGAGCTGTGAACACTCTTTTTTTCTTTCTTTTTTCTTTTTGTGGCCACACTTGCAGCATATGGAAGTTTCCAGACCAGGGGTCGAATCGGAGCTGCAGCTGTGAGCTACGCCACAGCCACGGAAATGAAAGATCCAAGCCACATCTGTGACCCACCCACGCCTCAGCTTGCGGCAACACCGGATCCTTAATTCACTGTGCGAGGCCAGAGATGGAACCCACATCCTCACAGAGACAACATCGGGGTCCTTAACCTGATGAGTCACAATGAGAACTCCTGTGATCACTCAAAATTTTGAATTTCAAACACTTTCTTAGGTTTAGAGCTTGATCATAAGCCCTCCTGAACTTGGATTCTGACATAAACCAGGTTACCCTTCAACACAACGAATCACAAATTATCTGTTAAGCTTTTAAAATAATTGATGAATCATATTTTTTATTGTATGTACATAAGGATTGATAATGTAGGAATTCATTGCAGAATGCCAAATAAAAATACACATGTCATATAAGCTGATCTCTGTTTAAGCAGTTGTATATAGCTAGCTATGTAAATCTGTCTACTTATATTTTATGATACATATATCTAGTTATATATGTTAGATAAATCTGAGATACATATAAGATACCAACCTATTTCCAAGATCCTTGAGTCACTAGGGATATCTACAATACTGCACGTAAGAAAAAAAGTTATTTATAGTTTTAAAAATTTTATGAAAAGTCACATATGTATCTATAGATCTATAGAAAAGTATTTTGGTATATAAAGTATATAGATATAACCACTGACTGTTAACGGTGATTATTTTGGGTGGTGACATTTCAGGTGATTTTCTACATTCTTCTTTATGGTTTATGTATTGCAGATCTATTTTTCACCTTGAGTATTTGTTATTTATATAGCTGAAGAAAAAATCCTTTTTATGGTAAAGAGCATCAAAAGGACACTAATTCAGAAACTGGTATAAAAAGATAAAATTATTAAAGAGAAAAATTAACAAAATGTCTGATGTAATAACTGAACAAATGCCAAAATCTCCTTAGATTTCTTACCTCTAACTTTTTTTTTTTTGCTTTATTTTAGGGCTGCACCTGAGGCATACGAAAGTTCTGGGGCTAGGGGTCAAATTGGAGCTACAGCTGCTTGCTTATGCCACAGCCACAGCAACGCGGGATCTGAGCCACATCTGCAACCTACACTACAGCTCACAGCAATGCCAGATTGCCCACCCACTGAGCAAGACCAGGAATCCAACCTGCATCCTCATGGATACTAGTCGGATTCATTTCCCCTGTGCCACAACGGGAACTCCTTCTAACGCATGTTTTTAAATGCGATGTTTTAGATTTTTGTTTGTGGTTGAGTTCTACGGCTTCTTGGATATTTCATAGGACTGACTACACCTAGGAAATGCAGAAAATGTTCAAATCTGGGACAATTTAGCCTTTCGAGGACAGTCAAGTACTCTGACACTTAGGTAACACATTTCATGTATGTAGACCTCATTTTCTTTAGTTTCACAAAACTATTCAATTCACCACGTAAGTACTCATGTCTCAGGATATTAACACTGGGGCACCCTTACAGTGGCCCCCTCATCTCAATCTGCAAACCTAACACACACACACACACACACAGTCTCAGTTTGGAAGACAGCCCCCTTCCCAGTGGCAGTCCTACCCCTGCTCTGACCCAGCCAGGCTATCAGGAGAGAGTAGAGGGCGACCCAACAGTGGGGAGGCTGGAGCCGCTCTGAGCCGATAGTCTCCCAGCTGCCGTGTCTGGCGCAGGGAAGGGACTTGGGCACACTTCCTCCCCAGTGCAGCTTGTCTCCTTCACCCCAGACCAGGTTCTTTGGGGGAACAAAGGGTCTCAGTTCTGGCTGCTCTGGGAGTGTGCACAGAGGGAGGTGAGGGTTAACGTCACAGGTGCTGGCGCCCTAGGACTGCTTACAATCTGCTCACGCGCTCCCTGTGGCTTCGGGTAAGGACCCCCCAGAAGCCAATCAGGCAACATCCTACTTGGCTGGAGAAGAATTTCCCTTAGCCTCACTCATTCCTCTTGCCTGAGCTCACTCTCATTAAAAAGGGTTCGACACAAAATACTCATTTAGTGCTTAATATAATAGCAGCATGAATATTTACTAAGCATCCATAAAGTGCCAGGGGCTAAGGTAATGCTTTACATGTGTGGGCTAATTTAAACTTCACAACAGCTCTGTGAGGTGAGAACTATTATCACCCCCTTTTACAGGGGAGAAAACTGAGTAATGGGAATTACTCTAAGTCACGCAATGAATCAGTAGCTTTGTAAAATTCAAACCCTAGTCCGTTTTTCCCTCGAACCCAGGCTTTTACCTCTGATCTGTTCAGCCACACACTGTTCAAACTTGTAAACAAGGCAGGCATTGCCCTTGTCTTCAGCGAGCTCACAGTCTAATAGGAAGGAGGGACAGAAAAAGAGTTAATTATGTGTGTGAAACTTGAGTGAGAGAATGAAAGGTTTCTAGCACTCACAGCAAAGAGAGCAAACCTAGGCTGGCCATATGGTTTATCTGTATTTGTGAAGCCACATTCTAGAATATTTTGTGAACATAAGTATAGTTTAGAAAACATCACCTGGCTTACCCAACACCTTGCCTGAATCTTTGCTGTGAAGGGGCTGTTGGCACTTGGGTGATTCAAGCTTAACCTTAGTTGGGGTTGGTGGGTAGGAACAAGGTGAGGCAGGAATGTGTGTCAGTTTGATGTGGAAACTGGGGACTCTCCTTCTGCAAATCCTTTACTTCATCTTGTCCAAGAGCCTTGGAATTCCATCTGGCAAGGAGAGTGAGAGATTCTTTTCTCTCCAAAACATTTCATTTGGCAAATATTTGAAGATTCTAAACTTGATCAGTGATCTACTGAGCCTTTGTCTGAGAGGAAACAGAGTCCTGTTGAAATAACAGCATAAGCACAGCCATTCATCAGTTTCATCTCAAGCCTCTTTCCCTTTCTAAGGCTCAGTGCAGAAGACTGCAGGCCAGAGGCAGCAGAAAAGGCTAATCATGAGTGCTGGCCTCCTGGGACAGAAATTTAACTTCAAAAAAAGTACGTGATTATTCATCTTTTTCCCTGTCTCCATGAAAACCAAACATAATATTTTTTCCTAAGTACTCTGATAAATAAAGGATCTTTCCCCCTAATCTGTTCCTCATAAAGACAGCAGAAGATACTGTCAAAATATGTTCCATCTGATGGTGCTTCTTCAAGGCAGGAAAATAGATTGGAACTTTATGAAGTGTTTATTGAGGGAATGGTGAAAGTTAAAGGTTGCACCTGAAGCTTATAGTTGTCAAGACAACAATTTTGGAAAATTTCAGCCAAGTTCTGCACTGCCTGCTAAACGTACACAATGCAGTAAGAGAAAGGAATTTTAAGCTGGAGTCCAAAATCTGAGTTCTAAAACTGTTTGTTAACTGCTTGACCTTGACAAAATTCTTTAAACTCTCTATTCTTGAGTGTCTTCATCTGTTGACTAAAGATCATACTTACCTGACAAGGTCATTTAAAGGATTGATACAATGATCTCAAGGGGCCAATAAAAGACATCTCCATTCTCTGCCCAAGTTAGGAAAAATGGGAGGAAACGGTACAGGAATCAGGAGTCAGGAAGTCAATATCATTTCTTAGTGACGAAACTAAGTTCCAAAGCTTAGCTTAGGTGGGTATAGCAACAGTGGGCTTTTCTTCCCAGTCACCCAGCAATGCTGGACGCAGCCGTACCTCTGTCAAATGGTGAGCATAGAGAAGTATGCCCACAGGTAAGGCAGCTCCACAGGAGGGAGGTGCTGAGCTACCCTTGACCATGGAGCTGCATCCTGACTTGTGTCTGTCGGAGGCACTTTCACTTCTGGGGCCCCTTCTTCCAGAAAAAATATTAAAATCTATATATGCATTGGCATAAAGATGAATACATTATGTTTTAAAACACTTTCTTTGATCTATCTGAAACATTATTATTTTTTTTTTATTTTAAAAGAAATTAAAGCATGTTTTAGGGTTAGGGTAGGCCCCTAAAAGCATTGCGGATCCTAGCCACGGTGCTGAGTGGATAAGTCAGCCCTGGGTGCCCAGTTCTTATTCCCAGATTTCCCAACTAAAGAATCCACTCTTCCCTTCCTAGAGAATATTGAGTGAGGCCAAAGTGGAGTCGCTAGGTGTTGTTCCAGATGGAGGCAGGAATTCAGGGAACAGGAGGCTCCCAGACCCCCATGAGCGTAAAGTGCTAAAAAGAAATAGGTGAGGCAGCCTAGATTGTGACTAACACCAACGTGAATAAGACAGTCTTTGCCTTCAAGAACTAATTATGACCTAAGGCAGACGGAAATAAGTACAAAATCAGAGAACAAGTCATGTGCTGAAGGAATTTCCAGAAATAAATGCTTGAGGTAGTGACATTTCAGCTTGGTATTGACAGATAAAAGACTCCTTGTAGACAAGGTAGGATGGGGTAGGGTGTAGAGGTCATTTCGGACCATGAGACCAGCTAAAGATAAGGATTTCCTAGACCACAGGGATGTTCAGGGGACCGAATTCAAAAAGCATCTGCTTACCATATTCTTCTGGCTCCTGGGGACTCTCCGTTTGATGTAATATTGTTTCATAACAATGGATGGGAGGGAGGAGAGTCAGCATTCATTTGACATCTACCATGTGCCCAGTGATTTCTAGGGTCACCTTATTTCACCTTCAGCCCTGTGGTTTGAGGTGGATCATTATGCCCATGTTTTCAGACAAGGAAGTTGAGACCCTGAAAGTATAAATGACGACCGAGGGTCCCAGAGTCTAGTTGGCATCTGCAGAAGCCAGAACCCAGGGTTCTTAATTACCAGCTCAGGGCTCTGTTCCCTGCTCCTTGGAAATTTCAAAGAGGTTTTCCGAGAGCTATACAAAGAGGAGTTCTTGTGATTCTATTCTAGGCAGGACGTTGTCTCAGAGCTTTGTTGCTGGAGCTCCTCCATGCACTCTCTCAGGCTCCCAGGATGTTTCTCCTTTCCTCACTCTGATCACCTATCTACGGAGGGCTGTGCATGCCTGCTTTCGTCTGTGAACAGCACAGCCTTCCCTGGCCTCCCACACAGGATCCAGATCTCTGCTGTTCTAGGGTCTCTGCTTATGACTCCCCAGGAGGGGCTGGTTCTAGGCACCCAACCACAGGGGCTCCTGTGTGCCTGTCCTGAGACCACACTGGGCTTGCGGGAGCTAACACAGAGTGGTTGAGTAGCTAATACATTTAGTAGGCACCTGCTCTGGGCCAGGCAAGACGCTTAACACATTCTTACACATCGTTTTACCCTCTCAACATTCCTCTGACATTGACATTATTAAAACTGTACAGAAAAGGATAATGGGCCTCAGAGAGATCAGATAACACTTCTCAAGGTGATACAACTTGGTGGTGCTGGAGGCAGCATTTAATCCCTGCACCCTGTCTCCAAGCTCCCAACCTGAACCGCAATGGGTTTAGCCTCTTAAAATTCTTAGAGTGTCACATTAAGTCTTTAATATTTGTGAGAAATTGGTCTCTGCTTTTTTCCAACTAACTTCAGTTCCTCAAAGTTCTTCAGTATTTTTGGGATCTTTTCTTGGCTGTCTTTCAGTTCATCCTTTATTGGCATGCCTTTTATTCTCTTAGAATTTTGTCATTTGGTTGCTTCTTGTTCAGAAATTATTCTCTTATATCTGTATTTCAGCCATTCCTTTTGTTACAGTACTTTTGTTATTTAATTTTTTTTTTTTTTTGGCCCCTTTGATTTTTGAATTTTCTCCTTGCAATAGCCAGAGGGTAAGGATAGAAACTTGCATGTGGAATTCTTGGGCATGAAGTAACCTCAGAAATTCACCCCTTTCCTTTTAGCAGAACCAAGCCAGGAGGAAGCTTCTGTGGCTTTTATCTCTTAGCATCCACCCCTCTTCTTCATCACATTAAAATTCTGCTATGGGGGACTGGTCCTTCCCTGTTGATATTAGAGAAAGTATAGCATGGGGCCACCATATTGCCTTGGCTTGAATCCCAGCTCTGTCACCAGAACATCTGTGCAAACTTGGACTGGAAATTCAAACTCTTCAGCTCTGTTTCTTAATCATAATAGTACCTGCCTCACAGGGTTACTGTGAGAAGAAAATATGTGTAAATATAGTGCTTAGAACAGTGCCTGGTAGAAAATAAACACACTATAAATATTAGTGATTTGTATCATTAATCTTTTCCAAGGCTTGGCTGAGAGAATGTTCTTTCCCTGGAATCTGAATCCTGAGCAGAATGACAAAAAGACAGTAAGGCATTAAAGCTGATTTACTTGGATAATTGTGCCCTGAAGAAGTGGGTAATCAGTTTCTGCTTTCTGGAACCTAAGGCAGTCCTAGTCCTGGTCCTTCTGGAATCTAGATCCTCAGAAATTTCTTTTCTTTGCACCCCACGCCCAGCACTCTGCCAATAAATGTGCCTGCCTCGTCATTTTGCTTTTCCTCTCCAGCTTTCTTCTCCTTCTCCTTCTCCCTTCTCTCCTCCTCCTCCTCCTCTGGCTTAGAGTACTAAGCATTGGTTTCTGATACTTTTTGCCAAAACACATTTACTAAGCCAGCATCCCTTGAAAATGGTCCCCTAGCCTTGGCTTAAATACTTCCATAAAACAGCTCTCTCTCTCTCAATTGGTAAACTCTAAAAGTACTTCCTCAGAGTAGGAAGAAAGCCTTTATGGGACTCTGGAGCCAGAATGTTTGGGTTTGGAGCCTGGCTCAGTCATTTACTTGCTGTGTGGCTTGGACAAGTTGTTGAACCTCTATGCCTTATTTCCTCATCTGTAAAATAGAGGATAATAATAGTGACCACTTCATTATATTGTGAAGATTAACTGTCACAATACTTGTGAAGCATTTATTTATTTATTTTTATTTTTTTGCTTTTTGGGGCCACACCCTTGGCAAATGGAGATTCCCAGTCTAGGGGTTGAATTGGAGCTACAGCTGCTGGCCTGCACCACAGTCACAGCAAAGCCAGATCCGAGCCACGTCGTGACCCACATCACAACTCACAGCAACACCGGATCCTTAACTCAATGAGCGAGGCCAGGGATCGAACTCGCAACCTCATGGTTCCTAGTCAGATTCGTTTCTGCTGTGCCACAATGGGAACTCCTTGTGAAACATTTAGATGCCTAAGAATAAGTTGTTAGCCCCTGCCTCCTCCTCACTCCCACCTCAGGTCCTAGCTCCAGTCTTTTGAGCTGCCCAGAGAAAGCCAATCTTCCCCACTTACACCAACCTTTCAAATACCAAGATGCCCTGTTCATGTCCCCCTCTCCCCCAGGCTCAGCTCGTCCCACTCTTTCCTGACCTCACTGTGGACTCCTTCCCAGTTAGGCCAAGCCCCTCCCTGTGGACTGTACTGATTAAAAGATCCCAGCCCTAGTCTTCAACTTGCCTGCCTCATTACTTTATCAAAAATAAAACACAAACAAACATCTCATAAGGCTTTGTGTTAAAATTTACCCACTTCCTCCTACCCCCGGGAGAGGCTCTGTGCCAACAACTTCTGGACTCCAGATCCTTTGAGCCTGACTCCACCATCTGAGCTGAGGGTGGAGACCGGGGTCAGAAGGAGGATGACACATGAGGGCCCATGGGCACAACAGCAGTGGGAAAGACCTCCCCACCTCCCTGCCTAGCTCCACCTTGGCTTGTGCAGAAGCTGATACGCTTCCTGCATTTTGCCTGCTCTGCCCTAGAATCACGAGCACAGCTCTGTGCTGAGCTGTTTCTGGTTGCTGACATACCACTGACAAGCCTGAATGCTTTCCTCTCATAGGAAGTGCTTTTTCCATGGCATGGAGAGCAAGAGTCTGACAGAGAATACTATTGGTTGTGTGGTACTTTGTAGTTTGGAACACTTTAGTTCATTATAATATCATGATGGGATTTATCAAAGCCGGAACAGCTTTTTTTTTTTTTTTACAAAAAGAATATCCTTTTTACAAGATGGACATTGAGGCAGGAGAGGTGAAGCGACTTGCCCAAGTTGCATAGCCACCTAGAGACAAAGCTTACATTTGAGATGAGTTTGGAGTTCTTTGTGACATGCCTTGTCCTGAAGGCTCTGAGCTGCTGTTGGACTGTTATTCCTGTGACTGCATCACTTTTCAGCAACCTCCAACAGCCTCTTTCTCAAAGGTCAGCAAAGACACCAAGAAGCATGTAGCCTAAGAGTCCTTGGACCTGTAGACTTTTGAGTACAGAGATACAGCTTGAGATTTGAAAGACTCATTAAGTTTGGTAAAGCTGCAGGTGTGGCCGGGAGAAACCAGGAACAGAACTGGTGGACTGGAAATCATGTTAGGGGGAGAGTCAAGTTTCCTTGTCTATTCATCCTTCCACTTAGGAAGGGAGCCTTCTGACTGAGGGGCTTGTTCTTTGGGAACGTAATGGAGATTTTAAGGAAAATAAGCTCTTTGCTGGACTCTGCTTGGATTTTCTTGGATTCAGGGCTCTCAGGATGAAAGAGAAGTCCAGGATTCCATGCTGGAAAGCGGCAGAGGTGTCCTGCCCAGTTCTGTCTTTGAGCAACTATGCATCTTTCCATCTTCCAGCCCGGGACTAGCAGTAGGAGAGAAGTTACTGGCCCTAAGCTCTACCTGTGATTATTAGGGGAGGGGAAGGGGAGACTAGGAGCAAGGAACACATGGCCAAAGCAGAAGTGATTCTATATTGGGTGTGATCCAGGATAAGGCAACTGGGAAGTCATCCTGTGGATCCCTGAAAATTGGAGGAGAGTCCTGACTCATCCCCCTCCTCAGCTCCCCACTCCCTGCGGAGTAAATTAATGTGGTTTGCAAAGCTCTTAACAATCTGGCTCCAAACTCTGACTTCTTTGCAAGACAAGCTCCCATATAGCTTTTGGACCAGCTGTGCAGAACTATCTTCTGTTTTCAAAAAAGCCACTTCCTTTCTCACCTGAGGCCTTTTGCTCAGGCTGTCTCATACTGCCTGGGGTGTACTTCCCCCCATTTCTCCGTCTGCAGGACTTCTGTTCACTCTTCAAGACATCACAACTGTCACCTCCTCTGTGGAGCTTTCCTGGCACTTTTATGACCTTCCTCTTTCTTGGTTCCCATGGCTCTTCTCACATTTATTTTGTGTGCAATTTATTTTGTGAGAACAGACAGTGAAACCAGACTGCCTGGATTCAGCTCCCAGCTCAACCACTAACTGGTGTGTGACCTTGGACAAGGTCTCTGTTCTTGCTTTCCTCCTATGTAAAATGGGATTATAAGACTTAACTCACTGAGTTATTATGAAGGTTCAAGGAGCAGATGTGTAATAAGGACTTAGGTCACTGTCTGGCACTCTTCAAGTGGATATTTTTAATTATTATCATTATTATTATCAATATCCACTTGCAATCACCTATCATGGTCCCCTCCTATTCAGGTCTACGTGTGCTTAAACCATCATGACTTGGCCACTTGCAGGCCCATAGTCAATAAGCCACACTTGGAAGTGAATGGAACTATCTTCCTGTACCCTTGCATGTGGGTGAACTTGACATGCACGGTTCTTAATTTTCCATTCTATGTTCCTCTGAAATCAGAGCTCCGACTTGATCTCTTCCAAGGCACTCACCAGCCCCTTCCAGCATGCATTGCCCAGCCCCCTCAATCCAGACAGATCCCTTGGATATCAACATGTCCCTGCAGACTTGGCTATATAAACCAAGACAGCATTTGCCTTCCAAATAGTTCTCCATGCCTCTGGGACTCCCATCTAGCAATACTACCCAGTTGCCTCTCAGAGGGGTTCAGGAGCATCTGGAACTTCATTACACATTTAAGTTTTGGTCTCTTTTAATGCATATGCTACACTTGAGTCACTTGAATATCTAGTTCTCAGCACAGTACCAAACTGTATATTCTTTTAAATGGCTGGATGGATGATGGAGCAAATGAATAAATAAATGGACCAGTCCTAAGTGAGCCATCCCTTAACATTAAACACACCCTATATGAATATTCCCACAGTGCAGTGGTGTATGAGGTTGATTGCATCTGGATTTTCTGTTATTGACAGCTGAAAGCATCCTAATTAAAACACACCTCCAAGCATTTGCTCATTTCTATTCTAGTATCCTTGAGTTTTCAATACAGGGCCACTGCCTGGAATAAAAAGGGTCTAAGAACATATTTTGTGTTCCCAGCCTACTGGGTGAGTAAGGGAGGGGAGCAGCTATAAGAGCCTAACATTTGGGCATCCAAGAGCAATTTCAACGTCTTCCAGACTTTGGCTTGGCATAGAGAGAACCAATCACTTAGAATCACAGAGACGTTGACTTTTAAAACTGGAAGGAAGTCAATGTAATTTAACCCAATACCTTCCTTTAGCAAGATGGAAACAGAGAGCCAAAGAGTATGAGTGATTTCTCAAGGACACTTGACTCTCTAAATGTCAATTAGGACCTGAGCTCAGGTCTCCTGTGTCCAAGATTTCACCCTAGTCTTTCGCTCTCCTATCAGTCTTTGTCTTCTCCCAGGTCCTCAAGACCCCAGGCAGAGCTGGTACCTCAACCCCAGGGATGCTGGGAGCTCATGGAGACCTGGACTGGATGCGGGAGGCACTGGTGAGAATTGTTCTAGGGGTGGCAGGCTTGATGGCAGTGGCAAGAACTTGTACAAAGTTTGCTTTAGCTGTTCAGGATTTAAACATCTACACCCGTTTCCTCATAGAAGTAATCTCCCAAGATTTTTGAAGGGTTTTTTCTCAGGATCTGTCAAGGTCACCCTTATCTTCCCCAGCGTTTCACCACTCACCCAGCACACTTCCTTTTGTGTGTTATGTATGTGGTGGGGAAGGGGTTGTTGAATAGGGGAGGCTAGTATTTTTTGTTTTGCTTTGAATTGTTTTGTTCAGAATTCTGCTTTTTTCCCACGAGCTGTTTGCAAGGCTTTGAAACCAGGGCTGAGAATCACATGGAGTAACTTACTTGGGGCAGAAAGAGGAATGTGTCAGGAGCACCAAATTACTTTGTCTTATAAGTTAGAAGGGCACTACTCATCTTCAGCATGGTGATACTCATAATAACAAAATAATTGAAATGCCCAATATTAGAGCATCAAATAAAATTTGTTAAATCTATAGAGTAAGAAACTATGCAACCCAAGGATTTAGCAACAGTTGAAGGGACACATGTGCTGGATCAGTCTAGAGGGTATCACACAGAGGCTAGTCTCTGGGAATTCTAGTGCAGTGCTAACATCCTTGTAGAGAGAAAGGCACAAACATGTTATATCGACACTGGGTGCCATTTCCTCTCACTACACTCCTGCTAATCATTAAGAAGGTGGAGAAGATGTACATCCATTGACACAGAAAATGTCCCTGACATACTGTTAAGTAAAAAAAAAAAAAAAATTACAGAACAGTATTCACATTACCATTCTCATTTTGTTTAAAAAATTATAGGGGTTCCCACTGTGGCTCAGTGGGTTAAAAACCCGACTAGTACCCATGAAGATGCAGGTCAATTCCTGGCCTTGCTCAGTGGGTTAAGGATTCGGCCTTGCTGCAAGCTGAAGCTTGGATGTAGTGTGGCTGTGGCTACGGTGTAGGCCGGCAAGCAGCTACAGTTCCCATTCCACCCCTAGCCTGGGAACTTCCACATGCTGAAAGGGGGGTCATTAAAAAAAAAATCATAAGGATAAAAATGTGATGGATAAAAAAATAGATGTCAATATTTTAACTATGGTTACAGGTAATTTTAACTCCTGTTTATATTTTTTCTGTACTACCAAACTTTACAATAATATACTTTTTATACTTAGGAAAACATGCTAAAGAAAGATTTGAAAAAAATAAATCTTTCTGTTTGTGGCTTGTTTCTGAGATTGGTTTATGAAAGGAATATTGCTGAGGGGGTCAGTCCTTACATTAAGGAAGCTAGGTGATCAATAAATGCTATTACCTTTTCCTAGGAAGAGAGGGAGGCAGGGAGAAGTGATTCTTGGTCTAGGTGTAAGGTAGAGATTCCTGAATCTGAAATTCTGGAGAGGGAACTGTACTCCTGGAGTCCCCAGTCAGAGCTCAGCATCGTTATTTCCCATCCAGAGACCATCTTAACTAGGTATTAACTAGGTAACTAAGTCTGGAGTTAAAGCAACATTAGTCCTTAAATAAAGGAATTTTAGGGCCTAGCCTAAGAAGCTAAACTACCCTTTACAATACTATTTCTATGGGAAAATATGCTCCAAATTCCACACCATCAATTCACACTGGAGATTTTAGGATGCAACCATTTTCAGTTTGTAGACCTACTTGCCTCTTTCCCTTTTATTCACTAATTACTTCAAAAGTCTCTATTAGTTTCTAAAAGATCGCAAATTTGTGGACAAAGCCTTTGGCTTATGCTTCATTTTAGTTCAGCACACAGTCAAAGGTTTTTCAAGACTGAAAGAGATCTTAGAGATTGGCACCAATAACTAATACTGTTTTTCTTTTTATGCCCGCACCTGTGGCATATGGAAGTTCCTGGGCTAGGGTTGGAATCAGAGCTGTGGCTGAGGCCTGCACCACAGCCATGGCAACACAGGATCTGAGGCACATCTGTGACCTATACTGTAGCTTGTGGCAACACCAGATCCTTAATCCACAGAGCAAGGCCATCCTCACAGAGACAAGGTCAGGTCCTTAACCCGCTGAGCCACAACAGGAACTCCAATTACTAACTTCTGAATGATTATTACCTCTCATTGGTCAAACTAGCTAGAGCTGCCCAGGAATTGAGCAGTTACGCTAATGATTTATGTCTTCAGCATTCCTCCTATTCTTACTATGACAGTTAACTTTATGTTCCAATTTGATTGGGCTAAGGATGCCCAGATAACTGGTAAAATGTTATTTCTAGCTATGACTATGAGGGTGTTTCCAGAAGAGATTAGCATTTGATTCAGTAGATTGAGTAAAGAGACCTGCCTTTACCAACCTGGGCTGGTATTACCCAATTTGTTGAGGGACCCAGCAGACCCAAAAAAGCAAAGAAAGGCTGATTTTGCT
The DNA here is from genome assembly GCA_004024745.2 of Catagonus wagneri. NCBI lineage: Eukaryota > Metazoa > Chordata > Mammalia > Artiodactyla > Tayassuidae > Catagonus > Catagonus wagneri. The sequence continues at coordinate 4,486,211 of PVHT020000034.1, forward strand.
TTCTTCTTGAGCTGGGATGTCAATCTTCTCCTGCCTTTGGACACCAAGTCTTGGGCCTTTGGATTCTGGGACTTATACCAGTGGCCTCCCGGTTCTCAGGACTTTGAAGGCCTCTGTCTGGGAGTCACACCATCAGCTCCCTTGATTCCCAGGCTTCTGGACTCAGACTGAATTATACTACTGGCCTTCCTGGTTCTTTAGCTTGTGATGATATGCTGTGGCATATTTTGGCCTCCATAATTTCATAAGCTAATTCCCATAATAAATCTTCTCTTTGTCTATCTCCCTATCTATCTATCTATCAATCATCTATCTATCTCCTATTGGTTTTCTTTTTCTGGAGAACCCTGGCTAATAGACTTACCTTTTCCCAATTGCTGGGAGAGGCTTTAAGGAAAAAATTCTTTGCTTGAGGCCTGTACATTCATTTTCCCAACATTATTTACAAATTCATTGAGGTCAAAGACGGGTCTTGTAATCCTGAAACACACCTAGCATTAGGGACAATTTCATGACCATCCAGGTGGTACTTAATAAATACTTGGAAACCTTATGAGGCAGTAGAAAGAGTGCTGGAATAGGTGTGATACAAGTCTTGGCTAGCTGTGTGAGTCTAGAAAAGTTATAAAAGGAAGGAGTGGACAAGTTGATCTCAGAGCTTTACAGATCTGACAGGTGAAGATTGAACAGAGAAGCTCATCTCATGTCAAAGGGACAGATTTCAACCTGTTTGACAGAGGCTTCTAGGTCAAGGGAGAGGTCAAACCTGTTAATTTGTCAGCGTCTCAATTACTTTGGAGGTTGGTGGCAAGTAACCTTTCTTGACTTTCTAGGACTAGAACAATGATCTTTGGCCTTTGCTGGAGCAAGAGTATTTTGTTAATCAGATCAAGAATATGGTCCCTCTTACCCTAAAGCTTTGTATATGAACATAGGAATTTCTAAGCTCCATGAAGCCCACCATAAATCTTCTAGAGGCCCATGCATATAATATTAAATTAAAATCCTCTGAAAAAAATTCTAAATCATCAAGTACAGGATTTGGCCAAAGAAGTTTAAAAACAGCTCAAGAGCAAAAGTTTTGTATCTCCAAAAACCTTCAGGATCAAGAACCATCTCTAGCTCTCGAAGACAAGTTGTCCCAGGAACTAGAGGTCAGGCAGTCATATCTTTTCTCCAGTTTTTTTTGGTGGTGGGAGGGGGTCTTTTTGTATTTTTAGGGCCATACCCACAGCATATGGAGGTTCCTGGGCTAGGGGTCCAATCAGAGCTGTAGCCGCTGGCCTACAACACAGTCACAGCAACATGGGATCTGAGCTGAGTCTGTGACCTACACCACAGCTCACGGCAACGCTGGATCCTTAACCCCCTGAGCGAGGTCAGGGATTGAACCCACATCCTCATGGATGCTAGTTGGGTTTGTTAACCACCAAGCCATGGCAGGAACTCCTCTTTTCTCCAGTATTTAATATGTAAAGCTCCAGGGACTTTCAGCTGAGTTCCCTAGCAAAGGTCAAAGGGTTTATTATGAATTAATTGACTTGTTCAGCCCCCAGGGAAGTAAGTCCCAGGTTTCTTCTCTCCTTTGAGAACTCTGGCTTCTGCTGATGACCTTAGACAAGCTGCTTCACCCCCATCCCACCATGGGCCTCGGTATCCTCATCTGGTCCAGCTGCTCTTCAAGTTCCAGTGTCCTGTTATCTGTGAGTCCTTGATACCTGAGACACCCCTCTAAGAAAGAATTCCGGATCCTAGAATCTATTGATTCCCCCCCTAGAAAATCTGATCTGCTCTTGCTACGGAGGATATTCCTGTCTGAGAGGAATTTCTAGAGTGCCCTACCCGAGAAGCATTTGGCTTCCCAGAGGCCTCCAGCTGGAGGGCAGGGAACATGGCTTTCTTTGGGTTTTCTGCTCTGGGAAGAAACTTACTAAGAGCCATCTCAGAGGGCAGATGTGTGCTGGGCCTATGTCTGTATCCAAATTAAACTCTCACCCAGAGGACCAGAAAAGGCAGGCCAGCGTGAGGGATTTAGCTGTGCCCCGAAGAAATAAAAATCTCTTCTCCAGTCTCAGGCATTCTCCCACTTCCATGACTCACCTCCCCTCATTCCAGAAAGTCCTGCACAGGAATTAATTTATGGGTCCTGTCCAGAGGTCCATAAGTAAACAGTGCTACCAGTCCTTTTAGCTCCCCAGACTAAGAACTTGATTTCAGGCCCCAGGGAGGAAGCTAATGACTTGTAGTTACTTTGCTATTGTTTTCCGAAAACAATTTGACTTCCTTTCTGATAGCCTCAGAATTCCTTCTTTACAAATTAAGGCGCTGGAGCCCAGGAAGGGCTGAGCTCACTGGCTCAGTAGCACAATGCTCCTTGCTCAGGAATAAGATCTCCTTTCTGTGAAAAGTTACAGGGGCTCCAGAGAGGATGGTGAGTGGGCAGAACTATCTGGGGATAGAAGGGACCTCTGTGCCTCTGCCTCTCCCGAGATCTCACCACGATCCCAGAGACTGCAATAGTAACAAAGTTGTATAGTGCCCACAGGGTGAATTTGTGAAGACGGTATTATCCTGACCATTTTACAGACAAGAACGTTGAGGCTCAGTGGTTTGCCTGAGAGCACACAAGTAAGGGACAGGGTTGAGATTCCATCTCCAGTCTTCTAAGGTACGACTTCTCCAAAGAGGTCATGCAGATGCAAAGACAGGCCATCTGTCCAGAACTGGCAGACTTTGGTCTATCATCTGAGAACTGAGCCTTCGTGTTAGATCATAATCTACATTTGAAATCCACTGGATGTGGGGTAAAAGTGGTAGGTTCCTGTCTCTTCTCCTCCTCTCCCTCCACATACTCCGAGGCTGGGGCTGGGGCTGGGGCTGGTGTTGAGGGAGTTATTTCTGATCCTTCCTCCTGCCAGAGAGGATTGATGTAGGTTCTCGGCAGAGAGGCCAGTCCCTTTGTGTCATAAACTATGATCCCAACTGGCTTTCTCTGGCAGTCTGGACCCATTACAGAGATGTTTTTACTTTTTTTTTTAATTCTCAAGTTACTTTTTTATTATTGGTGCCTGTGGAGACTTTCATTTTTGAAGGGAAGTAGACTTTCTCAGTTTTTGCTACTGTATCACCACTCTGCCCTCTGCCCCACTACTGATACCCCTTAGAAGAAAACTGGTAACCCTCTAATCTCTTGTACCCCTTTTGTACACGTGCCCGCTTTAGCACTCACTACACTGCATTCTGCTCACTGGTGCACACGGCTCTCTCCCAGCCACAGGGAACATCAGGGCAGGACTTCTATCTCATTTGCCTTTGGTACAACCTGTTTTTGCACACAGCAGGTCCTCAGTATACCACTGAATTTATGATTAATGAATGAATGACTTTATGGAGCAGGTGCTGTTCCTCAAACTCTGGGAGGAGGATGCTGTGTGGGAGGTACAGGTCTGCCTGGAAAAGCAGTTGTCATGTGTTCTCAGGTTCAAAGGGAAAGTTATATGTGAATGGCACTTTTGGACTCGGGCAGTGCACAACCTGCCTGGCCATATCCAGTGGCCTCGTTTAAAGGAGGCAATAAAGGTGGCCATAATAGTTATAGCTACTATAATAGTGAAAACACCATGTTCCATTGATAATATTTTATCTCTTTCTAAAGTAGTCTTCTATCTACAACTTAATTTTGATCTTCAGAACAGATGCATGCTTCACAGCATGCTGTATGTTTATCTATATCTATAATCTATCTATTCTTTGTATTTATATATGAGAGAGAATATTTAGTATTCACTACACGGCAAGCATGATATACATCTCAATCTTTATAACCAATCTGTAAGTTCGATAGTTACTACACAATTCTTATTTAAAAAGTGAGCCTGATGCGACTGTTGGGGAGAAAAAAATTTTTTCCTCTACCCTTTAGTTTCAGTATTTGAGGGGGGGGCAGGTGAATTAAACTTACAAAAGAGATTAACAGCAGAAAAAGATTTTTTTTTTGTATGCATAGGGGAGCTAACAAACAAAAGTAGTTAGCTCACTAAAAGCTTAAAGTTGGAGGTGTATATATTTAATTTAGTGAAAAGAGAGGAGGGGAAAAACGATTTCTATGGGAGGAACAAATAGGTTTCGTTAGGAAAGACAAATAGGTTTTTTAGGACAAATGGGAGATAAGAAAGTTTGTGATAATGTTTGTTTATGCAAATGCACTGATCCGTCTGTCTTCTTCATGGCCATGAAACTCCCCTGGAGAGGGGATTTATAGCAGCCTCATTTCCCAGAAGTGGCTGCTTCTAGTCAGATAAGGGAAACTCCAAGAAGGCTTCTTTCTGCCTCTGATGAATCGCAAATGTCTTCGACCTAAAATAATCTTCATACCAACTCTGAGGTTCTAAATGGGTCCCTACGAGCCAAAAGAGGTCCCAAGCCTGCTGAATGGACCCAAGATCTGAACCCAAGCACTCTAACCACAAGCTTATTTGCCCCAAGTCCTATCTGTTCTCTCTTTAGTATTTAGCTGACTGAATATGACAATAACCTTTGGGGGAAAGTTCTTTAAAAAGAACAGGGAAGTTATAATCTTCTGAATGCCTCTAATCCTCTGTAGTAATATGACCTCAGGAGCTAGAGCTGAGTCTAGACACTAATTTGGGAGGAAACGTAATTTTGTTTTTGAGTTCGGTTTTGAATGTTATTGTCTAAATTATTAGGGCAGGCATGGGGTATTGTATCTCTATTTTACATGCAAGGAAATGCCTCTACCTTGGAGTGATTTGTCTGAGGGCACTTGTGTTAATGACTATTCGATGGAAAGTTTCTTGACCTTGTGTTTTAAGATACCTGCCAATAGATCACCTAGTACAATACCTTGGACTGGACTGAAAACACCTTTCAAAATGAGGGAGAAGCAGAAGTTCCCTTGTGGTGCAGTGGATTAAGGATCTGGTGTTGTCACTGCCGTGGCTCATGTCACTGCTGTGGTGTGGGTTTGATCCCTGGGCCAGGAATTTCCACATGTCAAGGGTGTGGCCAAAATTTTTTTAAAAAATAAAAAAGAAGCAAACCCTTTTTAGTCCTTGTGAGGTGGGTAAGTAGAGATAGCCCAAGGATGCATAATTTGTTGGAGAAGAAAGAAATGTGCTCCAGGTATGCACTGCAAACGAGACAGCGCCGATAATTCAACCAAATTATCATAAGACTCCCAGTCTTCTTGTTTCAAGGACTTCCATTCAGATCCAGAGGACAAATGCCATTCTAAGATTTCCCAGAAAATAGTCCCAATTTTTGTGCAATCCCTTGGACTGGGACTGAGAGAGTCCCAGCAAGGCTGCATCCAGTGTTGCCTTCGTGCTTGAACTTCAGTTGGAAGGAATCAGACTTGCTGGATTCCTCCTCCTCCTCTTCTCACTTCCACGGAGGTCGCACAGAGTTCTTAAATTCGGGGTCCCAAAAGATCCTATCGGCCTTAAGCCCAAGAAGAGGCATGGATGTAACTTAGACTTTTTTTTTGAGACTAAAACTTGTGATGTTTTGAGAGTCGACTCACAGTCCAGAGTAGCAGGGGCAAGGAAGTCTGTGTTTCTTTTGCTTTCTACTTCTTGGAACAGGGTGTTATTCCCTGTTTTAGCCACTATCTGGAAAGTAAAAGTCCTAGGGGGACAGCTAATGACTGTGGTGCTTGAGTCTCCACTGGCAGCCCACGAACCAGGGCTCCAATTACCCATTTATGCCCTCCAAGGAGGTATCGGGTCTTAACACCGTCGCAAGTAGATGCTGACAGAACTTATTTGCATGTGTTATCCTTGTAGGCGCTAAGGGAAGCAGCTCTTTAAACAACTGGACCGCAGTGTCTTGGGAGGGAAACTCAGAGTGTGAGAGATTCATTGGGTAGAGGAGACATGGAAAGGTCTGTTCATTTACCCTCTTGCCTCTAAGGAGAGGCAAAAAAGAAGCAATTTTCAAATGCCACCTTTCAAAGACTTGTAGAAAAGGTCACTGGGTCTCTTCCTGGAAAACTCAGGACCAGGACCACCTTCACAGTCATGGCCAACGACAATCTCTCCTTCTAGGGCTGGAGCCCATCTTTCTTGTGCCGTCTGCGGGTCTGTCTGCTTCCAGCTGGAGGGCCCTGTGCCCTCCTCTCTGCCCAGGTCAGGTCAGCGGATTTCCTGAGAATTTCCTTTGGCATCAGGCAGATCTTTTCTCTACCTATTAACAGATAATTTAGGGCAACTCACTAAACTTCTCTGAGTCTGAATTTTCTTTCCTGGAAAATGGAAATAACAACATGGTATCTACCTTGCAGTGTGATGAGGTACACAGAAAGCCTAGAATAAATGCGCCTTTCCCTTCCCCCTTCATTATAGCCCAACCAAGAGATCCCTCTATATGAACCTGTTGTCCAAATGATTTTTTTCCTCACCTAATTTAACACTTTATTATGTCATTATGCATTGAAGACAAATACATGTAGCTACTGCCATTTATACTAACTGTTTTGTCTGAAGAACTCTTTTCTGCAACTAGAATGTCAGCGTCTTGTCTCCCACTGAGCATAGGCCTGGCCCCTAGGAGCAGCCAATGCTTGTCCAGGAGGCCCTGATGGATGGTTCAGATGATCTTTAGTTTGCTTTTTTTGTTGTTTTTGGTTTCTAGGTTTTTTTTTATGGTCATGTGGCATATGGAATTTTCCAAGCCAGGGACTGATTCTAAGCTGTGGCAGTGCTGGATCCTTTAACCCCACCGTGCCAGGACAAAAATCGAACCCGTGCCTCTGCAGAGACCCAAGCCTCTGAAGTCAGGTTCTTAACCCACTGCACCACAGCAGGAACTCCCCAGATGATCTTTAGAAGGTCATCTTTCCGTCCTTTTCTCTCCAAGTACAATAATGTGAAGTGTGCCGAGTTCAAAGTCGAGCACGTGGTAAAGGTTGAATGAAGTCCATTTTGCCATCCCACTTCGACAGCCTTTCATTACAAATTTTTTTAACCCATTCTTTGAACAGATTTTGGCTCCCTCTCTAAATCCTCTCTGAGTTCTCTATATTTTTTAATGAGTAGGGCTACAGACCTTGGCTTCTCTTTCAAAGAGCCTTTCTTAAGCTGCAGTAAGAATGAAGAAGAGGTCAGGGCAGAGCCTTAATATCCACCCCTGGCTCTTTGCCCTGCATCTTCTTTTCTGGGGCATCGGGCATCTGCTCACGGCATCCTTCTTAGATGTGCGGTGATAGCAGGATTCGGCCCCTGTAGATAATCGCCCCGGATCCATAGCCCCAATGACATTTTCCTAACTTTTGTTAGAATCCTCACCTCTTTGCTCTTTCCACAAAAGCATGGTGAGGACTAAACCAGAGTTTTGAAGACCTCGCCAAAGCAGCTTAGCTTTGGGCCGTCAAACACATTCTGTCCTAGGTGCCATCCTGAGCAGACTGCCTGGCTGGAGAGCTGCTCGACTTTGCTGAGTTGGGATGGTCCCAGTGCAAGAACTCAGTCTTCTCCCAGTACTTACTTGGACTCCCTGGATTGTTTCTAGCAACTCATCCATTCTCTTCACTGCCTTATTTCTCTCCTCACCAAGCAGAGCGGGAGCATTTACCTTCGGTGCCCTGTGCTTGTGCTAGGATCATGGGTGTTCCTACGTCTCAGCAATTCTTCCCTCTGGGCACTCAGAGGAAACTGACATCCGCCTTCATCCCCAGCCATGCCCTCAGCTAGACCCTCCTTTGGCAGCCAATGATCTAGGAATTAATATTCCTCTCAAATGTCCCCACTCTCAGATTACCCTTCAACTGAGACTTACAGGTTCTTTAACTGGTCCATCTCCCTGCTGGAGATAATAAGGTATTCCCAGGAACTCCCAGTCTTTTAGATTGACTGGGTTGTAAGGACAAAGCCGTAGTGTGGGGACAATCTCTGCTTTGGAGAGGAAACTGGGTATCGCTAAGGCTCTCCATGGTGTCACATGCTGAATTCTACCCCAGGAGTCTGGGCCAGCCATGGGAAGGACAGGCAGGAGGGGAAAGGCTCTGTATTGTATTGTATTTTGTTACATATCCACAGCACTTACCACGTATCAGACATTGTTCTAGGTGCCTTACACATTCTCATTAGTCCTCACGACCACAGGGGGAAGGTATTATTATCCCCAATTTACAGCTGAGGGACTGAGAGGAATAGAGTTTATGTGAACTTGCCCAATGTCAAACAGCCTGTAAGTGGTGGAGTCAGGATTCAAATCCAGATGGGCCGGCCCCAGCATCTGCTCTGATGTTATATGGAAAAAAGGGGGGAAGCTCTGGCTGAGGAATCAAGAATCCTGAGTGTATTTTCAGCAGGGTTGCTGCCTCCCTGGACACAGGAAATTTGGCCCCATGTTCTTTCCCCTCTTGCTGATCCTAAGCTTATTCACTGATTAAAAATATCACCCGCTAAAGAAACAAACAGTTTTGTTGGAATACTTGCGAATGATGCTATATGTGAAGGGATGTCGTGGAGTAAAGGAATGGGTCTGGGTTCTGGTCCTGCCTCTGCCTCCTACTTTACGTGTATGATCCTGACAAATGGCCTCGAGTCTGCGCCTCAGTTTCCGTGGCTCTTTCAAATGATCTCTGGGGTTTTCTTGGAGCTCTCACAAACTGGGCTCTTGGTCATTGGTTTGTCTAATCTCAGTCCACTCAGGGTAACCTCTGCGGTTGATATTTATCACAGTCCAGCTGGGTCCACGGCTAAGCACTGACCTTGAGGAGTGTAGGAAAAGGAGTTGAAAATGAGGGGAGTTTGAGGGTAGAGACGCCTCACTGTTTCTGAATTTGCTCACCTGAGACTTGTGACTTAACAAGACACAACTTTCCTTCCATTGGCTCAGTTCCAGCTGGGAGGCCTGAATGCTTTTGTGGAAAGAGCAAAGAGGTGACTTTGGCAGTGGCTAAGACTTCTAGTCCTGACTCTGCCATTTACTAACTGGGGCGCCATGATCATGTTACTTGGTTTCTCTGAACCTTAGTTTCCTCAAATGTGGAATGTAGAAACGTCTACTTTGTAGAAGTGGACTCTGGAATGAGTATGTGAAATAAAAATGTTGTGTCTATACTTGTACCTATATCCATACTCATACCTATATCTGTATCTATATCCATAACTATATTTATAGCCATAATCATATCTATGTATCTCTATCTCTGTCCTCGGCAGTGGGGAGGGCCTCTCCCTCTCCTTTGGGGCTTTCAGGTTACCCCTAGTGTCTATTCTGGGTGCAGCTGCTTGTGATTGGTGAGACCACGTTTTCTGGGCTACCTGGTGCCCAGCTCACTGATGTGGGCACAGAAGTCCTCAAAAGACCATGAATGAGCACACTTTTTTTCCGATGACAGGAAAAGGATGGGGAAATGGGACCTCAGATAGTGCCAGGTTTCCTGCTGATGCCCCAGGAGCCCAAGCAGGCTCAGGCGAGGGTGGGCAGGCAGACTCGGGAGGCGGGGCACCACCAGCCTGCCGGCAGGAGAGGGGCCGCGGGACTGTGGCGACAATGACGGGGAGGGCAGTGGGGGAGGAGGAGAGCTCAGTCTCTGGGGGAGAACACGGTGAGGAGAGGCTGGAGGTAGAGGGGCAAAAACTTTTTAAAGGAGCAAAGACTGTAAGAGCACAGAAGAGAGAGGGGAGGGAGGGATCCCGAGGGGGAAGGGGGAGGAGAGAAAAGAGTAGGAAGAAGTGGGCGGAGGGAGGGTGACAGCGATTAAAAAGAGGGTGGGAGGGGACCGACTGACAGGCTCAAGAGCAGGGGTGAGTGGGCAGCCAGAGAAGAGGCAGCCAGAGAACCAAGGAGCCAACGGAAATTCCAGACAGGAGGAAAAGAAGAAGGTAAGGGCAAACTTGAATTGTAAGAGCTAAAACTATCAGTTGATGGGAAAGAAGGAGAGCCTTGAATTTCAGGCTGGGTAACAACACAAAGCCCTTTCTCTGCACCTGCGGGCGTATTCCCTCCCCTGTCACCGGTCCATGATGGGAAGCTCTGGGTATAGTGAGGAGGACGACTTAGGAAGCAGCAGATAAATCACTCACTTGATCCAGAAGGAGCTGCAGCAATGTGAGAGGAGGGCCCTCGCAGCCCGTCTAACCTCTCGCCGAGCCGCTGTGCTCCAGCAGCTTCTTACAAACAGGACACCAGTCCATTTCCAGGCACTTGGTGTAAGACTGGAATTGGCCCTTTAAAAACCCAAACCATCACTGTTTTACGATACTTCCTCTAGGCTTGGAATTTTTTTGGAAATGCTTTCCACAGCATCTAGGAGAGTGTTTTGATTTTTTTTTCTCCCTAAGGCATGTCGGACAGTTTAAAAATATTCCCTGCTTAGTTTCCTGCAGAGGAGCATGTCCCCACAGTACACTGTGAGCAATCTGGCCACTCGCTGTCACTGTCGGAGGAAAGAGGCTAGTGAGACCTGGAGAGGAGGCTGGGAGAGGCGCCGGCGGAAGGTCTCCTTTCCTCCTGGGTGCAGGGCAGGAACGGTCTGTCAGCCCCTTGATCTCTATTCTGAGCATGTGGGGAAGGAACCTGGACTCAGGGGCCAAGAGACCTGGGTTCTGGTGCCCGGAGGGGCTGCGTGACCTTGGGCCAGACAACTCCCTCTTCTGGGCCTCATCCACGAAATGCAAGGTTTGAAGTGGCAGGATCACCTGGTTCCACTCAGCAGGAACACTGACCGAGGCTGAGATTCCTTAGGCTCCAGCGCACCTCAGGACCACGAAAACAGAAAAGCCTGACATAGGATTTTACATCCTTACGGTAACTTTGTTCAGTTTTTCCTGTGTCCCTCCTCTCATACCCCGTCATAACGGAGGGGTTCCTGGTTCTGACTCCTCGGCATCTCCTGGGGCCGTTTCCCGAACGCGGCTCTGACACACTGAGTCCGTCTGGCCAAGAGAAGGGAGGGCCGTGAGGGGAGCACTGGGCAGGGAGGCAGGAGACCCAGGGGAAATCCAGCAACACTGAACACAGACGAGACCAAGCCCATCCCCTCTGGCTGGGATAGTGGGCTCATGGCTGGGGACAGAAGCTGGTATTTATTTAGAAGCATCCCAGATTTTCACATCATCGGGCCACGTGGCCTCCATCTCTTCTACCCTCTGACTCTGGAGTCACTGCCCAGCCCAGACCCCTGGCTCACTGCTCTCCAGGGGCAGCTCTGAACTCCCCAGCCTCCGGCCAGGTTTCTGGGCGGCACTGCTGTTTGGAGCCTGCTCCCTTCACTGTCCTCCCCCCCAAATCTGTTCCTCACCCAGCAGCTGCCAAGGAGCAGTCCCAGCGACCCTGGCATGCAGGGCAGGCAATACGGGACGTGTGCTCCCTGGCTTCCACGGCGGCACCCTCTAGCCCACACTGGCAAAGTCCAGGGAGCCACGGTAGGGACACAACCACGTTGTCCTGCTTGGCTGCTGCCTCAGGACCCCAGAGGTGTCCTGGCTGGGCTGTTGAAACTGGTTACTGTTCTTGCCTCCTTGCTGCCTCACTCCTGTCCCCCTCTAGGTACTGGCCTAAAGTCCTAGGCCATCAGAACTGGAAGAGGTCTCTTAGAGTGCCAGTCAACCTCTCCTTTGACAACTAAGGAAAACGAGGTCTGGAAAGGGGAAGTGACTTCTTGGAAATGACAGTGTATGTCAGGGCCCATCCATTTGGGAGTATCCTGTTCTGCTCGCTCACGCCTAGGGCTCTGCTGCCTCCCATCCTTGGTTGTGTTTTCTGGGCTGCTAATTCTCCCCAAAGCTCCCTGCTTCTTGAATGTAAGCATCCCTGTAGTCCTGTTTTCTGGCAGTGACACCGCCTGCCCACCCGCTCCTCCCCATCTCTGCTGGCTGGTGGGGGGCCCCTGCAGTGGAGGGTTCTGAGCTCTTGCAGCCAGCAGGGCTAGCACAGGGCAGCCTGGCCTCTTGGGTACTGGCCGATCCCACTTCTGGGCCCAGCCAGTTAAAACAGGACAGGGAGCCCATGTGCTCAGACCAGTGAGGACAGGAAACAGAAGCCCTGCAGTCCTCAGGGCCAGGGAGGCCTGGGTTCTGCTCCGTCCTGGGAAAGACCTCACCCCACTAGGGATCCCAGCAACCCTCTGAGTGAACTGGCCCCACTTTGGGCTCTAGGCTTGAACTGCTCGAAAGGCCTTAGCATTAATCAACCCTGCGGGTAACTGACTTTTCCAGGAAAGCGTCAGGCCTCCTAGGAAAGAAGCTGACTTCCTTTCTACAGTCAGAGCTGCTGGCTCCTGTCGAATGACAGCTTTCTGAAGCATTTGTTTCTAACGTACTAGCAAGTCATGGGCTAGAAAAATTCAGCTCTCCATCATCTGGGCACCTTCATAAAGGAAGAGAATCAGGAGGTCTCAGAATCAGAGGAATTGAAATAACACAAAGGGCTCTTAGAGTTTCTCTAATTCAGGGAAGGGCAGAAGGAAGAGCCTGGGCATTCACAATCACCTTTGGGTTAGAATTTCAGCTCTGGAAAGCTTGGGGAAATCATCTAACGTCTCTGATTCTCAGTTTCTTCATCTGCCAAAGAGGTTAATAAATATTTTCCTTGTAAGGTTTTAGGAAGATCAAATACAATAATGTATTTTAAATGTCTGTCATCATGTGGTATATGGTCAATGAGCAACAGGACAAAAGGGAGAATCCAGGTCACCTGGTCCGCAGCCCAAGGGTCTTTGAATTGAATCTCATTCGAGACAAAGGCCATTCCACAGAGACATGAAATTCTGAGAAAGTATTACTTGGTTTATGTGACCACAGATTTTTCTTTCTGGGACTACTTTTGCTGACCTCTAAGTTAGGAGTCAGAAAATCTGGATTTGCCTCTTGGCTTTGCCACTCATTTGCCAAATTATCACAAGTGGACAACTTGTAAACTCCCCAGATGTTCTAACTTAGAGCTGGAAGGGCCTTAGCAAGCAGCCAGCTCCCCCACTTTGACACGTGAGTGAGATGACGCTCAGGAGGGGGAATGTCTGGTCTACAGTCACAAAGAAATAGCTGGGACCAGAAAGTCCCTCTCTTCTGAGTCTTCACAGAGGACTTCCTGGACCTGAATCCAAGTTGGCCTCTTTACGACTCAGAACCTCAGGAGTGGGCAGGTGGGGTGAGGAATCAGAGTGCCTCTTCCTCTCAGACCAGAGCAGACAGCCTCCTCTTTCTCTTCCCAGTGGAGGTGAGCCAGCTTCAAATGCAGCCCTGCGGACATGCCTTTGGATTGGTGGCCAGATGCCAAAGTGCTATAGCGCCTCAGAAGGAAGGAATTACATGAAGCCCACATTTTATAATATGGACTCGGGTGGAGTCCATTTCCAGGCCCCAAAGCTTGAGTTAAAGGGAAGTTTGGAGGCAGGCTAAACCAGTTATGAGAATTAGATGGGTTTGAGTGGAGTGGGACCCTACTCCTCCCTTCCTCTCCGCCCCTGCCTCTCCTCTTTGTGCTAGTGAAATAACTGATTTACAGTTAAATTAATATCCTTCCCATTGCCCATGTTTCCTCTACCTCTGATAGTCACCCTCCCCCACCCGGTGGCAGGGGAGGCGGGGTGCTTGTCCCTCTAACCATCAAATGCTGCATCAAGTTGACTAGTTAGGTCATGTTTGAGAGAAGTTTTTACTGGAAGTGGCAGAAGAGAAAACAGGAACTAAGATTATTGAGTGTCTACTCTATGCCAGATACTATTCTAGATGTTTCTACCTATTCACACATTGTTTAATCCGCATGAGTAAATATTCCCTTTTTTCCGACGAGGAGGAAACTAAGAGACTTGCCTAAGGTCGCACAACTAGAAAGTGATGGAGGCAGGGCTCAAACCTCACTATTCCTAGGAAATGGGAGTCCCATCACCTAACTCTTTCTGTTCCCGCTGTTCTTGTTATGATTTGATATCACTGGAACACCAGAGCCTGCTGTTGGGCCAGCCGAGATCCCGGCAGTAGACACTGCCCCAGCCAAGAGCACTTACTGGCTAAATAAGGAGATAACTTTCTATATGTGAGTTCTGGCCAAATGGTGGCAGATGCTGAAGAGTCTGGGAATCCTGACCACTGAGGCGTCCATGTATCGTTAATTCTAGGAACAGCCTGTGTAAGGGATGGCCAGCCAAGGAGCCAGAGGCTGAAAGGGAAAACCATGGGCCCCTTATGGGGAGATGGCGAAAGCCCTGCTTGGGGAGTTAAAACACTGGAGCTCTGGTCATAGGTTTGTCACCAGCTGTCAGTCCTGTCAGTCTTAGCTTTTCTTTCCCTCTCAGAGACACGGAGCAGAAGGCAGGCTTTGGAGTCAGGCAGACCAGATTCATAAGGCAAAATCTTCCACAGCATTTGCTACTTGTATGACTTTGTGCAAGTTACTATACCTCTGAGCCTCAGTTTTCTCAGCTGCCAAATGGGATAGTACTATTTTCCTAGCTGAGTTAATATAAGGGTTAGAAAGTATTGCTAATGTCAAGTAAAGGTTAGAAAGTATAATTGTAAAATGCTTCGCACATGGAAAACACTCAACTAAGTGACAACTGTTATTACTATTATCAACTTCCCTGAACCCCAGTCTTCATCTTGTATAGAAATAAGAGGTTGAGTTTGATCCTGAGATTCCTTTTAGCTCCAATATACTATGAATTGATGATGTTAGAAATAATAAGGCACTTCATAATTTTTATTAATAGCTGAATTGGTATTAATCAACCCTCTGGGTAATCGATGAAGACCTCCCAATATTTTACTGTAATTGAATATCTCCATTTGCCACTCCCTCCTAGCCACTGCTTGTAAAAATGTCGTCTTCTAACGTCTGAAGAAGAAAATTCCTTATCCTAGCATAATTCTTTTTCTCTACTTTGCCTGCTCCCTTCCACATCCTTGGCTTTGAAACAACTGTCGGCCAGCAGGATCTCTGAATGAACCACTTGGTCCTTGCCAGAATAAAATAATTAAATTTAAAGAGGAGTTAATGATCTGCCCTTGGCTAGAGTAGGAGGAAAACTAAAGTGTTACTTAATTCCTCCATCTGTCTTTTTCTCATCTCTAGCTCCCATTCCCTCTATAAGTGATCCAGGTTCAGGGGTGTAGGCCCCCACTTGGACCTCTAACTCTGGGAAAATTTGCCCACACTTGCAACTCAATAGCTGCCGCCATATCATACATCGATCTGGTTGTTTGCCCTGAGGCTGAAGAAGCTACCCCAGACCTAAATCAGGAAAAGAATGACAATTGTGAGTGTCAGATTACCTCCAACTACTCACAAACCAACTCCCTAGGCGAACAGTTATCTTATACGAACATCCCCGTAGCAGTTATGAGGCTGGCCTTTGATGAGTAAGGAATTTCAAAGAAAGGAACTTTCTAGTATAGTTCTTAAGGCAGGGGCATTGCTGTTAGAAAACACAAAAGCAAAGTTTGATGCCAACTTCACGCTTACCAGCAAGTCACCCTCTCCATGCCGCGTAAGAAGGGGACAGAGCTAGTCCCTCCTTCCTTAGGTTTTTGTGAGAATCAAATGAGAAAACAGATATCCAGAAACTCACAAAGTGCCTGGCACATAGGTCTCCATAAGTGCTCAATTTTCTTATAATTATTATTATCACCTACCTTCAAAATCTCTTTTTGTGTAACTCTGGGCAAACCAGAAAATTTGAAGCTGAGACTCCCCAAGAAAAGTAAAGATTAATGGGGTGGCTGAGAGGATCAAGACCACTGTCTCACATAACTCTCCCTAGACATCCATTTTAGGGAGAAACTATTGAGGTGAGGGAATGTTAGAAAAATGTACATTAATGAATAAGCTACAAAAGAGTTCTGAGGTGATAGTTCTGGTTGGTGCCTCACTTGATAAAGCCACCTCAGATGTCTGGCGTAGCACTGGGGCTCACAAACATGTTCTGAACTGAACGGCACTGACCTGATGCTGTGTCTAAGACGTCCTTTAAGTGAAGCTCTGTGGCTCCTTTTACAACAGAATTCTCTTCATTGGGAAGCAAGGTGACCCTGACCTTGCCACATTCCACTGCATGGTGAACGGAATTAGAGCCAGGGCCCAGGGGATTGTTATTATTACTATGAATAACAATCTTTATTGAGAACCAGAGATCTGTTAGATACTATCCAGAACATGTGTCAGTGTCCAGAATTAGACTCAGACTCTGCAGCGTGGTCTTAAAATCTAATTTTGTCAACTTTGGGTGAGCTCCCCAGTGACTAGTGGGGAGAGAAGGAATAGCCCATGGTGATCAAGTCTCTGCTCTAGACACATTCAGTCACACCCAGCCAAGCAGAGGGCTCCATGCCTTTTGTCTCTCTGGTGTTCGCATCACCATAGCCATTGTGCAGGTACCCCTAGGCCAGCTTCCCAGGGAGGTGGCTCTACTGGTACTAGGTGTTTTGAGTGACCTGAATTTTTTTCACTTTTATTCAAGTATAATTGAGTTACAAGATTGTGATAATTTCTGCTGAACAACAAAGTGATTCAGTTATACATGTACACACATCCATTCTCTTTCAGATTCTTTTCCCACATAGATTATCACAGAATATTGGGAAGAGTTCTCTGTGCTATACAACAGGTCCCTGTTGGCCAATCATTCCATATACTTCAGTGTGCATATGTCAATCCCAGACTCTAGTTCATCCATTCCCCACCACCTGTCCCCTTTGGTAACCGTAAGTTTTTCAAAGTCTGAGTCTGTTTCTGTTCTGAATGTTGTCATTTGTCCACTATTGTTGTTTCTAAAAACGTGCACACATCAACCCATCAGCTGCAAGGCACAAGTATCAGCACTAAGGGCAGACAGGGTAGGGGAGTTTCAGGGGGAGGATCCAGTGATGAATAGAAGAGAGACTTGTCTTCAAGGAGCTCAGAGTTGCGTTGGAGAGATATTACAGAGTTGGAAGGGTGACTGATTCTCATTATGTGTGTGAAACCCCAGTGGCTTTATAGTTCAGCCCCAGGCCCAGCTGCTGACTCGGGGTGACACAGAAATTGCTGTCAGATACTATATTAGAGGGCTGTCATGTGTGGTTCCAGAGGCCAGAACTAGAATCAATAGAAGGAAGAGAATTCTCAGCGCATCCCTGTGGTAACTCCTTGCTCACTTGCAACATGTCTTCTTGAGCAAGAGAGACAAGGGTGTAGTTTTAGCTGTGTTCTGGGTGGCACCTGTCACCTGCAGCCTACCTAGCTTATGCTGAAGCCATTGCTAAAGGGCTTCAATGCGCAGGGCAATTTCCAAGTGTGCAGTAACTTATTTCCCCACCCCATCTGGGGACTGTGTCAGAGTAGTGCTAGATCAAACTTTTTTTTCCAATCATTAAGAAAGCATTGATTATGCACCTAATGAGAAAACCCAATGCAAGAAGAATACAAAGTAGAAGACAGACTTCTGACTTTGAGAAGTATACTCCCATCTGAGGGGAGAAGCTATTAAATCTTGAGGGCAAGAAGCATGCCTAATTTTATGAATGCAACAGATGTCGAGTGCCTAGTATACACCCAGCCTGGTACCTCTTAGGTATTATTTTCAGTACCCAGAATGCTGGTAGACACATAGTAGGGACTCAAAAAAAAATACCTGTGGTTGGGCTGAGAGATAAGAAGCTTTTGGAGAACAAGTGTTAAGGTGGCCTAGAACCCAGTGTGGGAATGTATCCTACCTGCTGGATGGTAATTTCGAGTCTTCAGAGTTCAGGGGACATCAAAGAGGGCCGAATCAACTTGAGATGACGTCTCCATTTTCACCTAGATCTGTGGAGTCAGAGGAAGAGGTCCTGCCTATGAATTTGTGTTCATTTGGGTTGCTCTAAATCGATTTTCTTTAAAAGCTTTGGCTGCACAGGGAGACAACAGTGCCAACATAAGGAGGAGCACTGAACTGGGAACACAGGTACCTGGATTTTATTTCTAGCCATACAATACACGGAGTAAAGGAATAAAATAATATACACGCACTGTGTACACAAACCTTCCTCTGGTCCTTTCCCTCTTATCCAGGTGCCCTGGTGACTTCAAAATGTTTGCTTTGTCCAGGATTGGACACCTTGAAAGGGACATGGAACCAATAAGAGAGCAACTATGTAAAATGACTAAAAATTTCAGAATCATACCATGTGTATCTTAGTTCATCTTCAAAATCAGAGGGATCTTTGAAACTAGTGGGTTTTTTTTTTTTTTTGTCTTTTTTAGGGTCTCACCCATGGCATATGGAGGTTCCCGGGTTAGGGGTCTAATCTGAGCTGTTGCTGCCTGCCACAGCCACGCCAGATCCCAGTCGCATCTGTGACCTACACCACAGCTCATGGCAACGCTGGATCATTAACCTACTGAGCGATGTCAGGGATCGAACCTGTAACCTCATTGTTCCTAGTCAGATTCGTTTCTACTGCGCCACGACGGGAACTCCCACTAGTGTTTTTTTTTAATCAAATCTGGATTTATAGGAGTATAATGTATGCAGTACTGTTTTAAAACAGTGTGAGTGTGTGTGTGTGTGTGTGTGTTTGTGTGTGTGCTTGTATGACTGAGCCCATTCATCATAAGTCTAAACTTGTTAGAAATGATGTACTCACATAGACTAGCAAAATGGCATGTAGATGTGATATGAGTTGTAAACAGAAAAATCTAATTCAATAAATTCTGTATAACCTCCTCAAAAAAAAAAACAACAAAAAAAAAAAAAGAAGGAAAGAAAAGAAAGAAAGAGGACACTAAGGGTCTTGGAGTAAAGAATGTTCAGGGTTGGGATGTTCTTGTCCGGCTTCTGGGGACCATAGCTTTTTGCCTTGGGGACTTGAGAAATTGTGTCAGTTGCAAAGGGCTGTAAAATTCAGTTACCCAGGGATCTACCGAGGGCCCAGGCCCAACCCTGAACCAGAGTCAGGTTAGATTCCCAAGGTCCCTGTATTTCCCTGATGTTAGCACACATATCGTGCTTTATTATAATTATATGTTTGATTTCCCTCCTTAATTATGGGAAATAAAGTCAGTTAAGTTCAGTAAAGGCAGGGACTCCTTGATTGTCTTTTTAATTGCTGTATCTTCAGTGTCATCATCACTGCATGATGCCTGATAACTGGTAACCACTCAATACACTTATCAAATGAACGAATGAAAGGGAAGGACATTGTGGGCAGAGGGAACATGAGGAGCCAAGATACAGAGGTGAGAGACCGTGGGCCATGAATGTGTGTGGGGAGCTGTCTAGCTTAAGTGTTGAGTAAATGAGGGGAACAGAGGAAACAGAGAGGATGAGGCTGCGCTGTGGAGGGTCTCAAGTGTGAGTTAAATCGTTTGGAGTTTATAAGCAGTAGGAAGCCAGTGATGATCCCAGATAAAGCAGTGGAGTATATTATCATGGTATTTGATAGAATTTATTCATGGCACGGGCAGCTTCCTTGGCCCCTCTAACACACTTCCTGCCAAGAAATTGATAATAATCTACAGAGTGTTTACTACCCAGAAAACTCAGTTGAGTATCTAATCTATGTGTTTCTTTGGCCGAGGTTGTGGGGGTCCCAAAGGGACCCAGAGTAGCTGGGAAACTGACTTCAGCCAGGGACCTTTCTAAGCTGAGCAGCTGGTATAGGGTAGCAATTTTAAGTTTCTCTGACTTTGTCTGAGTCATCCAGGAAGTGAGAGGTCTTTTGCCCTATTTGCTGCCACCAGGGCCCACGGAGTCTGCCCCAGCCCACACCTCTTCAACTGCTTTCTCTTGTTTCTTCTCAATGAGGCATCCTTTCTAGGAATGTCTTGCTGATGTTCTTCGATGTTCCTTTCGTGTACCCATGCTTTGCTTCTTCCAGGTGGGACTCTTGGATCACGAGTGAGGGAGTCAGCAGTCTAGCCTCTTGGCATCCTCTCAGCATTCTTTGCCTGGAATTATTTTTATCCTTCCTTGGGAATTTGCAAAGAGTGAGTGACTGAGTCAAAAGATCAAGGGAAAAGTCTTCAGGGATTGAGGAGAGTTGGAAAACTTGCCCCAAATCCTGGAATAAGATATTTCCCCCTTTCTTCCTTCCTTTCTTTCTCTTTCCTTCTTTCTTTCCTTCCTTCCTTCTTTCTTTTCTTTCCTTCCTTCTCTTTCTCTCTTTTTTGTTTCTCTTTGATTTCCATTTCTCTTTCCCTCTGGCTTTCTCCTCTCCTGCTCTTCCATCTGTTTCTCTCTTCTTTGTAATGCGTGTCTCTCTGCCTTCCACTTTCTCCTTCTCTCTCCTTGTATTCTTGTCCTTCTCCACCACTTTCCTTGCTAATAATGGCTGCTTTTTATTTGGCTCTTGTATCTTGAGCACTGTACTAAGTGCTTTTTATGCATCACCTTATAACACTCTATGAGCTAAATAACAGTATATCCATTTTGCAGGTGAGGAAATTGAGACACAGACAGACCCAGTAATGTCTCCACGTTCAGCAGATCTGCACAGAGGTTTGCACTCCACTTAGTTAACCCCCAAACTATCTTCTCTTAACGGTTTTTCTTCATTTCCAAGTGCCCCTTGTCTTTTTGCTCTTTTTTTCATCCTCTGTCCCTGCCTCTCCCTCTCCCCCTCCCTTTTCTCTGACACTCACCACATCCTGGTCTCCGATGTGTGCGGATGACCCTGAAGGTGCTGAACACTGTGCGCGTGCCCAGAAGGGATGACAGACCGTGCAGACGCTTACCTAATCAGCCATTTTCCTTTTGGGCAAATGCTCCACAATTTTCCACATTTGGAGGCTAGGAAGGAGCCCGTCATCATGTGAGGAAAAGGGCAGATATCTGATCACAAACCAGAGGAAAGCCCCCAAGACCTGGAAGGGTCTTTGATATGGAGGGGAACAAATAAAGCCCTTTCTGCTCACTCACAGGCTCTTTCATTCCCAGGGACTCTGCGTACCCTCGGGGTTGCGGGGGGAGGGCAGGGAGAAGACAGAGCTAGGAGGCTGGTCTCTGTCAAGGTATCAATTGAGAAGCCAAAGAAGCCTGGGCTGTGAAATATGGCACCTCCACCCTGTCTTTCCTCATATGCATAAAGATAGGAACCTGGATGAGAAAGGAATCGGGGGCACATTGGCAGCAAAGATGTAAAGGTCAAGGTCTGACCTTGACAAGTTCAAAGGTCCCATAAGAATCTAAGGTTTTATGATTCCAAGAAGGGACTATTTTATGTTCAGTTTCCTTTTTATTTATTTATTTATTTATTAATTTTTTTGGTCGTTCTGTGTTCTGTGGATTAGAAGTGGTTGAGCAAAGACTTAACTTAAGCCATAAGGACATTTACTGCTCATCAAGAATTCTGGAGGTAGGGGATCCAAGAGTTGACTCAGAAGTCTCAGGGCGCTGGCTGGCATTTCTGAGATTCTCTGGGCAGTTTCAGACATCTTGGTTCACACAACCTGCCCATGGGCAGAAAATTGTGGGGGTGAAGAGGACTTCAAGTGAGGCTTCCTCTGTTTATGAGGGAATGGAAAAGGTTTTCTAGAGCACACATTCCACATTATACTCTCTCCACACCTCACAGACCAGAACTAACTTCAGTGAATGCTGAGAGAGTGAGAGCTGGCCTTTTCATCCTGCTAACGGGACACAGACAAGAAATAAAGGACTAGTTTGCCACCAGGCAGGAAATACCAGTGCCTGCTACCCCCTCCTTCACTCATTCAACTAAGATTTACTAAGCACCCACTTTGGGCCAGGTGACAGTGGTACAGAGAAGAGGCAATTTCTGTTCTCAAGGAGCTCCTGCTGGAAGAACGCAGACAGGTAGAGGATCACAAAACAAGATGCCAAGTGCTCGGAGACAACTAAGTGTCCCCAGGGCCACCTCAGAGCTGAAGATGCTCAGCTTGAAGAAGCAGGGAGGGCTGCAAAAGCAAGGAATGGGTTCCATTTTCAAGGGTTAATAGGATTCATGCAGGGGTGACAGAGCATGTAGGAGGCGGTTAAGACGAGGGCATATGGAGGTTCCCAGGCGAGGGGTCCAATTGGAGCCACAGCTGCCAGTCACAGCTATAGCAATGCCAGATCCGAGCCGTGTCTGCCACCTACACTACAGCCCACTGCAACGCCAGATCCTTAACCCGCTGAGTGAGGCCAAGGATCGAACCCGCAACCTCATGGTTCCCCTGAGCCACGGTGGGAACTCCTCCTCAGTTGCAATTTCTTAAAGAATACACTGGTGTGGGTCAGTGGAATCACAGAGCATGACTGGACTTTCCAGACTTTTGCAGAAGTATCTCCACTTTTCTCTCTCTCACTGCCTCATTTGCAGAAACCTTGGCATCTGCCTTCTGCTGAGCCAAAATGGGAGACTGGAGCTTCCTGGGAGAATTCCTGGAGGAGGTGCACAAGCACTCCACAGTGATCGGCAAGGTCTGGCTCACCGTCCTCTTCATATTCCGCATGCTGGTGCTGGGCACAGCTGCCGAGTCATCCTGGGGCGACGAGCAGGCCGATTTCCAGTGTGATACAATGCAGCCTGGTTGCGAGAACGTGTGCTACGACCAGGCCTTCCCCATCTCCCACATTCGCTATTGGGTGCTGCAGATCATCTTTGTCTCCACACCCTCTCTGGTGTACATGGGCCATGCCATGCACTCGGTGCGTGTGCAGGAGAAGCGGAAGCTCCGGGAGGCCGAGAGGGCCAAAGAGGTTCGGGGCGCTGGCTCTTACGAGTACCCAGTGGCTGAGAAGACGGAGCTGTCCTGCTGGGAAGAAGTGAACGGAAGGATTGTCCTGCAGGGCACTCTGCTCAACACCTATGTCTTCAGCATCCTGATCCGCACCACCATGGAGGTGGCCTTCATCGTGGGCCAGTATCTCCTCTACGGGATCTTCCTGGACACCCTGCATGTCTGCCGCAGGAGCCCCTGCCCACATCCTGTCAACTGTTACGTCTCCCGGCCCACGGAGAAGAATGTCTTCATTGTCTTTATGTTGGCTGTGGCCGGACTGTCCCTTTTCCTCAGCTTTGCTGAACTCTACCACCTGGGCTGGAAAAAGATCAGACAGCGATTTGTCAAGTCACAGCAGGGCCTGGCTGAGTGCCAGCTTCCCGGTCCCTCCACAGGCATGGTCCAGAGCTGCACACCACCTCCCGACTTCAGTCAGTGCCTGGAGAATGGCCCTGGGGAGAAATTCTTCAGTCCATTCAGTAACAAGGTGGCCTCCCAGCAGAACACAGATAATCTGGCCACTGAGCAAGTGCGAGGCCAGGAGCAGATTCCAGGAGAGGGTTTCATTCACATCCGTTATGCCCAGAAGTCTGAGGTACCCAATGAAAGCGCCCCAGGTCACCGCCTCCCCCATGGCTATCTGAGCGACAAGCGCCGTCTCAGCAAGGCCAGCAGCAAGGCCAGGTCAGATGACCTATCAGTGTGACCCTCCAGTGTGGGGACACCAGGACTAAAGTGGGAACAAAGGAAGCTCGGAAAGGGGAGAGGTGTCCCTTCCGATCCCATCTCTCTCATTCTCATCACTGCTCTGCCCTTTTGGGCCCCGGGGCTCAATGGCGTTGCTCATTTATTCCAGAAGGTATGATCAGGTCTTTGTGGGTGCAGTCAGAGACACGGCTACCCACCCAGGCTGCTGTCCTTTCCCCGTCCCCTACCCAGGATGCTCAGTGGAGCCTGTCAGATTACTTGGTGAACAGGATAGGGGAAGGGAGAGGGACCATGGGAGATGGGCCTGGGAGGGGTGGCCAGAGGGATGGGATGACACTCTACATCCCAGCCACAAGGTATGGTTGCCACCAGATGGATTCTCTAAGTCCCTCTGGCTTCCTTGAGAAACTTCCCTCCTCCTGCAAGGAAGCGCTCAAAGTTCCCAGCGAATAATGAGCATGAATCAAGGAACTTGCAATGTGCTCTTAAACCTGTTGTTTCCTCGGACCATACCCTGGGTTGGTGGTGAGGTCGCTGTGGGCTGCCCTTGGCTGCTCCTCCCCCTACCCAGTCTTACTTACAAAGAGGTCCTTGGAACTTGACCAGCAGCCTCAACTTTACGAGTGCCTTGGTGTGTACCCCTGGCAAATGTCTCACCTTGGTGATGGGGAAGTCTTTCCTTCGTCCGGGGTGTACAACCAGTCCACGGGGTTGAGGAGCTCCCCTATAGTGTCCCTATGCAACACAGACTCCACTGGAATTCCTGCCACCACATGTCATCCTGCAGCTCTTTTACAGTTCAACCCAATGACAGAAACCATCCCTTCCACTCCCCCTTTGGCTGTTCGTCCAGTCAGTGCTCTCTTGAACACCTTATTGACCAGAATGCCCAAGAAGCCGTCATACTCTCTCAGATCCTGACCAGATCCAGCCATGGAGGCCAATGGAATTTCCCCAGGTCTTAAAAACAAAGAGGGCATTGTGCTTCTCAGATTCCCCTTGGGAAAAATTAGTTCTGCTGTGAAGATAAAAATAAAAAAGGAGAGAAAATACTGGAAAACTCTTTCCCCCTCCTGTTTCTCTCCCTCGCTGACTGCCAACTTAGAGTGCCAAGAGGAGGTGTGATGACAACTAGGGAAGCCCCCAGATCTCTCCTTCCCTGGAGGATTTAGCAGGGGCACAAAAGCAGTAAAGGAATCTCCAGTTCTCTTGGCAGGGCCCTTATTTAAGAACACAGAGATTCCTATGTCTCCCTGGTGCTCCTAAAGAGGCCGCCAAAAAGCGGTGGGGACTAAAGAAAAGCCCTGCATTCCCAGGAACTGTCCTGGCTTCTCTCTTCCATCTAAACATAATGTATGGTTGCCATTTTGGATGAAGGTGAAGGATGCTCTCAGAATTGGATGCTGAAACTTATAGGGAGATGTTGACTTGTTAAGATGCATGTGTGGTGTGTGTGTGTGTGTGTGTGTGTGTGTGTGTGTGTGTGCCCGCATGTGCTGGTAAGAGGATGAAGGGGAGGGGAGTCTTGAAACAAAGAAAGAGTACCTTAGAGACACGAGTATCTTCCCGCTCCTTCCTCCAGATGCCCAGCAAAGTGGCTGAGTCTCACTGTTTTCAGTGTCATCCACCTCAATTGAGAAGCATGAAAAATTGGGACAGAGGAGTTTGAAGACCCAGAAGGGGGCTCAGCCTCTGCCCCACCTGCCCATCTCTGGGCCCCTCTGCTGATACTTGCATGGTATTAGTGGGTGGAGAGAAGATGAGGCTACATAGAGGGGTGGAGGAAACTGATGGGGGTGGCATTTAGGTCATCCTAAATATCTGGAGGGAACATTTTTATTGTATGGCACTGGCATTAGGACACTTTCTCTAAAACAAAACCCAAAAGATTTTCTTTCCTTCCATCTCTGAGGTGTATTAATTTTGTGAAATGAGTGATCTTGGATTTGAAATTCTATGACATCAGTCTTTGATGATGGGGCTCTTGGGAAGGAAAAAGGAAATAATATGTGTAGTTTGTCCTAATAAAGTCTGGCCCTACACTTATCTCTCCTTTGTGTCCCTTTCATGCTGTGACTACAAGAGAAGGATGGCAGACTTGTTGCGGGGGAAGGGAGTGCTCGGAGCACAGCTATCAGTCAATCAGTAGTGCAAAGAGCTTTGGAATCAGACATGCAAGGGTTACAAAATCCCAGCTGCTGATTTATAACTGGCCTCCAGCAGGCTACTTAATCTCTGAAGCTTGGTTTCCTCATCTGTAAATTGAACCCAGTAATATCTACCTCATTAGGCTGTTAAATGAGATCCTGTTTATAAGGAGTTCAGCAGAATGCCTGGGAAATAACAGCCTGTCATTAAATGGTAATTACTGTTATTATCTTCATTATTTTTGTTGTTATGTTGAATACATAGTATTTGAAAACCCGGAATACTGAGGGATGATTCCAGAACTTCCTCTCGTGGAGCTCACAGTCCACCTAAGATGATCATAATAACTCACATAGAAGAAACAATTAGAATCGAATTAAATGGGAATTCATTGCTTATCAATTCTAGGAACTATAAGACTCCAGGAAGTGATACATATGAAAAAAATCTTAGGAGAGACTTGATCTGGGCCTTAAAGAGGTTCTAGAGAAGTGATAACTTCAAGGATGACTCTGTGAAATAGGTCTGGACAGCCCCATTTTACAGACATGGAAGCTAAGTTCCAGAAAGTTTTCCTAATAGTAGGCAGCTTCTCACTGGTCTTTTCAGTTGGGATCACACCTCTTTGGAAGAGGAAAAATAATTCTTGCACCAAGCAAATCGTCCAGGGACCACCCAGTCCTTCACCAGCCAATGGATGCTATTTCCCCAAGAAAGAAACAAAGGCTGGGCAAAACCAAATCGAAGTATTATCTGAACTACCGACTGATCTTGTTTATCAGGGAGGAAAGCGCTTTTAAAGAGGGTTTATAAAGTGACCATAGAACACATCTTGTGACATCAATGTTGAGAGTCAAAGGTATACCTGGCATCTGTCCAAGGTTAAGGTGATCAGATCAGAGGTGCCTGAATGGTCCAACTGGAAAAAGCATCTAGGATCCATTTTGCTCCTAGGGAAAAAAAAAAAAAAAAAAAGAGTAGGGAATCTCATGGTTTTATAAACAAAGCTATTAACATTTCAGTTTATATTATACAGAGGCTGCAAAAAACAAGGGACCACTTATTTCATAGTGAGTGAGATTTCATCCTCATGTATCTACTCTCATTTCGCTTTCTTTCCCTCTAAAGTGTCACCAGTAAAGAGGTAAGCTGAGTAGTAATATCATTAATGAACATACTTTTAGTTGTAGGCCTCTACAGGCCCCTTTCCTTAATTTCCTTTCTTCAGTGCCAGGTAAGACCAGAATTTCTACCATTAGCGTT
Organism: Catagonus wagneri; assembly: GCA_004024745.2. Lineage (NCBI taxonomy): Eukaryota > Metazoa > Chordata > Mammalia > Artiodactyla > Tayassuidae > Catagonus > Catagonus wagneri. The sequence goes on from PVHT020000034.1 coordinate 4,512,980, forward strand.
TCACACCTATGGCTAAAGTGGTTAAGGCTAATAACACTCCTATGAAGAATCATAGTATGAATGAGTTTTCAGATTTTTTTTTTTTGTCTTTTTGCCTTATCTAGGGCCACACCCACGGCATATGGAGGTTCCCAGGCTAGGGGTCTAACAGGAGCTGTAGCTGCTGGCCTACACCACAGCCACAGCCACGTGGGATCTGAGCCGTGTCTGCGACCTACACCACAGGTCACAGCAACGCCGGATCCTTAACCCACTGAGCGAGGCCAGGGATTGAACCCGCAACCTCATGGTTCCTAGTCAGATTCGTTAACCACTGAGCCACGATGGGAACTCCCAGATTTCTTTTTAATAGCAGATTTTGAAAGCAGAGGGAAACACAAAAGAACAAGAACACCAGGCACATTGCAGGTGTCTTGGAGGATTGCTTTCATGATGTGGAAATGAAGAAAACAGTGAGGCTGGAAAGGGGAGCCAAAGATAAGCTGCTCACTTGCCAATCCTCAGTAGATCCTGGAATCCCCTGCAGTCAGTCCATGTATTAACCCTTATTGTCCATATGGTGGACAAATGAATTTACAAAAGAGAGCTATGTAAATAGAATAAGATCGATGGTTTAGCCTTATTGATTACCCATTGGTCACCAGAGATGAATGGTCTATAGATTTTTTTTTATTGTCATTTCAACTGGAAAAGAGAAAAACTTGCATTCAACAAATATTTATTGAGCACCTGCTTTATGCTGGCACTCTCTTAGGCTTCAGGAATACAATTTTACAAAACTGATATGGTTCCCTCCTTTCAGAGCTTAGAGCCTAGGGTGTAAGACTCCCTAACTACAAGCAAATGAACAAAACAATTACATACTGAGATAAGTGCCAAGAAAGGAGCAGCTGGGGCGAGGCTAACAAAGGGGTGGGGAGAGGCCTTCTTCACATAAAGGGGTGGGGCGGAAAGTCCTCTCTGAGCTGAGATCCGACAGTGAGAAGAAGCCGGCCACCGAGGAGTGGGAAAAGAACCCAGGTAATGGAGCCCAAATTCCTTCCAGGCAACCCCAGAATCCAGCTATCCCTCACCTCAATCTGATCCAACACTTTTGAAAGACACAGAATTTAAGCAGCACTTAAATGGCACCTAAAATAACACTGTCTGGCACAAGCTGTTGCAAAACATACATATCTCTCTCAGCAAAAGCCTCAAGGGACAGAGAAGCGAAAGACACATATAAAGGGTCTTCACTAAAACAACTAAACATCATATGTTAACATTCTTGAAAGCCCTATTTGATGTTGCAACTATTATTTCCACCAATAGCAATTCCTGTAACACACTGGGGCCTTCTAACCAGGCCTTTTCCCTAGAGTCCAGGCCGGTAGGCAGAAGACCGTGTCCAAAGGGCCGGGAAGGAGCCAGCAGGGAGCAGTCCAGAGGAGCCTTGGCAGCAGCGGGGCTAAAACAGCAAAACATCAAGTGCACAGAGAGGGGGAAGCGAGGAGAGAGGGGGAGCACATTCGCAGGGGAGCCAGGCTACAGGCGTGTAAGATGCCTGCAGGCAGGCACCGCTGGGGACATGGCTCCACTGGATCTGGATTCGGAGCTAGACCTCCAGACTCAGAGGAGGGAGGTGACATGGGCAAAGTAGAGCATTATCCTAGGGGCTGGATTACTAGACAGAGCACCAAGACAGAGTCTTGGACAGAGTACAAGGTGGGTGCCCGTTATCAGAAATAGTATCATCAATGACTGAAGAATAAAGTCATTGCCGGGAATATATATATGATTTAATTGGTGCCTTCAAAGCCTTAGACCAAAGGAGTGACCAGTGGTGAGATTTCTAGCCACCTCACCAAGCCCGGCGGTGGGCGGGGAGGTGATTTTTGGCATGGAACCTAATACTGCTCTGACATCACCCCACGCTGGCATCTACCTTCTTCACCTACACATGGGCCACACAGTCCTGGGGACACAAGGCTTGAGTCCCTTCTGTCCCTTCAACCTGGCTGACTTTTCCATTACCCTGATTCAAGGCCCTTGCCTGGTGGGGCACTAACTTGCTAACAAGTGGTTCCTCAGAGAGAAACTGGGAGCCATGCATGAACCTGTTCAGGAGAGTGCCTTGCCCTGGGCCCTGCAGCCTGGCCATCGCTGAATCCCCACAGGCAGCAGCGGCTGTTTCAACAATAGGGGGACGTTCAGGGAACTATGGAATTGTTTTATGCCTTTCTGGGACTCTTCTTCAAGTGAACTGAAATATAACTTGGAGGGGTTTAAGCTTACAAATGTTTGTGGTAAATTTTTGCATTTGGAAACTAATGTAAAAACCTGTGCAGGGCAACACTGGCTATAGAAAAGTCAATTAATAAAAATGAACAAACCAACAAACAAAAACAGGTATTTTGGTAATAACTATGAAACAAGCTTGCAGCTGTTAAGTGCTAACTCTTTCCTAGGCTCTGTGCTGAGATTTCACGACTTATCTTTTCATCCTTATAGTAAATCCTACAAGGTCACTGATTGCACCTTACAGAAAAGGAAACAGACTCAGTAACCTGCATTAAGTCCCTAGTAGGCGGTAGAACTCAGACCCAAACCCTTAGCTCTCTGTCTGCAGTATGCTTCGCTTAAATGCATATATCCTTGAGTAAAAAAGCAAGATTCAAAATCATATGTACACCATAATTTCCATGTGGAAAACAGGTATTTATAAGAACAAAGACTTGAAAGGAAGAAGTAAAAATGAAAGCAGTTGTGTCAGTATGGTAGATCTGTGCTCTAATTCTCCTTATTTTTAAAACTATTTTAATGCTATGTTATTTTTATAATTAAAAATTTAAATTATATTTATATTCAACCTTTGGGCTAAATTTGGTGTTCCCCTGGGGTGGCTGCCAGGAGCTGCCTCTCTTCATTTCCGCAGTTCCCATGCCTGGGAATATTTTTGTTTGGGCTCAGACTGCCACCCTTAAATGGAATAAGATTTAGCAGGAGGCACCCACCCCAGGGTCCGGGCTGCCGACTGCGCCTCTGGAAACCCCTGCGCAGCGGAGGATGGAAGGCATGACCCGCGCCCCTAAGCTCCTGCACCCCCGGTGTGGCGCGTGAGGGTGGTGCTTGCTCCAGGCCAAGTCAGGGCCACCGCAGTGCCGTTTGGGAGGCATGGAAGGATACCCACCAGTGAGAGGCAGCCTGCCCTCAGATGCTCAGACCTAGCAGGGGAGGAGGAGGATGCCAAAGCCTGGGGGAGCAGCTAGTGAGGTCAGCGAGAGAAAGCAGAGGTGCGGTTCCCAGAGCAAGGAGGGGACCTGGTGAGAGGGAACGCTTAGGAACTCTCAGGGAGAGCTTTATAGAGGAGGTGCCAATGGAACTTGGCTGAGAAAGATGAATTAAGATTTTATTAGGCAGAGAGAGAAGACTTTCTAGCAGGAAGAAATAGCATGGTATGGAGCTCAGAGGGGAATGCTGAGAGGGTAGAGAGGCCGAGGGGCAGGAGGCTTCTGGAAAGTGTGTCCCTTCACTCTGTCTGTGGTGAGGAGCTACTGAGTTTCTTTGGGCATCTGGGGGTGGGGTGACCAATGCTGTTCTTGAGGGTGATGAAGGCAGCAGCACGTCAGTGGGCTGCAGAGAGAAGGCTGGCCATCCACAAGGCCCCCTTTTGATCTGGGGATGAAGTGAGGGAACGCAGAGCCTCAGCCACTGGGACTTGGTGACTGGTGAAGAATGGGGTGACTGGTGAGGCCGGTGGGCAGGGAAGGAAACCAGAGAGAACGAAGAGGTTTCCCAACAAAATTCATTCCAGTAGAGGGTAATGGGTCCATTAGACCCCTTCCAGGTAGCGCTTCAGACCCTCTCAGCCTCACCGCCTCTTATTCCAGCTGCCCGGGGGTGTGGACCAGGTCACACAGGCCCATCTGACATTGGGAGACCTCTGCTCAGCATCTGCGCCAACACATGGACAACCAGAAGCAGGGGATAATCAATGCAACACAAAGCAAACATCTGGCCAGTGGGAGACAGAAGCCCTCCCTCCACCCATACCTCCGCAGCCCTGGGGGTTCCAGGGCCTGGTTACTGGGGCTTCTTCAGAGCACAGTCCTGTGGATTGAGCAGTCCAAGCCACTTAGCACCAAACCACTTAGCGCCCAGTTTTATAACATCTTCCTGCTGGCTCTGCCTCCTTCCCTACCTCTCTCTCCTTGTTCCCCACTCTTGCTCCCGGAAGCACGCACCCTAATAAAGGGTTAACACATCAGTTGCTGCCTCGGGCTCTGCTCCCTGGGGAATCTGGACTAAACCAGTGATTCCTATTTGAAATCGAGCTGTTCTCAATTGACTCCGAATTGCACAGCCTTTGGACCAAGCCTGGAGCATCAAGGTTAGTAGCAATACTTTACTCTGAGAACAAATATAAGTATGTAGGTCACAAATCCTGACATTGATAATATTGGGAAGTCCAGCATTTATAGGGATTCCAATGGTTTCTTGTGTGTCAGTCTTATCTGCCTAGATAGACCTTTATGCTAGATACCTACCTAAATATTTATCCTAAATGCTGTGAAGACCCTGTGCCTCACAGCATTTAGGACAATGTTGGGCAGGCAGGAGATGCCCAAAAACCAGGAGTTCCCATCGTGGCGCAGCAGAGATGAAGCCTACTAGGAATCATGAGATTGTGGGGTCAATTCCTGGCCTCGGTCAGTAGTTTAAGGATTTGGCGTTATAGTGAGCTGTGGTGTAGGTTGCAGACTCGACTTGGATCCTGCGTTGCTGTGGCTGTGGCATATTCCGGCAGCTACAGCTCCAGTTGGACCCCTAGCCTGGGAACCTCCATAAACTGCGGGGGTGGCCCTAAAAAGCAAAAATTAAAATTAAAAAAATAAGTAAATAAAAAATACCTGTCAAGTTGAACTGAAGTTGTTCTCTTTTATGTCCCTGAATTCCACATAGTCTACAAACTGGTTTCCAAAAGGGCATGTCCCTCTCCTCGTACTGCTTGCTCATGGTGAAATGGCACTGATGGAAACTTCCACTGAGCCTGCATGAGTGACTGCACTCCACCAGACACTGTGCGATTACACAGTGGTTTATCCAAGGAGCTTCCCTCCCCCAAGCAGGGGATCTGGAACTTCTGCCTGGGAAATAGCCAAGGTGCTTGCTGCTATCATGCCCTCATGTCCCTCTTTCCAGGACATCCTACTCTCTCAGCCCCACCCCCCAGACCAATCACCACTGACAAGCCATGACAGCTCCCCAGTTTTGTTCGGATTTTCAGTGGGAAAGGAAACAAAAGCATAGAAAAAATTATTCTCCCCTTCCCAGTTAATTAAGGACTTCACTGCCATTCACTTGTTTCCCTTCCTCTCCTTCCCTTAAATAGTCTCAAAATTTGGGAAAAAAAAAATTACCAACACACACACACACACACACATACGCATGCACTGGGGCCCATATCTTAATGTTTATAGCAGCCCTTAACCCAAAGGGCTTTCTGGGAGAGGGAGGCAGCAAAGATGATGCGGCATTTCTCTGAGTCTCCTGTGTCAGGCTCAGGAGACATGGAGCCTGAAGGTGCTGAGTTCAGGAAAGCCAGGGTGCTTCAGCTGGTTAGAGAGTAAAAGGGGTCCTCTGACAGCAGGGGTGGGAGCTGTCAGGGTGTCAGGAAGAGAGCTGCTCCGTGGGCAGCTAAGCTTTCCAAGGAGAACACCTCTGGCTTTTCAAACATGCACTCTTTCTGCCTCCTTTTCCTGGCACCCACTTAGACCTTGCCATTCCAAACCCCCTGCTCATTCCTTCTAACACTTTCTGTCCACCCTGATGACTTTCTCTCCCCGCCCAGCAGAGCCCTGGGTCAAGGGCTGCTGGATCATGTGCATATGACTTGTCTTCCCAACGAAACCCTAGGACGTCAGAGAGTACAGCTGACATTTCGTCCCCGTTGCCCTCTGTCCCCGGCATATGAATCACAGGAGTTTTAGGGAGAAGCTTCTAGTGACCAAATGTAACTCTTATTTTCCAGGAAACTGAGCCCTGGAATCAAGGGTTCTAGAACCTCAGTGCAGAGCAGTCATGCAGCCCAACCTCCTAATTGCTGCTGTGATCTTCTCTCCACTGCCTACCAGTGGTGGTCCAGCTTCTCCTGAACACTTCCACTGGTCCCAGACCCAGGGTCAGAGTCCAGCTTTCTACTTACATTGCCTCTTTGAGCTCTCTGTTTCTCATCTATGAAATGGCATAATAGTATCTAACTCATAGGATTGCTGTGAAGAGTAAATTAAATAATAATATAAATAAATCAATTAAACAAATAATCCAATGATTACTTATGATTAGTTAAGTAATGTTAGTTATTATGATGATAGTTTCCAAGACAGTGCAGCCATCCTCAGCTAGATCTGTTAGAAACTCCTTAGTTTTCTTTTAGTTGAAAACTTTTTCCCATAGTTTCCATCATATGTGAGTTGCCTGAAGTCACTAGTGAGTTAGTGGCAGAGCTGGGACCAGAATTCTGATCTTTCCACAGGTCAGGCTGTCTCTGAAATACTTGCTGTATAGATGAAAAAGAAAGCAATCTGCCATAATAAAACACTGTTGTCATTATTGCCATTTTCAAAGGTGAAACAACCAAGTGCCTTTTCACTAGCGTCAGAGCCAGGGAGGGACAGAACCGGTTATAATCACATCTCCTGTCTAGTCTGGTGCTCTGTCCCACTACAGGTGTGGTTTTAATGGGGTTCTCCCTGCCCCTTCCATCTGTGTAGATGTAGACAGATAGCAGCCTGCCATGAGATCTCTCCCATCTCTGCTGCACACCCCTTCTCTGCTAATGAGTTGGTTAAAGGAGAGGAATAGTTCTGGCCTGCAAGTACACTGGGGAGATTAGTCCTTCAGTTCTATAGGGAGTCTTACATCAAAACCACATGACCACATGTATGACTGAGTCACTTTGCTGTACAGCAGAAACTGGCAGAACATTCTAAATCAACTATATTTTAATATAAAAATTAAAAAAAAAACCAAACCACAAAGGCACTCTGCTTACAGCTCTCTTTAAGAGGTGGCCCTAAAGGGCCTCATAAGAGAGAAATCCTTCCACCGTGCAAAGTTTTCAGTGGTTCCTGCCATGGTGCATTTTGTCTGGAAGGGGAAATGACCTGACATCTGGATATAAGCCAATTCATAGACAATGGCTCATGGTTTGGAAAACAGTCAGGAAATTATCTGAAGGCATAAGACTGAAAGACGTGAGTTTTGTGAAAGAGCTATATGAATGAACCAATCGTAATGGGCCCAGGATGTGAAGACAGATTTGTTCCATGAGAATGTTCTCCCAAAGGTGTCCACAGTGCAGGAGGCTCTCAGTGTACAGGGTGTCTTGTCCCATGAATGTTAGTCAGCCCCTTTCCCAGTCCCCCCAGTATCTGCTCAATGAGGTTATGAACATCACCACGGTGCCAGAGGTAAGGTTATAGCAATAGGCTTCACCTAGGCTGACCTGGCCACCACTGCTGCTGAGTATCCAGCTTCCCAGAGCAATGACTGACCTTGAACCCTCAATAAGGTACCGTGACTGAGAGGTGTCAATTTACCACTTATCTGGAAGGCTGACTACATTTGATCCTTTTATCATGAAGGGGAGAGAAATCTGCTTCTCATGGGAATAGATATTTATACATTTGCCATCTCTGCCCATGATTCTGTTAGGACTATGGCTTATGGGCTTAAAAAATGCCTGATTCAGTGTCATGGAATTTTACATGTCTCTAGCATTATGGTAATACTAGTTTCTGTAACAAACAATGGTGGTTAGACACAAATAAGTATTTATTTCCTGATCATGTAATTGTCCAATGCACATATTTTCTATTGGTGGGTTGCAATATTCCTTCACGTGGTGTTTAGGAGCTATCTTGTGGCTTAACAGTTCCCTAGAAATTCAGAGTTCTCAGATGGAAGACAGAACAGAGTATGGATATTCCTCATCAGCTTCTTAAAAGTCTCAGCCTGGAGATGACACATGTCATTTCTGCTCATATTCCATCCACGATAGCTGGTTATATGGATACAAGGGATGCTGGGAAATGTAATCTACCCCAGTGTCAATTCCATACTTATATGAATATTGGTGGACAGCTAGCTACCTAGGTTTACTCTTAGCCGAAGGCAGATAGACAGACCACCAAGTACCAGTGCATATCTTTCTTCCCATACTTACACGCTTAATGTGTGTGCATACAAACACACACACAACACACACATACACACACACACACACACACACAATCCCACTTAGTCACCATATCCAGCTCAAAGTCTAGGTCCTTTGGGTGATAAATGGTTCTCTCTCTCAAGTCTGGATGTATCTCCTTGTGGTCCAGAGACCTTTGACAAATATCTTCCCTCCACTAACCACCACTCAGAATGCAATGAGAAGGCAGAACCGGGACAATCACAATAAAATCCCCATTCAGAAAAGGAAGGAATGGGAGCTATACAGTAATCACTTGTCCACAGCAATGATGAGTTCTCACTGGGTAGACAAGAGTAAAGACTGTCTGCTCCAAGGTGAGGGGGAAATTCCTTGCTTAGACCTTAATTCTGATCTCTGGAGGAATTTCCTTGCCTGTTGTTCTTCCTGGTGCCCGACTTCACCTTTGGAGGGTTTGCCCATGTCCGCTGTCCTCCATGGCCTCATCAGAAGTGAGCATTGCTGGGCTGCCCATCCCTGGGACTTCACAGCATTTATACCGTGCTTCCAGCTAGTATAAAATTGGGAAAATGAGAGTTATTTTATATTATAGGGTGGTTTTTGTTTTTGCTATATTATTTTTTCTTTTTGCTTTTGAGTTTAGGTGGTCAGGATCATGGTTTATCTGACAATGCAATTCTCTCAAAAACAGTAGGCTTCTAATCTTTTTGCTTTCAGCCAGTTTTATGTGCCAGTAGCCATACACAGAAGTCTCTTCTAGACATAAATCTCTAGATATAAAGCCTATTTCTTTGCTTCTTCATGCTTCTCTCAACTCACTGGAACCTACCCTGAGGTCAACTGAAGTGACAAACTTGAGTAAAGAGGTAATAAGTTGATCTTTTTTTTCATAGATGGAGTCACTCCATGTAACTGAAACCTTAATGAGACCTTGTTTCACAAACATATTTGCATCTTAACTCCCACTGTTTGAGGGTCAGATAATTTGACTTTTCTCATCCCTGCACAAAATCCCATATCTCTTTACTCCCCCAATCACCTTTAATTGTGGTCCAGAGACCAATGACAAATGGGTCTTCATTAACAGATTGCTAAACCCAAATCATCTCAGTGTCTACTTGTGAGGAAATTGACCTAAGACCCTTGTGTTTGTTGTCGCCCTTTCAGGATATAAATATCACCATGGCAATGACTTTATCATGCTCATTAGTATATCTCAGTACCTAGACCAGTATCTGCGATGTAATTTAAGGTACTAAATAAATTCTATTAATTAAAAGACTGTAATAGGTACAACTAAATGTATATTTAGTAAATGAATGAAACAAATTTATTGTTCTCCTTGAGAGATATTCTGATAAACACATTTTCTTTCGTTTCATTGTATTCAGGGATGTTTTACAGCCCAGTAATGTTTTAGCAACTCTAGTAAATTGGTACTTTGGAAAACTGCCTGGTTTGCCCGTGCCCAGCCCTCACTGAGTGAATGAACATGGTGTGTGCCTAGGACTAGGAAGAGCAGAAGATACACAATGGGGGGAAATGAGGTAAGGCGGGTCTTGCCTACTAGGGGCTGTCCAGTTGGGGCAGCTCCACCACTGGCCACTAGGATGGAGCGAGAATTCTATAAGCTGCCACCACCCTTCAGTACAAATAGCCACACTTCCTTTTGGTCAAACAAGGTAAAAGGCAGGCTTTCCTTGTAGAGCTGTGGGAGAGAAGGGACTATGGCAGTTCTAGGTGTTTCCCTCTGATAAGATAAACTCTGGGTCCTGATGCCTGGTCCCATTTTAATCCATAGCTTTTTTAGAACTTTGCAGAGGGTGGGACAGGGCTGGGTGCAGTTAAAATTGGCCGAAAATAAACCCTGAAACAGACATTGTCAGGAACAGGTGCTCTGGGCAAGCAGAGTTTGACTCCTGAAAACAAATAGCTGCTGGGGCGCCTTTGCATGGGGAGGCTGTGCACCGGTGGCAACAGTGAAGTTTGCTTTCCTGCCCAAGATTTCCATCCTACCCTCTGCCTCTAATACCACCACATACCACAGCCCCACCACGGCTCTCCCCCCACCCATTGCTTCACCACCTCCTGCCCTAATATAGATTCACGAAGCCACCACCTTCTGCCTCAAGGATTATAGAGTTTCTCAAAATAAGTTGTACTGAACAACTGTTGTCCCCAGAAACAGACCGAGTGGAAATTCCAAGGCCCTGGGACAGGGTCTCCCTTGCTTAAGCCCCCGGCCCCTGTGCCCTTGTAGGCGCCTGACCCAGAAGCAAACGGAAAGAGCAAGTCTTTCCATCCCTGTACTCCATTTTTACATCAAAAAGAGGTTGGTCAGGTCCAGGTCAATGCATTTAATGCCCATCGGTAGCGTGAAACTATTTTTTTATAGCTTGCTTGCTTGCTTATTATTTATTTATTTATTTATTTATTTATTTATTTATTTTTGCTTTTTTAGGGCAGCACCCATTGGCATACAGATGTTTCCAGGCTAGGGGGTGGAAGCGGAGCTATAGCTGTCAGCCTACACCACAGCTCACGGCAACACTGGATCCCCGACCCACTGAATGAGGCCAGGGACCAAACCCTCATCCTCATGGATACCAGTCGGATTTGTTTCTGCTGCGCCACAACCGGAACTCTGAAACGCTTTAAATACAATGTCCTGTAAGCTCATACATAGAACCGGCCAAATTGAGCAGCCCTGACTGAACTGTGAGTCCTGGAGAGATGCATGGCTGGGCCTCACCCACTTGACTCCATCTCTGTCTCTTTCTTCTGGACAAGCTGTAAGTATCCCTTCTGTCATAGCTCAGAGAGGAAGAGTGTGAGGCCCAGGCTACCCCAGCAGGAAGGGACACACTGAACAAAGCCAGGAACTGGAACTAAATTATACATGGGCCAGTCTTCCTACTACCTTGTGTCAATATTGCACCAAGAAAGTTGGGCCCAACTGAGCTTTCAAGCCGCTGTGCTTGTGTTTGGTGGTAGGTGGCGGGGGGGTAGGCAGTGCAGGTGGGGTGACAGGCGGCTTCAGCCAAGATGAGTGAGGCCTTCAGGGCCAGGAACCCAGGCAGGGCCGGAGACCACAGCAGACTGACCTGGCCCAAACAGAACTACAGTGTTCACGGTGTTAGCTTTTGCTGACAACAGTGGGGAGAAGTCATGAAGGATCCAGTTAATGGACAACGTTGAAGGTCAGTAGGAAAAGCCTGAATTTCACCCAACAGCCAATCACGAACTGCTGTAACTTTCTGAGCAGAGAAACATCTCATGAAGGGACTCCTAGAAGAATAGTGGCCATGCTCACATAAAATTAGCTCCAAAGAGGCACATGTCTGGACTATAAAAAAAAGGCTTTAGGAGATCCCGTCATGGCTCAGTGGTTAAAGAATCCGACTAGGAACCATGAGGTTGTGGGTTCGATTCCTGGCCTCGCTCAGTGGGTTAAGGATCCGGCGTTGCCGTGAGCTGTGGTGTAGATTGCAGAGGTGGCTCGGATCCTGCGTTGCTGTGGCTGTGGCGTAGGCCAGCGGCTATAGCTCCGATTAGACCCCTAGCCTGGGAACCTCCATATGCCGCGAGTGCGGCCCTAGAAAAGGCAAAAAAACCAACGAAAAAAAACCTTTAACAAGCCTTTTATGGTGTCTCTTCTTCCCTCCCATCATTTCTGCTTGTCTAATTTTAGATACCCAAACATTCTACCCAGGCTTTTGCTCAGCCTTCCTACTGGTGTCTACCTTCCATCACCCACCAACCTGATCCATCATCCTTCACCCTGATGTGGTGGTGATTCTCCTGAAACACAATCCTGGCACAACATGGCACCCCTCCCTGCCCCCCACCTTGAATCCCTCAGTGGATACACTGATTAAAGTCCATCTCCTTAGCCTGGCTGCCAAGTCCTCCACAGTCACATGACAGCCGCCCTTTTCAGCTTTCTCATTAGTACACCTACCCACACTTGCTCATTGACGCTGCCCCAGCCTGAATCACCTTTCCGGCTGATTTAGGCTCCACCCTCCACCAGGCTCCTTCCCTTCTGTAATCTCCCTTACCTTCTCTCAGGCGTGCTGTTGAAGAGCTACTATTCCTTATGGCTCAGTTCCAATCTCATGTCCCTTGAAAATCCTTTTAAGACCCTTTAGTCTGAAATAGTCTCTCAAGACACCGCATCTGTGTATTCAGTGTATCTAGTCTAGCACTTATCTGTCTGCCTAGTATCACAGTTATTTATAAATGTCTGTTTCTATTATGTTGTGTGCTCTTAGAAAGCAAAAACAGAGTTAAAATAAATACTCGAATATCTTGTATTGGCTAGCAGAGTTTACGAACTTTTGGGGGAATAGTTATACAGATACTTTAAAAACTAAAAGCGGCCATTTTGAGCCCAGGACACTCTGAACTTTCAAGCCCCAGACACTTCCTACCCCTTGTTCTGTGGTAGGTGAGGTCAGCTCTAGATAAGAAATGCTACCAAGTAGGCCAGGATCTCCCACACCCCTCCCAGCCCAGTGTTGTGTCTAACAGTGGAGCCAGGCTGGCCATTTGGAGAAAGCACGACACTGATACCAAAACACTAGATTGTTATCCACAGCATGGTTCTAGTCCCTTTGCTTCCACTCTGGATCTGTAACTTGAGGCTGAGCCAATGAAGACTTTGGGGGACACAGGCAGGAGCAATGAGGAGAACGGTTATTCAACAGAAACAACAGCCATCTGAGAACATTTATGGAACACGCCTATGGGCTGGGCTCTGGATCAAAGACTATGGGAGATACCACCCTAAAAGGTTAAGAATGATAGTTAAGTACAAGTCCGGACAGCCTGCAGCCTACAGGTAGGTTGCGTGCCTGGACACATTTGTGGAAGCCTAGCATGCATGCTTCAAAGAAACTATAAACATGAGAATGAGGCTTCCGGGCTATCACACAAGAGCCAACTGAACTCAGAATGCAGCTAACTATAGTACCTTACCACTATAAAACTCAAGCAGTCTTTAAAATCTGATTCTAACAGGAAAAGTCACTCCACCTTCCAATATGGGAAACTCCACCAAGTGCAGCCCCAGCACAGCCATGGAGGTCCTCTCCTCTGCTCAGGGCTACTGCAGTGGCAGAGGTTGTGAGTGTCTTGCACCCTCGGCCAATATTAATAGCAGGGAAGGAGAGTCTCCAAAGCTTCTGGTGTTTAAGTGGGTGCCCGTGTCCCTAGCGGCAAGGAGGAGAGGGGAGTTCAAATGCTTTCTTCAGAGACACGAGTCCTTGGCTGGAATGGTCATTTGTACAAAACGGATGTTCACTGAGCATGATTTGTAAGCCTGGAAAAGCCTACATGCTTAATTAGACAAGCTAGAGAATATTAGAGCTGAAAAGGTCTTTAAGATCAGCTAATCCAACTCCCATGTTTTATAGAGGAGGAAACTGACACTAAAGAAGTTAAATGACTTGCTTGTGGTTACACAGAATGAGTGGCACAACTAGGCCACTGGCTGTGAATCCAGATCATCCACGGAGCAAGTCACTTCACCTGCGTTCAGTTTCTTCCTCTGCTAAGAAGGAAGCCCTTCCTTTCACGTCCGGGGCTGTGGGAGGTGCGCACGAGGACATCCTTAGGAAATCTTTATAAACTGCAAAATGCCATGCAAATGGAAGCCACTTTTATTTCCTTAACTCCCAACTGCCTCTCAATCCTCTCTTCAAACTTAGTAGTGCAATAAAGTGATACAGGAACCAGGCTGTGCGAAGGCAGGATACTCCAGAGGCAGCTCCAAATCCTGCTGGTCTACAAGCCTATGAAGCTGTGCGGACTATTAACCCCTGTTTTTCCTTGCTTTTACCCCCAAAGTTGACATTTCTCTTTGAACAGGCATTAAAAAAAAATGTGCTCACTCTTTGACCCAAGCAAGAGAAGCCCAATTTCCCGGAGAAGGTTTCCAAGCTTCAAATACGATGCACACTTGTGGAGTTCCTGCTATGGTGCAGTGGGTTAAGGACCTGGTGTTGCCACGGCTGTAGCATAGGTGGCAGATGCAGCTCGGATTTGATCCCTGGCCTGGGAACTTCCATATGCCATGGGTGCGGTCTAAAGGGGGTTGGGGGATGAACGCTTGTAAGGGGCAACACCAGAAACAGCCCCAGGTGGCTATCAGAATGGCACTGGGAACCCTTTGGTGCCTTCCAGTAGGAAACGCTAGAAAGCAGGGAGGCTCCAGCAGAAGGCCTTCTGGGAAAGAAGCTGCTTCTCTCCAGGCGCCCCCTTTTCCCTTCTGAACAGCTGGTTCTATTCTCTCCCACTTGCAGATATTCTTGCAATAAGTTAAACAGTATTTTGTAATTATTTGCCATTGATGGGTCACTTGTTTTTGTAATTACTTGATGCCACTTGAAGAAGCATTCATCCACTACCACTATTCAGTTGCAGTGTCCTGGCAGCTGGTGGGAGCCTACATAAATGGGTGTAGGTGGCTTGCAAGGAAGTCCTTGTTGAGTTCTGATTGGTTGATTTTCCTTATGGCTCAGTTGGTTCCACCATCTCTCTGAAGGCAGGAAACAGTCATTTCTCGGTGCAGTCACATGGCAAATGTGTTATCTCTTATAAAGCATGGCACAGCGGTATCATAATGGGAGCTAACATTTATGGAGCAGTGAACGTGCTGGGCCCTGTGATGAGCTTGTTACTTGAAAGAACTCATTTAATCTTCACAATAACCCGCTGAGGTGGTTTGGCTGTTTTTACAAATGAGGATAACTAAGTTGCCCAGGGTCCCTCTGCCAGTAAGTGATCTAGATTAATGGATCTGGTATGGGATATTCCTGGAAAATGACTTAAAAATAAACTGCTCCATTTATGAAAAGTGCTCTTATATGCCTAAGATAGAAAAATGGTGACCCTTCACTATTCTGAGCTCTTGTTTGAGGGCAGGATAGAGCTTCCTCTGGTCTGACATGAGCCCTGCCATTTGGAGAGGACCTTGCAAGCAGCAGCGTGTAGATGGTCACCAAGTTCTGATGACAGTAGGGTCACTGCTGTACACCAGTCTGAAGAGCCCCCAGAGGGCTGAACTGAACCCCTCTCCAAGGTCACAGGATTCTGAACAATAACAAGAAATTATGGGAGAGTTCTAAGGAGCACCACCCTGCCCAAGTGACCCCTGGAGTTATACTCAAGGGCACCCATCCCATCTCCGGGCAGAGGCTGTGTGTGCTTCTGCAGGTACCGTGTCTGAGCCACACTGGACGTGCAGCGTGTGTGACTAAGCGGATGCAAGCCCTCCTCATTCCCTTCCTCACCCCCTCCTGTGGCCTCTACCATCTCCCTTGTCTCCTTCAGGAGGCCACCAGGTAGGATCTTTTGTTGGCATGTTCACTGAGTGGGGAATGGTCAGGAGAGGGAAGGGAATGGGGATTGTGGCAGTCTCCTTGTCACCACAAGCACAGCTGAGACTGGGCCCCATCCGGCCTCACTCTTGACTCCAGCTGCCACGGCAACCACACCCTCAGCTCAGGTTCCGAGAGTCAAAGTGGCTGTCCCCAGTGACCCCTCAGGGGCTGACAGAGCTGAAACCTCAGACTGAAAGTGACTTGACAGAAAACAGACTATGCCTTTCTCAGCTCCTAACCCCATTCTGCTCCTGACTCTGTCCCTTATCCAACAGGTGTCCAAGCTGTCTGTCATATGTAGTGGGAGGATACTGCATGTATAAAATGAAAATGTTGTTCTGGTCCTTTAGAACTTCTCCAGGAAAGATCTCAGTAAACATGATGCAGACACACAGGAAAGCCCAGGAGGCTACAGACCCATGTCACAAAGATCATGGGGGGAATCTCATGGCCTCTGCCAAGCTTTGTGGCTCTGTTAAATTTTAATCCACAAAAGCTCATTTCCTCTTCTTCAACAGGGAATACTATGAAAACAATTTGCAAATAGCCAAAGATACCTGGAAAGAAACTTGCCAATTACCAAATAGGAGCCTTTCGCTTCAAGGTGAAATTGCACCCCTCCCCCATCCTGACCAGCCCCACCCAGCTTTCTTATACAGTCTTGGAATCTAAGATAGGGCTGACAGTGCCTGAAGCAACCTCATCTTTAAGCTTGGCCATGATCCTCCAAGCCAAAAAAGGGCAAAGGCAGGGAGCCCGCAGTCAAGAATCATATGACAAAAGCTCTCCTAAAAAGTCTGATTTGGAAGTTCCCTTGTGGCACAGGGTGTTAAGGATCTGGTATTGTCACTGCAGCAGGGTGGTTGGATCCCTGGCCTGGGAACTTCCACATGCTGCAGGCATGGCAAAAAAAAAAAAAAGTCTGATCTACTTACATTTGTTTTTTGTTAAACTTTTGTCAATTCTGTGTTATCAAACTCTTACTGATTAAAGTCTGATTAATTACATATGGAGAAATAAAATTCTTTAAAACTCAGGGGTTTTGTGGGAGAAGATCAGATCTTTCAAAACATGAAGTCCATGCAGAGAGAAACAATAAGTCCGTGGGTGAAAAGTTTGCAAACTACTGACCTCATCCAACACTCTGACTTTATGAGCTAGGAAAGGAAACAGAGCTGCAGAGACTTGCTGGCTCACACAGCAGGCTAGTGGCAGAAACGGGGTGAACCAGACCTCCCTTTCCTGGACCAGTGCTTTCAGGGCTCCCACCCTGTAGCATTCTCAGTTCCCTTCCCTGAAGCTGCCTTTGCTTCCTGATTTTCCTCACATCACTGGATGGAGCAGAGAGGCAGGAGCACGCTGCACCCAGAGGGAAGGAGACCAAGAGCTCCAAGAGCAGGAAAAGCTGGAGACTAGCGACACCCACTGCTCAGGCTGTGATGAGAAGTGCAAGTGTTCTGGGCAAAGGACTTCAGGACAGGAGCTTGGGGGATGATGAGGAAGACAGATGGAGGTGGCTGAAGGAAAGCACATTGGACGAAAATGAAAACAAAAGATGGCTTCTGCTTTCTGGAGGCCAAGTCTTCCTTATCAAAGGGGCATTGAGGATGTGAGACACTGACTCCACTAGCTTGTGATGGCAAATCACAGACCCTGTGGGGTGCAACAGATAAGATTGTGGTTTGGTAAAGACCCAGAAAAGGGAAATAGTAAATTGGTACAACCACTATGGAAAACAGTATGGAGGTACCTCAGAAAACTAAATATAGAACAACCACATGACCCAGCAATCCCACTCTTAGGCATATATCCAGACAAAAATTTCCTTGAGGAAGATACATGCACCCGTATGTTCACTGTGACACTATTCACAATAGCCAAGACATGGAAACAGCCTAAATGCCCATCGGCAGATGATTGGATTAAGAAGATGTGGTATATATACACAACGGAATACTACTCAGCCATAAAAAAGAACAAAACAATGCCATCTGCAGCAACGTGGATGGAACTAGAGACTCTCATACTAAGTGAAGTAAGTCAGAAAGAGAAAGACAAATACTATATGATATTCATATCTAGAATCTAATATATGGCACAAATAGATCTTTCCACAGAAAAGAAACTCATGGACTTGGGGAACAGACTTGTGGTTGCCAAGGGGGAGGTGGAGGGAATGGGATAGACTGGGAATATGGGGTTAATAGATGCAAACTATCGCCTTTGGAATGGATAAGCAATGAGATCCTGCTGTACAGTACTGTGAACTATATCTAATCACTTATGATGGAGAATGATGGAGGATAATGTGAGAAAAAGAATGTTTATATGTATGTGTGACTGGGTCACTTTTCTGTACAGTAGAAAATTGACAGAACACTGTAAACCAACTTATAATGGAAAAAATAAAAATCATTTTAAAAAATAAAAAACAATTCCTGACAAAAAGAAAAGAAAAGGGAAATAAAAGCAAAGGTGGTGAATGACCACTAACTGTGTAGGGGACACATTTGCCTCTTGGGATTTCCCTGGTCTCCTCTCTCATAGGACCTATTGCCTGTCTCCATAATTCAATTAGTAACAACAAACACTTACATCCAGTCTATTCTAAGCAACTTACTCTAGCCTCACAACAACTCTGTAAGTAGGTACTATTACTAATTCCGTTTTACTGGTGGAGAAATGGGAACGTAGGGTGGTTAAGGAATTTGCCCAAGATCTCACAACCAGTGAATGGCAGAGCTAGGATTCAGGCCCAAAGTCTGCACTCTTAATTACTTGCTATATAATTAACAACCCCTGATGAAATACTCTTTTCCCCTCTCAGTCTCTGACTGAGAACTCCTGAAGGAATTTCTGCGAGTTCCTGAAGGTCAGGAATTTGGGTCTTACTTATTGTTATATTGACTCTACTTAGCAAAGTGCCTGGCATATGGTATATTCTCAATAAATGTTTGTTAAACTGAACCAAAATCCCCCTTTGTCTCAAATCCTCCAGATTTCTAAGATTCCAGCAGGTCCCCCTCGCTGGCATAGATTTTATTCCACCATCTCCACCCAATCCCTACTCAGCCAACATGCTTGTTCTCATGAGCTGTACCCCTTAATTAGACTATTTCTCTTTCCCCTTCCCTCACTCCCCAATTCTACAGTGCCTTCCATTTGACAAGATCCTACACTCAGCAATCAGAAATATTAATTTATGCTAATATTAACAGCTTATAACTTATTGCCTTTCTTAGTGGGGTTTCTTAACTCAAATGGAAAAACATAAATTCACTAATTCAGATAATCCAACAATTCTTTACAGTCTGATTCATGGAAGGGTAGGGTGGGACAGAATTTTAAAGATCATCATGTTCAATCTCCTCATCCTACAAAGGAAGAATCTGAGTCCTGGAGAGGGAAGTGACGGGTCCTTGATCACACTGCCAAGTTAGAAGCAGAGCCAGCTCTCTTAAGCCCTCACCAATGGATAGGAAATGGTCCTTCCCTTCAAGAAGTCTTGTGATGGAAGAATTGCTGCAGGTACTAGCAGGGGTGATGTTGGAGTAGAAAGATCTTACAAAATCATTCCACGTAGGTGGCCACTTACTTGGTTGGCCCCTGCTTTGGGTACCTAAGGGTGGTTCCTAGCAATCTGAGCCAGATGTGGGGAGCCTTCAAAAGTAAGGAAGACATGAAAATAGCCAGAAGCCAAATATTGCAAGCACCTTACTTAATGTGTGCTTATGGTTTCAACACAAGTAGCACCAATTTTCTGCAAACTCATTTAAAGATCTTTGAATTGATAGAATAGATCAAGAGGAAGGTATGTATTCTTTCAAGTCTTTGATTTTCCTTTTTTTTTTTTTTTTGTCTTTTTAGGGCTGCACACACCACATATAGTGGTTCCCAAGCTAGAGGTTGAATCCGAGCTGTAGCCCCCAGCCTACACCACAGCCACAGCAACGCCAGATCCGAGCCACGTCTGTGAACTAAACCACAGCTCACAGTGATACTCGATCCTTAACCCACTGATGGAAGCCAGGGATCGAACCTGCATCCTTACGGATGCTACTCAGATTCGTTTCCGCTGAGCCACAACGGGAACTCCCAAGTCTTGGATTCTGAGGAACATTCCAGTTCAGTATATTTTTATTTTAGCTAGTCCTCTCTGTTGGTTGCCTGCAAAGTGCTGTTTTTCTTCATAGCTCCAATTTCCCCTCTTTCCATCTCTACACTTTTCTTGGCTGATCTCATCCCATTCTGAGGGCTTTAGCTTCTAACTTGACCCTCCTCATCAACTGGTGGTTCTCTCCCTGAGTCCCGGATTGCCACACTAAATGCCTTCTGGACATTACCTGGACCACAGCCTGTTAGCTTCTGTGACTTTTGGGAAGGCTTCGTCAATCCTTTTTCCAAGGCCTACCCTCTACCTACTACCCCACCTATCAACATCCTGAGATGTACTCTCATAGCACTCTGTGCCTATAATTTATTATTGATAACAGCTGTGATGATTAATTTTATGTTTCACCTTCACTGAGCTCTGAGGTGCCCGGATATTTGGTCAAACATTCGGGATGTTTCTGTGAGGGTGTTTTGGGATGAGATTAACATTTAAGTTGGTAGCCGGAGTAAAGCAGACTGCCCTCTATAAAGTAAGCAGGCCCCATTCGATCAGTAGAAGTTCTAAGTAGAACTTAATAATTAAATTCTAATTCTCCTGAGTAGGGGAGAAATCTCTTGCATGATGGCCTTTAAACTGGGACACCACTTGTCCTGGTTCTACACGGCCTGCTGGCATTGGGGCTGGAAATGGGATACCAACTCTGCAGATTTTGGACTTGCCAGCCTTGTGGTCACGTGAGCCAAATTCTTATAATAAATCTCATATAGTCTGTTGATTTTGTTTCTCTGGAGAACCCTAACACAATAAAAAGTAATAGCTATTTATGGCCTTATTTTATTATGTGTTATAAGCACAACCACATCTTAACTGCACTCAAATTTCTCTACAACCGTATGTGGCAGGTATTATCTCTACTTCATAGGTGAGGAATCAGACTCAGAGTGGGACAGGAATATGACCAACAGACTCTCATTCCAAGGTCCAGCCCTGGGCTGTGTGCATGAACTCAGCAATTTTCTGGTCATCTGTGTGTCATTCTCATTGAACTAAAGGTTTCCTTTCCTCTTTCTGTATCACTCAAATTCATTATATCCAAAAAAAGAGAGAATAGTTTATCTTTTCTTCCAAGTTCCTGATGATAGATATTCTAGTCATCTGAGGAAGAGAAGTTAAGGAAAGTGGCAGAGAGCACTAGAAGCCTTAGATTTTGGGTATGCTGAAAAGTGTTACCACAGAATTCTTAAGAAAGTGATGGAAACTTCCCACCACCAACATTCTCAGCATAACACCTCATGCCTACCCACCATATTAATATCTTTCTTGCCAAGATTTTCAAGTCTACTCATTAATTTACCTTATAATTTTAACCCCGAGAACACACAACTCCAGGTTTATGACGAAAGTCAGTGGAAAATGGAACGAACTTCATTCATTTGTTTATTCATCCATCCATATCTATTGAGTAGCTACCATTTGTCAAGTATTGGACAAGGCATCGAGGTTGACAGACATTTGTAAACTATAGATACAGGTAGATCTCTTTTAAATATATATTCCTATATGTTACCAGGCATACTTTACGTTCAGAAATAGAAATGGTATGAGATGTGCTATATAAATACAGGATATGTTTTTTAGGAAATTTGAGGACACTGAAGGTTTTTCAGCAGTATCTGAAGTCTGGCAGCATCCTGAAAAATAAATGAGAGAAAAAAGAGAGATACTGATGGCAGGGAATTAAATTAAGGAGTCGTTGCAGTAAGTTGGAGATAATTAGGCATAAGCTGATAATGTTCTGGCCTCAGATACTGAAAGCAGAGATGAAAAGGGTGTGGGTAGGTGAAAAGGTATTGCAAAGGAAAAACTAGCAAGTTAAAGGAAAGAAGAAAAAGTGACTCCAGGGCTTGGAGTGAGGGTGACTAGATGCATGGAACTTTGGAAGGAGGGAATGGTTTGGAGGGAGAAGCGCTATTTCAGATACACTGAGAGTGTGGGAATATGGTCTCTGGGAGGGGCGGCCTGGCGGGAGATCGGTGAGGTGAAATACGGAATTACACAAACCATGCCTACCTGTTCCATTCAAATGTCCCTTTAGGTGATTCATGAGAATACTATACAATCATTTAAAATGATGTACTTGGAAATATTTATCAACATGAAATGAAGTTTGCATATTAAGTGGGAAACATGAGAAGAAAAGTCTGGAAGGTCTTACCCTAAATGTTTACAGTGGTTATCTCTGGGTGGTGTTATGATTATACTGATTTTTTCCCCTTCTTTATAAATGGCATTTTAATTTTATTTTATTTTTGTCTTTTTAGGGCCACACCTGTAGCATACAGAAGTTCCCAGGCTAAGGGTACAATCAGAGCTGCAGGTGCCACCCTACGCCACTGCCACAGCAACACTGGATCTGAGCTGCATCTGAGATTTCTGATGCAACTTATGGCAACACCAGATCCTTAACCTACCAAGTGAGGCCAGATATTGAACCCGCCTCCTCACAGAGGCAACACAGGGTCCTTAACCTGCTGAGCCACAACAGGAACTCATAAATGACTTTCCTTTTTTTTTTTTTTTGCTTTTTTTAGGGCTGCACCCACGGCATATGGAAATTCCCAGGCTAGGGGCCTCATCAGAGCTGTAGCCACTGGCCTACACCAAAGCCCCAGCAATGCCAGATCCGAGCCGTGTCTGAGACTTATGCCACAGCCCACAGCAACGCCGGATCCTTAACCCACTGAGCAAGGCCTAGGATCAAAACTGCACCCTTGTGGATGCCAGTCAGGTTTGTTTCCGCTGAGCCAAGACAGGAATTCTTATAAATGGCATTTTTTAACGTTTGGTATAAATATGCTATTTTGTCCTCATCTGAGACCGCTCCCAGATCTAGGACTGAACAAGATCTGCTGCTCCCTTTAGTCAGCATGGCTCACAGCCTCCTGGGCTGGCCGGGAGCTTGCCACAATCCTCCTCTTGAAGAACATTCCCTCCTGCGCTCCAGGCAGCCAACAGAACTACCATGGCCATAGCTCCACCACCCTCAGCAATCTCAGTCCCCTCCCAGATGACCAAGCTCCCCAACCACAATGCATGGCTGCGACATGGAGGGCCTGTCAGGAGATGAGGTCTGTCCTCAGCCCTCCCCAAGGAGGTAGCCTTCCCTTTGAAGAAGTCAGGCTAAGAAGCCCTGTGGAAAGAAGTGGGGGTGGGGGGAGGTTTGGCCCTGTCAGAACACAGGAAGCTCAGAGCCAGTTGCTCCTTCAGCTGAAGGAGCAACGAGACCTCTCAGTGGCCTCAGGCAGCCCTGCCCAATCTCTCTTATCTCTCCCCATTACCCTAGAACTCTCTGAGTGTGGAAACCTTTCTCAGTCCTTCCTGATGCAACAGAATGGGATTGGCCCCAAAGCACGAGAATTTGCATTCTGGCTCCACCACCTACTCATCATATGTGAGCCAGGCACTGTCGCTCATAGGTAGTAACTCATTTACTCCTTACACTCACCCTAAGAAGCTGGGGATAATTATGTTCCTGTTTCTCCCCGCCTCAGGAGAACTGCTGAGTTCTCCTCTCACCTTGAACTTCTCTCTGGTGACAATGCTCCTCCATCTCAGCTAAGTTCCTGCCAAAACCATCTATCTCCTCTCTCCATTTTGCTTCTCACCCACCACAATCCCCTTTACTCCAGCTGCATCAGTGGAGTCTCCAGTGATCTTCAGGCTGCCAATCCCTATGTATATTTTCATTTTACATCATCTCTCAGTGCATTTGGTTAAGCTGACCAGTAGCTCTTACTTGGCTTCCAAGATATTCTACGTTTCCCCACTCCCCAGCCCTCTATTCACTTGCTGTCTTTCAGAATCTAGTTCAGACTCCACATCTGTAAGAAAACATCTCAGATTCCTCCCTCTCTTCTGTTGAGCCAATGGCAGCCTCTACCGTATTACCTCTGGATATTGTGCATGTCCTCTTAGTTGTACTTATGTTACATTATAATTTGTTTACCTGTGTCCCCTATTAGAGTGCTACTTGAGGGCAGAAGTCATACTCCATTTCTCTAAGTATTTAATACCTAATAGGTCCCCTATACGTTTCTTATTAAATAAATAACTAATAATAAATTGATGAGGATGGCCAGGCACACAAATAGCTCACTTAAGTTTTCTGGGAGTTCTCTTAATGGCACAGCAGGTGAAGGATCTGGCATTGTCACCGCAGTGGCTTGGTTGCTGCTATGATGTGGGTTTGATCTCTGGCCTGGGAACTTCCATATGCCACAGGCTTGGCCAAAAAAAAAATAGTGTTTGCTACGGGAAGACAAAAGGTGGTTGGAAACATGAAAGAATGCTAGAGAAATGTGGCTTTGTGTGTGGGTTCGTTCTGTTTTGGGGATGGCTAAGACCTGAGAAAAAACAGTCCCAGGAAAGAGAAGAGGTTTTAGGGAGGGGGAGAACTAACCACATCTGCAGACTGACGGGAAAAGCCCGTGTAAAGGAAGAAGCAAGAAATGGGTGCAGGGAAATGACTGAATCAAGAGCCTGTGAGGAAAATCAGGACAGGCTCCAAGGCACAGGTGGAGGGATTAGCTGTAGACAGAGAAGAATCCAGGGCTGTCCCCTTGCCAGCTCAGCCCTGCCCTTCTCAGCTGCCACCTGCCCTTTTACCACCCCTGTCACCAGGGGCTCCCACCTCCTCAGGCACTAGCATGTCTGCCACCGCCTCAGCTGCTCACACTGTCAGGACCCAGTGGGGAGGGAACAGTGCTGCTTCTCTGCTCCATGATTCCTGGGCCTTGGTGGTAGGATCGCCAGTAGATACTAATAGTTCCTCTCCTGGACCATGGAATGGGCCCATCATGGGCCCCTGGTCCTCTTACAGCCACACTAACCCCAGAACTCCATCCATCCTTTGACCTCACCCTTCTACTTACTATCATTCTCACTTTAGCTCAGGTCTGACAGAGTCAGAAAACAATGTGGGCGATACTCTATGATGATTATATGTACTGTGCATGAAATAGAAAAAAAACTCTTATTGTGCGCGTATGTGTGAGAGAGAGAGAGAGGAAGGGAGACGGTGGTGTTGGGAGGGGGTTTCCAATGCGGGAGAACTGGTTTTTAGCTCAGATCTCAATCAGGAAGTTATTCACTCCAGCAAAGGCACTAAATAAATGGGGGTCAGAAAACAAAGATGGGTCACTGAGTGCTCAGAGAAGTGTTGAGAGCCGGCTGGAGCTGCAGCTTCTTGCAATATTAGAGTGACATGCTACTCCAGAATAATAATCAGGGTAGGCAGACAGGATTTTACAGAGCTTCATATCCAATTACTCATTTGACAAATATCTGAGGTCTGACTATGTGCCTGGCACTGTGCTAGACACTTAGAGGTGTGAGACTCAACAAAATAGATCAAAATCACCACCCTCAAGGAACTTACATCTTAGTGTGGGAACACCAAAAAGAAATATCTGAAATAGGTAAATGATACAGTGTGTTAGAAGGTAATAAAAACTATGGAAACAAATAGACACTGACATGGCCCCTAGTGATCCCACCTTGTGTTTCCTCCCACACTGCATAGCACTGATCCATGAGACTGGCTGGATACTGCAGAAGTGATGGTGTGTGACTCCCAAGGTTACGTTATAAAAGATACTGCAGCTTCTGCCTGGCTGCCTCTTGGACCGCTTGTTCCGGGGGCAGCCCGCTGCCATGTCAAGAGGGATACTCAAGCAGCCCTGGGAGAGGTTCATGTAGGGAGAAACTGAGGCTTCTGCCAACAGTCATGTAAATAAACCATGTCAGAAGTGAATCTTCCTACCCTAGTCAAGCCTTCGGATGACTGCAGTCTGGGGTGACATGTGACTACATCCTCAGAGGAGATCCCAAGCCAGAACCGCTGAGCAATCCCTAATTCCTGACCCACAGAAACTGTGAGAGATAAGAAGTGTCTACTGTTTTAAACTGCTAAGTTTTGGGATAATTTGTTGCAGTTAGTTAAAAAAAAAAAAAAAGAGCAAGTTGGGGGGGGGGTTGCAGTTTGAGATAGGATGGCTCAGGAACACCTGACTTCAAAGGAGACACTTGAGCAGAGATTTGAAAAGAGGTCTGGGAAGCAGGGAGGCAGATACCTGGGGAAGGGCATTGCAGGCAGAGGAAATAGCCTGTCCTAGGGCCTCAGGTGAGAGTGCTCAGAGGATGTGAGGAACAGTGAGGACTGTGTGGCTGCAGTGGAGAAGGAGGGGGAGAGAAGCTGGTGATAAGGTCGGAGAGGTCATGGGGGGAGGGGCAGTGGCTAATTATGAGAAATGAAAAAAATGACTCTTGGATTTAGGTCCATAGAAGTCATTGTTGATCTTGATACCTGTAGTTTCAGTGAACCAACGGGGATCAACACCTGCTTGGAACAGGTTTATAAAATAATGGGAGAAAGGAATTGGAGGCAGCCACTCTTTCAAGGAGTTTTGCTGTACAAGGGATGGGAGAAATGGAATGTGGTTGCAGGACAAAGTGAGATCAAGAAAAGATTTATGTTTTGGATGGAGAAATGACAGCATGTGGGCATGCTGATGAGAATGATCTAGGGACAGCAGATGATGGGGAGAAATGCTGGAGTGATATTCCTGAGTAGGTGAAAGGGGATGGGTTTGAAGGCACAAATGGAGGAGCTGGACTTACAAAGGAGAAAGGGTTTGTCTAAGGAAAAGTCAGGAAGAGAGAACATGGAACCATACCACAGGAGGGCAGGCTGTGGCTGTTCTTATCTGGTTATTTCTCCTGGCTCATTGAAGGAAGTCAAAGATTTTCTTGGCAATACAATGATAAAAACCATGTATAAAATGAACCAGTAGATAACAAAGAGAGAATAAAGGCCCCACAGAAGAAAAACACATCTCAATAGAGCCTATTGTTTAGGGAAAAATAATGGCATGGCACATAGAAGAGAATCGACAGAACTGGGATAACAGAACTATGACCTTGACAAGAACCCAGGTAATTGTCTCAGCCAGACCTAAGGACTTTAACCAGTTCCTTAGCAAGTCCATGTACATCCTTTATAATTTGTATATGCATTCAGGTGTGTTAGCCATACGGTAAAATATATAACATTTTCACTGCAGAATGTGTTTAGTCACTCTTGATTTTCACATTGCCATAAAGTCCTAAGACAGAAAACATTTTTTTAGGTCTTGTTATAGAGAGATATCTGGATTGGACGGTTCTTACCTGACTTTTAAAGTCAATATAGGAGTGGTCCACAGACAGAGAACGCCTGGGGTTTTACCAGGAGGGTATACCATAATCTATGCCATCATATGATGCAATACACAAAACCATCCCTCCACTCACCCCAACAGGATCCAAGGATTGAACTGATATGCTTATCTGTCCCTTTCCTCTAGCTAAAATGTTTTAGTTTGGGATATTAAAGGGCATTCCTTTTAATGGCTGCAATTATTAATATGGGGACCGATCATCAGCTCTGACTGGTCCTGTTCCCCTCTCTTTGGGTTCATTAAGCCCACATTCAAATGGAACCTGTGGTCAGCTGCCTAAATGCTCTGACATGCTTTGATATGCTTGAGTTCCCTAAACAGGCAAGAGACTCAGTTCTTCTGCTCCAGACACTCCCACATCCCCTTTGTTCCATAAACTGAAAGGAGGATAATTCTTTTTTATTCAGACCCATCTAGGATAAGTTAAATAGCCTGCTGATTTTCCCCGAAATACCATGAGCTATTTTCAAGTCTCTTTAGGTAGTCCTGGGGGTGCTGGTACAGAAAGGGGCTGAGGGAGTATTTGATTCACGTTTGAGAATTGTTCTACAATAAAGAGATTTTAAAAAAATAATTAGATTCCTTCTGCATATGACTTTTATTCAAACACAAAGCTTCTCTTTATTTCAGTAAAAAAAAAAAACCCTTATTGTGCTTACAATTGCACATTACCAAAAGCCTCAAATTAAACTGCAAGAGAATTGAGAAAATAGGGCTATTAACATATTTGAGTTATTTACTGAAGTTGAGTGAGGAGGAAAAGAGACTGTTTCAGCTTCCTCCTACCTCCACCACCACCTATTTCCCTTCCTTCCTCCCTCCCTTTCTTCTTCTGTCTGTCTGTCTCAGACTTTGGCAGGGGAAATGGCTTTGGAGAATGCTGTGAGGGGACCTAAGGGAACATGGTTCTGCCATGGCTTTCACTGGCTCTCATATGGACCCTCAGATGGAGTGTAGACTTGGTCCTCTAGCCCCACCTTTTCATATCACTCCAACTGGAATCATTCATTCCATGGGCATTGAGTTCCTACTGTGTCTAAAGCACTATGATCTATAATGGTGGAGGAGAGGCTTAAAAAATTAAAAAGACATAGTCTCCTTAGAAGGAAAAATTATACACAAAATAAGTAAAGCACTAGATTCTTAAAGTCTATATATTTAAAAATCTCATGTTAAGAGAGGAAGATGGAGGAAAACTAAGTTTTTTTCCTTTGCCTCCTATTTTCCAGCCATGGTGCTGCAGGACTTAAGGTATA
The DNA here is from genome assembly GCA_004024745.2 of Catagonus wagneri. Lineage (NCBI taxonomy): Eukaryota > Metazoa > Chordata > Mammalia > Artiodactyla > Tayassuidae > Catagonus > Catagonus wagneri. Next base: position 4,541,212 of record PVHT020000034.1, read on the forward strand.
ATCTCTCATTTACTCTTCACATGAAAACCAGGACACAGATATAGCTCCCTTTTAGAGTTAAGGGGGGAAAAGTCTTGGGAAGGACGAAGAGCTCCAAGAGTGCACAGATGGTAAGAAAGAAGAGGTCACTTTCAATGAGAATAGAGAAATATGCTGGAATTTTAAGGACTGACAGGAAGGAGAAGGGAGAGCAATCCAGGCTGAACTAAGGAATTCCTGGAGCCCACTGTAAGGAGTGGAAGCGTTCTGTCAGGGAACAAAGTCAAAAGCCATCCTACCCACAGTGTGACAGTCGATTATGAAATAAAGCCCTCCTATCAAATTACCAAGGACATTTTTCACAGAACTAGAACAAAATATTTTAAAGTTTGTTTGGAAGCACACACACACACACACACACACACACACACACACACAAAACTGGATAGCCAAAGACATCCTGAAAAAGAAAAATGGAGCTGGAGGAATCAGGCTCAACTGACTTCACACTATACTACAAAGCTACAGACATCAAAACCATATGGTAGTGGCACAAAGACAGAAATATAGATCAGTGGAACAGGATAAAAAGCCCAGAATTAAACCCACGCACCTATACTCAACTAATCTATGACAAAGGAGGCAAGAATATACATTGGAGAAAAGACAGCCTCTTCAATAAGTGGTGCTGGGAAAACTGGACAGCCACATGTCAAAAAATGAAACTAGAACACTTCCTAACACTACGCACAAAAATCAACTCAAAATGGATTAAAGATCTAGCTATAAGACCAGATACTATAAAATTCTTAGAGGAAAACATAGGCCAAACACTCTCTGACATAAATGACAGCAACATCTTCTCAGATCCACCTGTTAGAGTAAGGACAATAAAAAGAAAAATAAACAAATGGGATTAATTAAACTTCAAAGTTTCTGCACAGCAAAGAAAACCCTAAACAAAACGAAAAGACAACCCACAGAATGGGAGAAAATATTTGTAAATGAATCAACTGACAAAGGATTAATCTCCAAAATTTACAAACACCTCCTACAGCTCAATACCAAAAAAACAAACAACCCCATCAAAAAATGGGCAGAGGATCTAGGCAGACAATTCTCCAAAGACATGCAGATGGCAAATAAACACCTCAAAAGATGTTCCACATCGCTCCTCATTAGAGAAATGCAAATCAAAACCACTATGAGGCACTACCTTACACCAGCCAGAATGGCCATGTCAAAAAGTCTACAAGGAGTTCCCTTCGTGGCTCAGTGGTTAACGAATCCGACTAAGAACCATGAGGTTGCGGGTTCAATCCCTGGCCTTGCTCAGTGGGTTAAGGATCCGGCGTTGCCGTGAGCTGTGGTGTAGGTTGCAGACGCGGCTCGGATCCCGCGTTGCTGTGGCTGTGGTGAAGGCTGGCGGCTACAGCTCCTGTTAGACCCCTAGCCTGGGAACCTCCATATGCCGCGGGTGCGGCTCTACATAAAGGCAAAAAGACAAAAAAAAAAAAGTCTACAAACAATAAGTGCTGGACAGGGTGGGGGAAAAAAGGATCCCTATTACACTGCTGGTGGGAATGCAAATTGGTGCAACCACTGTGGAAAACAGTACGGAGATTCCTCAGAAAACTCAAAATAGAATTACCATTTGATCCAGCAACCCCACTCCTGGGCATCTATCCAGAGGAAACCATGAGTCAAAAAGACACATGTACTCCAGTGTTCATTGCGGCACTCTATGCAATAGCCAGGTCATGGAAACAACCTAAATGCCCATCGACAGAGGAGTGGATAGGGAAGATAGGGTACATATACACAATGGAATATTACTCAACCATTAAAAGAAATGAAATAACAACATTTATAGCAACATGGATGGACCTAGAAATTAGCATGCAAAGTGAAACCAGCCATACAATTAGACAGCAACACCCAATGCTACCGCTTACATGTGGAAACTGAAAAGACACAATGAACTTCTTTGCAGAACAGACAATAACTCACAGACTTTGGAAAACCTTTGGTTTTTCTTTATGAGATTCTTTGAGAAGATTTTTCTTTCTGGTTTTAGGAATAAGTTGGATTACATGTATGTATGTATGTATGTGTGTGTATGTATGTACATATACACACACACATATATATATGATATTTTTAACCTATCAAGAATAGATTGTTACAGCTGCTATGGACTGCTTTTGCCTCATGACCCGTGTGACTTGGGCAGTTATTTAGCTTCTCTCTTTCTGACCCATCTCCAGCAAGCCTGGACCAACTGCTGGCCCACCAGCAACCAAGAGTTGGGATTCTTAGGGATATATGTATATTTGTGTTCCCCTCATTCCTCATTTTTCCTTTTATTAATCTGCTTTACATTAATATTTTAAATAACTTTAATATCTGATCTTGATCAACTGCATCTCTATGAGTATCTTAAATCCTTTTCTAGAACAAGGAAGAGAAGGAGGAAAGAAGGAAGAAAGGTGGAGGTAAGGAGAGACTACTTAAAGTCCCAGGATACCATGAAAGCCTAAGTCAGAAAGGGCGACCAACTCTTACCAATCACAGGGTAGTGAAGAGTACAGAACAAAACAAAAGTCAAGAGTAGAAATTGCATCAGGGCAGAGCCTCAGAGTTGGTCAATTGCAGGAGCCACAAAGCAAGATGCACTGTTAGGAGGAGCTCTGTGAGCAAGGACTCTGCGACTCCACCTAGATTTCCAAGTCTAACAAGAAAAGAGGGGGGAATAGAGGAGATGAAATGACATTTCTTTATTGCTTATTATTAATAATGATTTGGAAATGTCAGATCATTAATATTATCCCTGGATTAAGCTTCTGCTTCTGAAAGTTTCGGTGATTTTGTTAGACCTATGGTAGGGAAGTAGATATTTATACTTAGGTAACCTGGAATGCTCAAATTCTCTGGCTTTTCAACACCCAAATGACCACTGCCCAAGCCCCTGTCCTCTATGGCTGCAGGAAGTCTAGTTTCATCGGGCTCCCCTTCTCAAGGACCTCTAACGATCACTGAGAAAAGCTGACTTGTTCCATAAATCCTCTCTGTCACATGTCAAGTCAGCCAGAGCTCTTGACCAAAAACATCAAGATGCCGAGACCCTGCTATCAACCTCTTGTCATCTCATAACTTGATTTTCCAGGAATAGCAGCTTACTCCATACACCGTGTCTTAAGTGTGAGCACAAACACAATCCTTAGCTCCCTATACATGGCTAATACTGTTCTCAGGTGTAATAACATCTTTGGGACGAGGGACGTACAACAGAGAGTAGCTGACAAATGCTGTTCCCTCTCCTTGCTCTGAATCCAGGCTCCACCTCTACCAGACCCAGAGCTCTCACCCTCTTCGGCTCAGAGTCTGCCTCCTTTCTCTGCCTCTGTAGATGGGAACATCCACTGCCTTCTATTCTCTTACAGGGTACACTGGGGCCCCTACTTGATGACAAAATTGGCCTCCTTGGTACAAAATAAAAGCATAGGACACACGGACCAGCCAGTCCAGTTTGTGTAGCAAAGAAACAGTTGAACCTGAGTGGCTCACCTGAGTGGTTGCCTGGTCTGAGAGTGTAAATGCTTGGGCAAAAACCTCATCCATGCCTTTCTTGCACACACAATGTTCAGAGTAGCACAGCTCCAATGCAAGCATAGAGGAAAATGTTCTAATCCTGCAGATAATAGATCACACTCCAGATAACAGATCCAAACAGCATACTTGACATGTCTGAAGCAGGCTTCCCCAAGGACAATGAATGATTACTTGCCTTACATTTATTTGACCGAATCCATCACTAAGAGGACCCTCTCAGGACAAGAGTGGATATTCTCAAACACACTCCAGCTTCCCCACCCAAGAGACAGAAGCTGCTTCAAGTCCCCTGCTGGCAGTTTTCCAGCTCTAGCAAAATTAAAATCCATTCTCTACCTGGCAACCTATTATCCCTTTATGATTCCTCCACCGTGTCTATTTCTGATTCTGGTTCCAACGTCCTTTAAGGCAGCAAAAGATCTCATATACCACACTTGAGTATCTGAAAATGTCCAAACCTACCAGTAAACTAAATATTTAGTGTCCTAAGCAATGCAGTGGTCCTTGTGATCTATTGTCACATATGCTTTTTTAATGTAAACTTAATCATTTTAGTTTAAGGCTGTGACTCTAAATATAGTTGAATATGAAATAAGTAATTGTTTTCTAACCTTCATAACAGTTAGTGACCGAGTCATGGGTCAGTCTCCAAGTGAGTTCTCATGTTCTCCAATTATCCTAAAAACTAGAATAACTATGTGAGTTTTGTTGATCTGAGTCAGCCTTCTAAAGCTCAGACACTCCTGGGGTGCTGATAAAATGGGCCCTCTGAAGCTGAAGACCACACCCCAAAGTTCATTCACAATGAGCTTCCAAAGTGCAGCCACATCCTGAGGACCTGCCTGAGCCATCACTCACCTTTCTCTCTCTTTGACATCTCTTTACAATAGCAGCACTCAGATGCCAGTTAAGAACATTCTCCCTAAAGGACAAGACCCTTCATAGTCCTCTCATCCACAGCACACTCTAAGATTTATTTTCCGCCCTTGACCACTTGCTGCTGTTTGTATTGGCTATCGTTAATTGAGTTGCTACTACCCGCCAACCCCTGTGATAAGCTATTTATGCATATTATCTCTAATTTTTAAGAAAATCCTGTGAGGTGTGCATCATTCCCGTTTTACAGATGGTAATGTGAAAGTTCATAAAGTTTCAGTGCCTTGCCTAAGGCTATAGGGAAGTAAGTGGCAAAACTAGGATCCAAAGGTACATCAGCCTTGTATCAAAGCTTTCACCTTTTCTTATCTCTGTTCTGGGTATTTTCTGCCAGCTTATCAGAGAATACATGAGCGGTCACTTGTGTAGGTCAGAATGCAGTAATGAGGGATATCACACAGTAATGTGACTAGGTGGTGAAGTTGAATATAAAGAATTATTAACTACATCAGGGGACTGGAATAACGAGAAGTCTAGTAAAGGGTCAAGAAGAACTCTCACATCTCAATGATAAGAACACAAACTACCCATTTTTTTTTTAATGGGCAAAGGATTAGAATAGATATTTCAAAGGAGATATATAAATGCGTAGTAAGCACATGGAAAGATGCTCAACATCATGAGTCATTTAGGGAAATGCAAATTAAAACTACAGTGAGATACCACTTCACACCACTAGAATGCTGTAGTAAAAGACAGACAATACCAAGTGTTGGCAAGGATGTGGACCAACTGGAACCCTTACATATTGCTGGTGGGAATATAAAATGGTGCAGCTGCCTTGGAAAACAGTGTAGTAGTTTCTTAAAAAAAGTGAAACAAAACCCGTACAATCCAGTGATTCCATTCCTAGGTATTTACACAGGAAAAATGAAAACATGTCCACACAAAGACATGACCATGAATGTTCAGAGCAACATTATTCATAATAGCTGAAGCCTTGAAACAAATCAAATGACCATCAACTGATGAATGAATAAACAAATGGTATATACCCATACAACAGACCATTATTTAGCCACATAAAGGAATGAAGCACTGAAACACAATCACCACGGATGAACTTTGAAAACTTTATGCTGAAAGAAGGAAGAGACAAAAGATCACATGTTGTCTGACTCCATTTATATGAAAAGTCCAGAACAGACAAATCCATAGAGACAAAATGAAGATTGGTGACTGGCTGGGGGTGAGAATGGGGACTGACTAAATATGAATAGGAATGATTTTTATAGGGTGATGGAAATGATAAAATTGGACAGTGATGATGGCAGTACAGCTCTGTAAATATACTAAAAATTATTGAATTATATTTTTTAAAAAGACAACCTTAAAGAATACAGGAAAAGTAGATACAATGAGCAGCCACTACCTCAAGGGCTCCGTTAGGGCATCCACAGAAGACCATGCTGCACACCAACCCACACCGCCAACACTCCTCCTGACAACTGCTATGCCTGCGACCTCAAAGAAATTTGAAGCAATCAGACACGAATTCCGACTTCCCAGCTCTTAACCTGCAACCTTCTTCTCCGGTTTTCTCCAGACCCAGGGGGAAAGGGTCCCTTTTCCTAACGTCAGCTGGTCAAGTGCACCTCATCCCATCCTGCACTGTCCTCCTGGGCTCTGCTCCACTTCTGCCCCATCCATTACAGTCAGCCTCTCCTCCACTGCCCTGTGCAGCATCCAAACATGCACACTTCCTGCATCTGAAGAAAAAGAAAACCTCCTCTCCAATTCTGCCACTCCTCTAGCTAATTCTTTATCTTCTTTCCTTTTTACCTTCTCAGAAGAATAGCTGGCAACTTCACATTTCCACTTTTTCCCATTTATGTGTCACCTCATGGCAATAAGGCTTCTGCCACTATCCCCTCAACTACTGCTCTCTGAAAGCAAAGCAACTACCGCCTCCCAACTTCCCAAACAGATTCTTCTTCCAGACCTCATTTGATTTGACCTCTCTGACCCCTCCCTGCAGAAGCTCTCTTCTTCCAGAGTTTCTCCTGATGCTTGGCATGCACTGTGACCATCTCTTCTCAGTCTCCTGCTGACTCCCCTTCTGCCTGGTGCTCCCTAGTATTCTGACCTTGGCCTTATTCTCTCAGACCACATTCCTCTCCTGGGCCATCTCTTCACTCTCATGGCTTCACCAGCCACCTCAGGGCTGGAAGCTCTGCAAACTCTTTCTCCAGCTGGGGCCTCACCACTGAGCCTGAGAGTCAGAGATCCAACTGCCTCCTGCATGTCTCCATCGGGGTGGTCTCCCCAGACCCGCTTCTCCTCCGGGGCTCCCTACTCCAGTAAACGTCACCACTTGCTACCTAGTTTCTCAGTCAGAAACCTTGGAGCTCTGCTAGTCTTCTTTCTCTCCCTCACTCCCATGATCAAATCACTAAATTGTGTTGCTTTAGTAATATAATTCAAAAATCTATGTTTAGGAGTTCTCCTGTGGGGAAGTGCTGTGTCCCGGGTTCCATCCCTGGCTCAGGAACTTCCACATACATCAGGCTCGGCCAAACAGGAAAATCTCTCTTTATAAGTGACCTCCTTTCCAGCCTCAGTGCCACTGCCTGGCTAAGGAGTAATGTCACTCACAGTGTGTGTGTTTGTCTTTTAAACTCAGATATGGGCTTACCATCACAGGCATGAGAACCCTGACACTGGAGCCCATTCAGCAGTGCTGATGGGGAGCCTACCTGGGACACTCCGCTCTGGGTCAGGGTTTGTCATAAGACAAGAATCAGAAACTCAGTCTAGAGGAACCATGCAGCTCATCCTCACCAGCAAAGCTGGGGGGCAGGGGTGTGCAGACAGGGGAGAAGGAGGGACTGAAGTGAACTGGAAAACATGTGCCCTGTCTGAAGGCAGTCAGGCTCCTCTTCTCCAGGCAGCTGCAATGCGGAAATGCAGGCCTAGAGCTGCATTTTTCCCTCCAATGCAAAATTTTCTAATCCCTCCCCCCCAAGCTAGAAATTCAGCTTTTTATCTAAAAATCATCCTTTTTTGCAATGTTGGAAATGAATTCAAAATGTTTTTTAAAGTACCGTGGAGTCAAACAAAGCATATAGACAGGGCAGGGAGGACTTGTTGGTGACCTCTGCCACAGAAGGTTTTCTATCTGGGGAGGGCAGAGGTAGAAGCAGTGTTTCAGGAAGGTGTTTCTGGCATGGGGTGTGCAGTCCCGACTGGAAGGAGAAGATGAAGGCAGGGAAAAGTAGCCGCGCACCCAGGTATGGAGAGGAGTGGGAGCGGGGGCAGTGGAGTGGGCAGGCCAGGGACATCCCCCAAGCCATAAACCAACCAAAAACCAGAGATGAGATTTTCAGGGGTTCCAAAGGAACCCAGCACAGTCTGAGTGCCTGGCTCCATTTGAAAGTCCCTTCACCTTTTGTCTGCACATTTCAGCCCCATCTCATCCTCTGGAGGTGCCTGAGGGACCCTGGCGCTGTCCATAAAGTCTGCCCAAGGGACACAGAACCTCCATTGTCTCCTCAGTTCTCTTATGCAAATGGCAGGCCCAGAGCCTATTTCTCCAACTGGATACCCAACGGAAAGCCTTCGGGGCAACCTGACCTTCCTCTCAGAGAAGGTGAAAGGAGCACTGAGGGAATGTTTGTAAAGCCCCCCACACCTACCTGTTTGCAGAGGGAAAGAGATTTGCTAGATAAATTATTAAGGAGACCGACCTGGTGAAGGGAGTCCTGGAAACTTCATTATTATGCGTGGCGTGTGGCTGTCTTTTGAATATTCTGCTTGCTTGGTTTCTAATTTCCTTTTTTATGGAGTCTTTCTCCCTCATAAATCTTTGCATCTCAATGTTCTGTTCTTTCTTCCTTTGTGTTCTGAAATGGGAGTTCTCACAACCCCTCCACGGTTAAGCTCCTCCAAGCACTGCCAGCCCTGAGTGGCACTGGGAGGGCACAGGGAGGTCCTGGAGGGAAGAGAGCGAGGCGGGCAGGGAATTCTCCCATCGCACCTTCCACCTCGCCCAGCTGGCCAGGAAGCACTTGCCAGCCGTTCTCTAGAACAAACACACCAGCACCACAGGCGTGTTGTGAATCTGACAGCAGGCTGATCACAGAAGCAGGGCTTCCAATGCCCCCAGGGGAATGGCACTTCGCCCAGAATCAGCAGCAAGTGCCCTCTAGTGGGAGTCAGGGGCACCCTATCTGAGTGGCAAATGTTCACATCCTCTCTGAAAAGGGTGCTCAGAAAGCTATGGCATATGATACAAAAAAACAAACCAAAAAAAAAATTTTTTTTGGTAACTGCATCACAAAAAGCCAGTTAGAAAGGCCTTTGGTATCAAGAGAAATCTCACATATGAACAAATGTGTGCCACTCTAATTAGGCCACATTCTCTGGCAGCAGCAGTCCACATGGGAGGGTCCAGTGGGGATCCCTGGGTGGGTGCGGGTGAGTGGGCCAGCTCGCTCTGGGAACCTGCCCCCAGCAACAGGGAGCCAGGCCTGAACCTGCTCCCCTTCGCTCTTGCTTTTCAAATGTGTCGAAGCAGCCACAGCTGTTTAAACCGGCATCCCTGTTTATCTTTGTGTTCCCAGTGCCTGAACTGAATTTAAATTGCTGTAAGCTTGTTAATTGCAAAATAACAGAAAATTTTCAGTGGGATGGTGGTTGGGGTTGCATTTCTACCACTCTGCTTTCTTATACGGACATCGCAGAGCTTTTGCTAGATAATGAAAGGAAATGGGCTGATGTTGGGCTTAATTTTTTATGTCTCGAGGGTCCAAGTGGTACAGTGGGGAAATCTTGCATTTGGGAGGCAACTAGATTTCAAAAGAAGCTCCTCCACTCACCAGTTGTGGGGCCTGTAGAAGTTTTTAAAACTTGCTACACACCAGTTTCTTCATCTTTCAAATGAAAACACTGGTACCTATATAGTTCACTTAGCATGAGGCAAACTATTTAAATCATGCATAGACACATACTTAATGCCATGGAAATTTTATGACATGTTAAGTTAAAAAAAGAAAGTTATGGAAAGTGTTCTAGAATGTCATCATTTTGTAAAACGAAGTAACACTATTGCATGGGTATCCCAAGTTTTCTGCTGTGTTTGGATCTGTTGCCACCACATATAGGTGGCATCATGACAGAAACAGAGGGACGCCTAGCTCATGGGGCCCCCTCCACTGCTGCGGTCTCTGCCCAGCTGGTTCTTTTAAGGCCATTCCCTCTGTGATTTAGCTCTAATGGTCCCTGAGGGGGAAGCTCTGCACCTTTAGCAACAACACCTACTACTCACCTCTTTCCCCACAAAAGCATCCTGAGGACTGGTGTTCCATGCCTGAGAGTAAAGAACATTGGTGAACTGTGGAGAAGAGCTGCTTTACACTTTTAGCTTTTATACACATTTGGGCTAATGAGAATTAATCTAAGATTCAGGAGACATTGCACTGTCACAAATTACTATTTAACCAGTAATTATCTTGTCTATAAAATGATGGAGAAAATGAAGTAAAATGGGAACCCCACTGCCATGTTGTACTCTGTCAATGAGAGTAAAAGCTGGTTCAACCCTCTGGAAAATCATCCAGCAGAGCCTTTAAATAGTATACCCTTTAACCCAGCAATTCTGGGAATCTATCCTAAGAAAATAATTTAGAACACATAAAAAACCTTTATGTACAATATGTTTACTGAAGCATTATTTATGCTAGTGAAAAACTAGGACAAAACTGGAAATAATAATAATCATTCAAGGGTAGGCAAATGATGATACACTCAGATGTTGGAATAGTTCTTTAAGACTGTGATCAATGATCTCCAAAGGTGGTGGCCAATAGGAATCATTTTCTCTTTTTACTTAAATATTAACCTTATTTCCTGACAAGTGAGAATAATTTTGAATTTGAAAAACATAATCTTTATTATTTAAAAAAGATAAAGTTCAGATTAGAAAATCTCTATCTAAGGTTGAGTTCTTTGGAAGATGTTTAGTTGGAATTTGGGTATAAGAAGTTTGAAGAGTATCAACACTGTAAAGGAAGGGAGAGGAAGAAGGATTAAGCAGCAGAAGAAATTGAACTGTACTAAAGACCTGAAAAAATCTTAGCCACCCCACTAGGAAGCTTTAGAGCAAGCAATGCCCACAAGAGTGTCCCATATTAGTTCAAAATGGCCTGACCTTTTACACATATACAATGGAATATTACTCAGTAATAGAAAAGAATGAAATAATCCGGTTTACGGCAACATGGATGGACCTAGGGATTATCATACTGAGTGAAGTAACTCAGACAAAGATAAATATATGATATTGCTTGTATGTGGAATCTAATAAAAATGATACAAAATAACTTATTTATTTTTTCTTTTTGCAGCCTCACCTGTGGCATATGGAAGTTCCTGGGCTAGGGGTTGAATCAGAGTTACAGCTACTGACCTACACCACATCCCACAGCAACACAGGATCTGAGCTGCATCTGCAACCTATGCCGCAGGTTGCCAGGGATCAAACCTGCATCCTCATAGAGACATAGTCAGGTTCTTAACTGCTGAGCCACGATGGGAACTCCAAGAACTTATTTATAAACTAGAAACACACTCACAGATATTAAAACCAATCTTACGGTTACCATAGGTGAAACAGCTGGGGGGAGGGAGGAATTAGGAGGGTACGAATAACATACATACACTACTGTATAAAATAAATAATTAACAAGAATCTACTATATAGCACAGGAAAACCTACTCAAAAATTTGAAATAACCTATATGGGAAAAAAGAATGGATATATTTACATGTATAACTGATTCACTTCGCTGTATACCTAAAACTAATACAACATTGGTTTTTTGGTTTTGTTTTTTGCCTTGTTAGGGCTGCGCCTGAAACTAGTATAATATTGTAAGTCAGTCAGTTATCCTCCAATAAGAATTTTTTAAAAAGAAAAGCAATGGGAATTCTTTTTTCAAATGGCCTGAACTTTATTCTCTCACCTCTCTCAATCACCAAATGCAGGCTGCACACAGAAGGGCATGACCTCAGATGGAGTAGGCTTCTATAGGTGAGGCAGAATCAGAAGAACCTGAGAGCTGGAGGCTCTCTGCTGATTATAATCCTTTCAGCCAGGCAGAAGGTTTGCCCTGGAAGGAAGACCTAGGTGGTGCATTTCCACTGATACTACATCCCTTCTCAGTCCAAGGTCTTATGCTCCAATTTTATATGCTGATTCACTGAACATACTAATAACAATAATGCAATCTACATAGCACTTTATATAATCCTTTCACATAAGGCATGCTTCCCTAGTTTACAGTACTGAACCAAGAAGACAACTCTGAGGGATAGTCTTTAAAAGCATCCCATAGCTTTTTCATGACATTTGCTTTCACCATACTTCAGTAAGACCAGCTCATCTAACCTTAGTGCTTCCTCTTCCCAACACATCTCTCCCCTGCTGCTAGGAACTCTCCTCCTTTTCCCTGTTGGCTAGCTATGGCTCTAATACTGGCAACATTCCCTTCACTCATTATGACATCCTACCCCAACCTCTCCTTTAGGCAGCTCCCTCTCTTCTTTCTACAACCTAAATGTCACAAGCTAAAGTTAGAAAATGACCAATACATTATGCACATATGTTATAATGACTAATGACAATGAATGATTACAAATATGCACACATTTCAAACCTGATTCCCAGATATAACACCAAACACAGGCAATAACAACAAAAAAAACTGGACTTCATCAAAGGTTATAATTTTTGTGTATCAAAGGACACACAGTGAGTGAAAAGATAACTCACAGAATGGAAGAAAATATTTGCAAAGCGTACACCTGATATGGGACTGATATCCAGAAAATATAAAGAACTCCTACAGGTCAACAACAACAACAAACAGTTCAAAAATAAGCTTTTTGGCTTAAATACAAATTTCCTCAAATAAGATATACAAATGGTCAATATGCATAAGAAAAGATAATCAACATTCACTAGTCATTGGGAAAATGCAAACCAAAACCACAATGAAATATCGTTTGATCTCGTTAGGATGGCTATTATAAAAAACAAAAACAAAATAGAAAATAAGTGCTGGGAAAGATCTGGAGGAACTGGTACCATTGTGCATTGCTGGTGGGAATGTAAAATTGTGCAGCTACTATGGGAAATATTATGGTGGTTCCTCTAAACATTAAACAGAATTATCATATGATCTAGCAATTTCACTTCTGGATGTCTACCCAAAAGAATTGAAAGAAAAGACTTGAATAGATATTTGTACACCCATGTCTACAGCAGTATTAATCATGGTACCCAAAAAAAACGGAAATAACGCACATGTCTATAAATGGACAGAGTAGTATATACATACAATGGTATATTATTCAGCCTTTAAAAGGAAGGGAAGTCTGATATGTGCTACGACACAGATTAACCTTGAAAACATTTCCTTCTGGGGTCATGGATATGCTCTGGAATCACAAAGTGATGAAGGTTACACGACTTTGTGAACATACTAAAAATCACTGAACTGTATACTATAAAAGGATGAACTTTATGATATGTAAATTACAGTTCATTTAAAAAAAAAATTGAGTAGTTCTAACTTCATGAAGACTTCTCCAAGTCTCTTGGTTAGAGTTAACCACTCTTTCCCGTGCACAATGTTTAGCTCACATCTTTATTGGGGACCTATGTAATCTTTTGTTATCTACCATCTCCTCCTCCTATGACGAGTGATTCCAGACAGGATTATGTCTTGTCTATGCTTGTATGCTCTACTGGGCACAGAGCTTAAAACTCAGCATGATAGACAGAGGCTGAATCAAAGAGAGTGTCCACTTTCCAAAACTTTACAACACACAGCAATACTGAGCAATCTATTTTTGGATATGATAAACATCATGTACATACTGTGTATAAGACTTTGCTGATACAAAAACAAAGATGCATAGTCTCTACCTTAGAGGAACTTACAGATTGCTGGTGGGAATAAGTATACTTAACTAACTCCAATACAAGGCAGAAAATAAGTTCCATGTGAAGGGCATCATGATCCTAACCAAATAGTTCGGCAAAGTAAAAAATTACTACCCTGGGGCTGATAAAGGAAGCCTTTGTGGAGGTAAAGGCAGGAAAGTGAGCTTTAGGGATGTAACAAGATGTTTAAAATAAAAGCTTCAGCTGAGGCACATTCCAGATCTATGTATTGGACCAAAATGGAAACACTTTCGGAGTAGACAGTAAAAAGATGAGGGGAAGGGGCAGGTAACTCTTAAACTGTCAGCCCCATTGATGGCATAAAGGAATGCTGATTAAGATTGGAAGCCTTTGAAAAGGATTCTTTGGAAAGAACCGTTGGGTACGAAGAATTCCACCCTCCTCACTAAAGGTGAAGGCAGAGAAGGACATCTGCCCCTTACCTCAAACCAAAGGACAGGACTTTGGGGGAACCATCTGCAGAGCTTAATGTGTATCTCCTCCAGTTTGAGGGACACAGGTCTGCGGACTGGCTCACTCTTGAGAAATCTATACCTAGAGTCTGAGGTGTGGGGAAGTAGCTGTACCCCCAGAGTCTGCTGGGTGAATGGTGTTTCCTGTGGACCAGGTGAGGTCCATGGGGGAAAGGGAGTTGATGTGGTTATGCTCAGCTCCTGGTCAAAATGACCTCCTGCGGGGGTGAAAGCTGGAGATGAACTGCTCCTGGACACCAAGATGCTGCAGAAGTGGGAAAAGGGAAGGATTCCACGAAAGTCCCTCGGAGGGATCATTTGGCTTCAAAGATCTGCAAGGTTCATAGAGTACCAGAGTGATCACTTCCATGGCACCAATCAACCAAGAACTTTGTGAATCAACTAAGTCCCCTCCCCAAGCTCCAGATGCTGAAAGGGCCAGAAACAGGTCTGTAAGATGGGAAAAGAGGAAGAGAAGCACAGGAGGAAGAAAGAGAGAAGCCAAGAATCCTTCTCTCCCTGACCTTCAAATTTCAGACTTATGGCCAGTGGCCAGCCCAAGCTAGAGGAGCGGAGCCATTTCAATTGCAAGTGAAAGAACTCAGGACAATTCTTATCTGGGGCTGCCATTCTAATTCCTGGTAGCCACTTTATTCTGTGCCTTAAAAGTGACAGTATTTTTATTACCTCTAAGGGTCTTTTCTAAGGGTAAGAGAGAACAAGCCCCTTGGTGCATATTTCAAAAGATAGTGGGAGATAAAAATGAATTTCCTTTAAGATTCCATACTAGCGGTGCTCATTCAATGTAAACTTTACAGGTAAAAATAGGAGAAGGGGCCTCCTGCAAAGGAACAGAGGTAACCAGATCCAAGCTCTGTTTCGGAAAGGAAACACAGGTAAACACATCTGTCCCTGGGGCAGGAATAGCAGAGGGGAGGCTGGAGCTGTAGACAGAGGGCTGATGGGAAGGGTCTCCAGTGCTAAGCTAAAGAGTCATTTAAATATTGGATAAAATTTCAGCGTGTTTTGGTACTTATTTCACACAATATATATTAAGTACTTGATACCAGTAAAACTAAGTAGTACATTTCCATATAAAAATTCACAAGCGTAAATGTAAACCTACTGAAATACATATTTAACATATTATTTTCATATAAAAACAAAATATTGCTTAAATACTACATAAAATAGTTTAATTGGGGTTTAAAATGAAGTAAAATTACAATCTTTTTTAAAAGTGATCTTAGTCTATCAACAATATCATCACTGAACTGTGAAACACTTCCATTGCTAAAAATTTCTGACTTTATGCTGGTGAAGGGAATGATAAGAAATAGTTATAAAGTGCTCTTAAATATTTTTCTCTAGTTCATTATCTTCAAACAACCCTATCTCTTGGTTAGAATAGAATGGGGGGGCAGTATTTTCTTTCTTTGTAGGGACAATTTTTTAAATTTACAACAAGCTGAATTTTTTTGGCTTTG
The DNA here is from genome assembly GCA_004024745.2 of Catagonus wagneri. NCBI lineage: Eukaryota > Metazoa > Chordata > Mammalia > Artiodactyla > Tayassuidae > Catagonus > Catagonus wagneri. Next base: position 4,556,646 of record PVHT020000034.1, read on the forward strand.
AAGAAAGTATTCCCCATTTGTCTTTATCTTCCTATCTCATCTTATATAAATGGAGATTCTAATGCAAACATCATATTAATACCAACAGTGTTGGAGTTTCCATCGTGGCTCAGCGGAAACAAATCTGACTAGTATCCATGAGGACGAAGGTTCAATCCCTGGCCTTGCTCAGTGGGTTAAGGATCTGGCGTTGCCATGAGCTGTGGTATAGGTCACAGATATGGTTCAGATCACACACCGTGGGTGCCACCCTAAAAAGACAAAAAACAAAATAGAGTTCTGTTCATATTCTTTTTGTTGGCAATCTTTATAATACATAAGAATTATTCTTATTGCATTAGAAGCTTTTTTTTGGTGGTTGCTACTTGTTTCTTTTGCTTAAGGATTAAGGAAGTAGAGAAGATTCCTGTCTAAACAAGCTCACTCATATTTGATTCCAAATTTGAATATGTCTCTGGTATGTCTCAAGACATAAATAACTCAGATTTTTTAAACTCCAAAATAACCATATCACATCAATAGAAACACCAATATTCCAGGATTTTAAAACAGCCTGGAATACCAGAGTAGTGGAGCACGGCACACTGATATTGTAAACCATTCTTCCATGGGCAACATGGAGCCAAAAGAGATGTTGAAACAAGGAAATGACAAAGATGTCAAAGATGACACAGACACAGATGTACAATGGTTAGAGTTGTAAGAGTTGTACAGAGTATTCAGCCTGCCTCCTTCTGCCAAAAGGTCAGCAACTTCAGCATGAGTCACTGACAGTCACATAGGAAGTTGATTAATGACGGGAAGAAAGATGGGAGAAAGGCGTGGAAGACATCTGTTGTTTCCTCCTCCTCATCCATTCACCCAGAAGTGTTTAAAAACAGTTCTGAATCTCCTTTGAAGAACTGTCTTTACCCCACTAGCTCATGTGGGTGGGTCTGACTTCCCCTTCGACTCCATAGAAGGTCAGAAGTGATGTGTCATGAATTAAACATGTGTCCTGAATCTCTCCCAAATGGTTCTGAGGCCCAGGATTTGTTGATATGGGGGGAAATTTCTGTTTCCAGATATACTGAGAGGAAAAAAGATAAAACTGCCATAGCCATTGTGTGAACAAGGGGCAGGCCAGGAGTCACCAGACAAAGATTCAGGAAAAAAGCAACAGTGAGAGATGGAGCTGCAGGCTGCAAGGGAAAACCTCGAACCACTGTTATCTGAGCTTCTACCCAGCTAAGCCTTCTGAAATGGGCCATGAGGTGACTAATTAATTCCTTTCTTGCTTTTTTTCATATGAAGTTAGCTTGAGTCAAGTTTTTTGCCATTTGCAACAGAAATTCCTAAATGATATTCTACGGAAAAAAAAAAACATATAAAGTCATCAGTCAGGACCGAGGTGATGGTAGGAAGAGAGACTTACTGGTGAGAAGTCATGAAGGAAAAAGTTTCAATCGCTCATGTTAGAGGAGATTTGCTTCCATGCAAAATATTGCACAAATTGCTGTCCCTCCCAGATGAGTTTAGAAGTATACTATCTGTGGCTCACACTATAGACTCAGATGTCAGACAGACATGGGTTCAAATTCAGACTTCCTAGGCTCTGCCACTTAGGATTTGTGCATCCTTGGACAAGTTACTTAACTCCTAGTCTCCAATCTCAGTTTCTTTCTCCATGAAATTGTGACAGAACCTTCCATTTAAGTTACTATGAGGATTAAGGACACTGCGTGTAAAAAGACTTATTAGCATAACACCGGCTATACTCTCATTGATCATTTCTCTTTCCAAGCTTGCTGGAGGAGCTCACCGGGAAAAGTTTTGTTGGCGACAAAATCACCAAGGTTACCTGCCTCCATATTTATTTATCTCACCTCCTTTCCCATCTTAATGGAAGAGGTGACCTTCAGTGAAAGAGGATTTAAGGCTCTAAGGCTAGTCTTAGTTGAAGAGGTGACATCTGCAGTCCAAGACTGATCCTTCCTCCTTTCTTCTTCCTTTTTTTGTTGTTTCTTTTTTTTGTCTTTTTAGGGCCACAGCCACAGCATATGTAAGTTCCCAGGCTAGGGATCTAATTGGAGCTGCAGCTGCCGACCTATATCACAGCCACAGCAACACTGGATCCAAGCCGTGTCTGTGACCTACACCACAGCTTGCGGCAACACGGATCCTTAATCCACTGAGCAAGGTCAGGGATCGAACTGCATCCTCACGGATGGATACTAGTAGGGTTCGTTACCATAAGCCACAAAGGGAAACCTCTCCCTTCTTCTTTATCATAACTTCTCCCACTTCCTTAGAGACTCTGCCCTATCAGCGATTCCTTTTCATCTTGTTTCCTCCCCATTGGCAATTTTTTCCCATTTTCTGAAAAACTCTCCCAGACTGAAATAATCGCCTCCTTGACTGTCTCGGTAGTTCACAGAGTATGATCTGAAGAGCTCCTATATCAGAATCACCTAGGGCTTAAACTGCAGAACCCTGTGCTCCACTCAGAGCTAGCAAGACTGATTGGGACATCCAGACACCCCGGGTGATTCTGATGAACCATCAAATTAGAAAAAAGCTGTTCTCTTTTGGGTTCTCAGTGGTACCCAGGGAGCCTTTAGTTACCTTGTCATCACCCCCTTTTCTGTGTATGCTTTCGACATTTCACTTTCCCATGTTCTGCAAATCTTCAAAAGTACTAAACCCAGCCCTACTACACACTGATTTTGCAGGAAAAAAAAAAATCATCCCTTCTAAACCCCTTTAATCCCCACACTACAAATGTAACTCCATTTATGCCCATTCTTTCTTCTTCCCCACCTGTCAAAGCCGACAAAATGTACCTTTTCCTTCTGAGGTTAAGGACACAAGTCGATTTCTCATCATTTCCTACCCTCCCAAGTACTCACTGTCTCTTGTATTTTCAGCCTCTCCCTATCCATAGCCTTCTGTCAACACTTAAACATATCAACTTTTCCCATCTTCAAAAGACAGTTCTCCTTTAACTTCCTGAATCAAATGCCTCCCATTTACGTATTGTTCACCTACCCTTCCCGGCTAAACTTCTTAAGGATGTTTACACTAACTCCCCATTCACTATCCACGTCTATTTAATTTCTGCGCCACTATTTCACCAAAACTGCTCTCACTAAAGAATACTTGGTCAAATCAGAAGACACTGGGTCGGTCAATCGCTCAACCTCTCAGTTCCATCTGACACTGCTGTCCACTCCCTTTTGCTTAGAACGTTTCTCTCATGGCTTCCTTGGCATATGGAAGTTCTGGAGCCAAGGAACCCTGGCCTTTTTATTTTATTTTACTTTTTTGGCAGCCCCTCGGCATATGGAGTTCTGAGGCCCAGGATCAGAGCTGAGACGCAGGTCTCCACTCTGGCCTTTTTAAATATATAACATAGACAATAAGTACAAAATTTGATGAGTGAAAGGATTAACCCTAAGATACACAGAACTGTGACTCAACTTTAACAGTCCTTCAAAAACAGACCTTATTCCTTTGGGAATCCAGGAAAACGTGTTATGGTATCTAATTCTTTCACCAGATGATAATTTTCAAGACTGAAATAATAGTCTTAAGGAAGGTTCTCCCATAGGACATTTCATAAGGGCTCAGTTGGAACTTGCTTCTAGGGGCTACTCTTAACCTAAGCTGGGCAACTGGTCAGACCTGGTCTAACTGGAGCTGTAGCTGCTGGCCTACATCACAGTCACAGCAGCGTGGGATCCAAGCCGCGTCTGCTACTTACACCACAGCTCATGGCAACGCTGGATCCTTAACTCACTAAGCAAGGCCAGGGATCGAACCTGCGTCCTCATGGATGCTAGTCAGATTCGTTTCTGCTGAGCCAGGATGGGAACTCTGCCTTTTTGATTTTTTGGTACTGGTCACCATCTAGGTCTTGATAGTTATCATGAAATCCCCCATTTTTTTGCCCTCCCTAGATCCATTTCCAAATACTGAGGCTTAAACATGGATAGGTCCACACTTGGAATGAGTGCAGGGGCCCTGGAATCTTGGTTTTTGGTTTCAGCTGCGTGTTTCACAGTCTGATCAGCCAAATCATTTCCTTTAGCTATTTAACTATCACTCTTTTGTTGGCCTGCGCTATGGCTACTTTTTCAGCATTACAACAGAGATTAATAAAGCCAGTATCTCTTCTCTTGTTTAATTTCTTTCCTTCCTGATTTCGGTAGACCTCTCTCTTTCCATATGTCCTCATGTGCATGCATGACAGAGAAGGCAGATTTAAGGAAAAATTAACCATTTATGCTGATTCTAAGGTGCAAGGCTCTCATGAGGGCTATGAGGTCTGCCTTCTGGGCAGATGTACCTGGAGGAGGGCTTCCAATTCTAGGGCTTCCTGATGAGCTACTATTGCATATCCAGCCCCCAGTTCATGAAGCTGCTCCAATCTCTGAACATTTCCATATTTGGCTTCTATAAAGGCTGATCAGGCTGGGTCTGCTGGAATAGACTTCAGTTATTTATATCGTATAGAACATCTTAGGGCATCCATTCCATGACCCATCTTAATGGCTCATTGTCATTTCCTTTAAGAGCCTCATATAGGAACCTGGCTATGAGTTCAAAGTTTGGAATCCCAATATAGCAAAACCCGGCCATTCCTAAGAATGCTTGCAATTGCCTTGTGGTGGGTGCAACCACCCTACCTAATGCTTCCCTTCAATCTGGCAATAAGTTTCTTTGTCCTTTTGATAACTCACATCCTAGCTGTTTTACAGATGGTTGAGAATCTGCACTTTCCCCTTGGACTTCATATCTCCCTCTGCCAAAAAGTTTAAAGTTAGGATTGCATTTTGGTCTGAAGTTTCCTTAGTTTTACCAGCATTTAGTATACCATCCACATATTGGAGTAAAATTACCTCATTTAACTGGAGATCCCTTGGCTAAGGTTTCCCTGAAGATGGTGGGAGTGTTCTTAAACCCCTGTGGAATACCATCCAACAATACTGCTATTTTATATTAGTCTTTGGATCATCCCATTCAAAAGCAAACAGTTCCTGGGACTCAGGAGTTAGGGCTGTGCAGTAAAAGTCATCTTTCAAGGCCAGAATTATAAACAAGAGAAAGTCTCCAGATAAAGTTATATAAGGATTTGGCACCGCTGAATGCATATCCTCTACAATTGGGTTAATGGCTCTCAAATCCTGTACAAAACGACAATCTCCAGTCCCAGGTCTTTGTACAGGCCAGGACTGGAGTGTTACACGGGGACTGACAAAGTCAGATTAATTTGGATTTAAGACAGGTGGTTATCAAAGGCTCTATACCCTCCACGCCTCTTTAAAGGGTACTGCTTTAAACTTGGAGCTTTGGCACGTGGACAGAGTTTTACTACAATTAGGTCAGCTGTCTTGGCTCTTCTTGGCCTCCCATCAGCCCAAACACCTCCTCTTACCTTTTGTGGAATTTCTTCATGGATTTCTGGTTGAGGCTTGTCTCCCAGTTGTAATAGTGCAGCTTGGAGGGTGTGGGCTTGCTTTTTCTGGAGAGAAAGTCATTTAATTTTGTTAGTAGATCTTGCCCCAACAAGGGAATAGGGAACTCAGGTACGTACATAAAGTTGTGCTTTAAATATATTGTTTCCAATTCTATAGATTAGAGGTGGAAAGGGGGGAGGGCACATATACAAATCCCCTGGGTTGACCTTGATCACCTAGGCCTACGCGAACCTGTCTCAATGGATATTGTCCTGCCTGAGGCAGAGAAACCCCTGGGCCAAAGTGAGCAGCCTCATGGGTATGGGGACAGACGACCCATCCATTTTGCTCTCTGGTAAGGAAGGGTACAGGGCCAGGCCTGGGGTCTGAGGAAGACTGCTGGTGGAAGCTCGGCACTTACAGGGATCTTCCCTTCATGAGTCAAGGGGAGGGCAGGAGGCGCCAAAGGAGAAGCCAAATGTGCTAAGTCAAGATCATCTGAGGCTCTGACTCAAGGAAGCTAAGTTTCTGAGGGTCTTCCTCTGAATGGTAACTTTACATATTTCTGCAAATCCCTCTCTTTTTTTTTTTTTTTTGTCTTTTTAGAGCCGCACCTGAGGCATACGGAAGTTCCCAGGCTAGGGGTCAAATCGGAGTTGTAGCTGCTGGCCTACCCCACAACCACAACAACGCCAGATCCGAGCTGCATCTGTGACCTACACCACAGCTGACGGCAACGCTGGATCCTTAACCTACTGAGCGAGGCCAGGGATCGAACCCACATCCTCATGGATACTAGTCAGGGTCGTTACCACTGAGCTGGAACAGAACTCTGCTTCTTCTGATATAAAGACTTAGTTTGGTTTTGCTGCAAAAACGGTTCTGCTGAAAGATGTACAGACTAACTTAGAAAAGCCAGTCAAGGTCAAACATCATGAGCCCACCCACGTACCTGCCTACTCTTGATCTGAGGAAAGCTGATAACCAAAGTGCAAGGCAGAGCTGCTGGGAGGACGGCCAGGAGTTCTCCATCTGGGAGTCCATCCTCTAAAGAAAAACAAGCCCTTAGTGAAGTCTGAGCTGTGGTTGGCTGACCGGATTTCCTTCACTATATTACTCAGAATAGTACTGCGCACAAACACTTAAAACTGGTTTAATGCTGACTCCTTGCTAGTTTGGCTCATACAAAAGAGGAATACTTCTCAGTAAGGAAAAACCAAAATGAGTCCAATTGTATAAAGACTCTTCCCTTACAAGAAATGGGGATAAAGCTGATTTTGTCTCATGTCTCCTCTCCTTTGCAAAACAAGTCTAATTGTAAAATAGACATAGTATACGCATTCTCGGGACATTTTCCCCTGACTCCACGTGATACTGGAGCCAGGCAGTGTTATGAAGAAAATTGTTTTCTTCTTTTTTCCTAACTCTAGTACCATATACAGTAGGAAATCATATAGAACACTAAGAACATAATACACTAAAAATTCTGGAATAAAAGCACATAGCTCAAAGAACCATATTATCAGAAAGGACAAATACAAACGGAACAAAGCACAAACTTACTGAAAGATTTCTATACCCAGATGATTCTTAGATATTATCTGCATTAGAAACATTATGTCCATCTTCAAAATACTTCAAACTTCGGAGTTCCCTTTGAGGCTCAGTGGTTAACGAATCCGACTAAGAACCATGAGGTTGCGGGTTCGATCCCTGGCCTTACTCAGTGGGTTAAGGATCTGGCGTTGCCGTGAGCTGTGGTGAAGGTTGCAGACGCGGCTCAGATCCCGTGTTGCTGTGGTTGTGGCGAAGGCCAGTGGCTACAGCTCCTGTTAGACCCCTAGCCTGGGACCTCCATATGCTGCGGGTGCGGCTCTACATAAAGGCAAAAAGACAAAAAAAATACTAAAAACTTCTCAGGCCATTCTCTAGATGTATTTAAGAGTTATTTTCAACAATCCCACTAAAATTTTTCTATCAAGTTTTGCTTGTGTTTTGGAAGACTTCTGCTAATTTATTTACAGTTGGCTAAATGTAGGCCAAGTTTGACTACTGGTATTTATTTAAACTCCAAGTAGTTACATAAAGTCCCTGTCTGCCTGCACTTGAACAATCTCAACCTTCCTGAAATATGTCTTTATCTAACAACAATGCCCTCACCTGTTTTGGTTCTCTTTAATCTCTGCCTTTCATGAAATCACTCTAAAGACACAAAGTTGTGCTTTTTAATCCACGCTGACCTCCCTTTTGGAAATAGACTTTTCCTAGCTCCTATTTCAAAGATTATACTCCTAGTATTTCCTATTTGTTTTTACTGTGCTTACTCTATTCCTTAGACTGATATGATCACAGTTTTCTTCCTTTTTTCCTCCCTTCCTATTAAAGTAGCAAACATACTGCTGACATTCCCCATTTCGCAAGGGTTTTTTCCTCAGAATGACCAGAACAAAATGACAAGAAGCAGGCTCAACAAAGTTTTGCTGTGGTCCTCCAAAAGTTAACCCTATTAGCCAATTCCTAACAAATAAAACAATCATAGAAAGACACAAACCAGCATGGAAATCCAAAGACCTCGGACTCTAACTCAAAGTTTGGGATTGTAATCTTCTGAGTGCCTCAGGATTTAGCCTTTTAAGTTGTCTCCTTTAGGATAGGACTCTAACCCAAGGTTCAGGACTCCAACCCACAGTTCTGACCAGACGCTCCCCAGCACGGGACTCTAACCCACAAACCTGACTTGCCTCCAGAAATGTTACTCCCAGAGCCATTTTATGGAGTGAGAATTCCTTCAATAAGGAAAATCTGCCTTCTAGCAGCACGAGTAGCTCATAGGGACTAATGCAAGACTAGCCAATCAGCTTCCAGGTTTGAAATTCCCCTAACCCCTTAAATTTCACCCCTTGTCTCCTCTCTCCTTATCAGCTGATAAAGCTCTTTGTTGTCTCGAAGGCTAGTGCTATGGTGCTGGCTTCTACACACATTCTGCAGAAAGTCCATGCTCTGTAACACTCAGAGTCTGTCCTAGCCCCCTTTTCTCCTTCTACTCTACTCACTCACCCTGGGAATCCTAAACACTCCTATTGTTTCAATCAATAGCTACGTGCAGAGGAATCCCACCTATATATTAGGAGTCCAAGTTTATCCTGAGTTCTAGACCCATGTAATCAACTGTCTAGAGGGCATTTCTCCTCAAATGCCTCAAAGGGAACCTCATAACGTACATATTCAAAATTACCTTGTTAATCTCTGTTCAACCTCCTTCCTTCTGGATAAAAGGCATCCTCTGCAAGTTGCCCAATCTGGGAACTTGGAAGTCATCCTTGATTCCTTCCTCCCTCTCACTCTCTATTGTTAACTCTACCTCCTAAAGGTACCCCCCGGAGGCCTGCCACAGCCTCCTAACTGACCTTTCTCCAGGGTTGCTCCCTTCCAATCCAGGGTGACACTCTGGAGGAAAAGATCACAGTAATACTGGTTATTAGGTTCTAAATATTTGCTATAATTAATTTGAAAATTAAGCTCCAAACTTCCTATCAGTCAAGGCAAACATGAACGAAAAGTAATCATTATACATTTTAAAGTTTGTCCTAATGAAACACCAAGACAAATTTCTCAAGAGGAGATTTACATAGGGAGCAATGTCCTCAACAACATTCCTATGATGTATCCTATCATACAGCAAGTTTTTACGGGGTACTTATGAGCCAGGCACTGTCAGCACTACTGGAGATAAAACAGTGACTGTGCTTGTTTCTTATCTAATCTAATAATTCAAACCCAATTTTGGCATAATAGTAAAGCAACCCTCTGAGGACAATTTGGTGGAGGGGAGGGTTTATTTCCCAAGTTGCCCCTGCCTGATGGTAAAGTGAAGGTCACAGTAATAGCCGTTTGATTCCCCCATTGCCTACCGCAACCTGCCCTGCCCTCGCCACTCTGGGGCCATCCCTAGAGCATGACTGCAGGATTTCTAGCCTTTCTTTTAAATGGCAATTTACTAACGTTACCAGCATACATCTCACACAAGTATTTCTAGGTGCGGCATATGTAAGTTTCCAAGCTACGAAACTACAAATCGGAGCTATAGCTGCCAGCCTACACCACGGCCATAACAACACAGGATCCGGGCTGCGTCTGCAAACTACACCACAGCTCACAGCAACGCCAGATCCTTAACCTACTGAGTGAGGCCAGGGACTGAACCCACATCCTCATGGATCCTAGTTGGGTTCGTTGACTGCTGAGTCATGAAGGGAACCCCCACAAACCCAGCTTTCAACCACCACATGGAATCTGTCGTTTTCCAACCTCGCCTGCTATGGCTTCCTGCAGATATCTATTGTTAAGACAACCCCAGAACTGCTCCCCACCTCAAGCACACACACATGCCCCAGAAGCACAAGCTCATACAGGTCAAAGGTGATGCATGAGGCTGCCATGGTGCAGGGTGTGGACTAGGATGGCCTGTCCATTATGCAGAAGGGAATGGCGCCCAGACGCCAACATTATATTGCCTTGAAGCTACTGATGTGCTGGCACTACAAGGGCGGCTGAAGCTGCTCACACATCAGGGCCCTCCCACACTAAAGTTACACCATGTTTTCCCTCAACTACAGAGAACAGCTTTCCCCACTGAGGTTACATTTCATCACACAGGTTCTAAAGCAGTGTGTCTATTGCTCCTGATAACCTTACTTAGGCTAGAAAAACCGCTTTCACGGTTGGTTGGTTGCTTGGTTGGTTGGTTTTTCAGGGGCGCACCCACAGCATATGGAGGTTCCCAGGCTAGGGGTCATATCAGAGCTGTAGCTGCCAGCCTACACCACAACCACAGCAACGCAGGATCCGAGCTGAGTCTGCAACCCACACCATAGTTCATGGCAACGCCGGCCCTTAACCCACTGAGCGAGGCCAGGGATCAAACCTGCATCCTCATGGACACTAGTCAGATTCGTTGACCGCTGAGCCACGACGGGAACTCCCACTTTCAGTTTTTAATGCCACCAGGACACACAAGAAAACTCTGAGAATGGGCCAGGCCAGGGGGAAAACTGTGACAATGTGCAGTGTGCCAAAATGACTCTTCCTCACAGTAGGACATTCAAAATTTTCTAGAACAAGTTTAGACTCAGGTCGGGACCCATTCTCCAGAAATGCCCTCACATCTGACCCAGTTTAACTCAAGGATAGAATTTAGAATGATGAAAGAACTAGTTGGATGTTGTTAAAAAGAAAACTACAGGTCCCAAATGATGTCAATTGTGCTAAAGCCGATGATACCAAACCTAGCTTTAGTATGTAGGTTTAGTACCTATATCTAATTGCACCAGTAAGGTAATCTGTCACACAGTCTCTTTCGATCATTTCTTTGGGTCTGCACCCTCCCCAAAGGGCAATCTGCATGATAAAACCCTTGCCTGTCCCTTTCTCCACCCCCTTCCCAGAAGTCCTAGCCTAAACCATAAACCTTTCTTTTCTTTTATTAATACCTTCTTGCCCCACCCTCCTTCTGCTATTAGAAATCTTTCAAAAATCTTTCATTTTGTACAACTCTCCCTAGCACTCTTCTAGTTGCAAGAAGGAATGCTGCCCAACTTATGAAGAGTTTAAGCCAATTAAATCTTCAAATTTACTTAGCTGAAATTGTTTTTTTTTTTTTTTGCTTTTTTTAGGGCCGCACTGAAGCATACGGAAGTTCCTAGGATCCAAACGGAGCTATAGCTGCCAGCCTAGACCACAGCAATGATGGATCTGAGCCACATTTGTGACCTATACCACAGCTCACCGAAAAGCGGGATCCCTGACCCACTGATCAAGGCTAGAGGCTAGAGATGGAACCTGAATCCTCATGGATACTACTAGTTGGATTTGTTTACGCTGAGCCACAACAGGAACTTCCAAAAAAATTTTTTTTAACATCAGTATGTTCAGACTCTCTTCACAACTTGACTTTTGTCTTGAGACAGACACAGATGGTTCAATTGCGCCTTGTTACAAAGACCTGAAACACAGGCCTGGGGCAGCTGTATATTCATGAGAAACCAGACCGGCAAGTGGTTAAGATTAGCTAAGGTGCTTAGTCTCTGGGACATCTGCACGCAAGGCTTGGATTTTCCACAAGAAATATTCTGGATGTAAGTAAACACATCAATGAGCTTGAAGTTCTATAGATTAGTAACGATTTAAGCCTCTTTAAACATGGGGGGGGGGGTTCCTGTTGAGGCTCAGTGGTTAAGAACCTATTATCCATGAAGATGCAGTTTCCATCCCTGACCTCCCTCAGTGGGTTAAGAATCCAGCGTTGCCTTGAGTTGCAGTGCAAGTCACTGATGCGGCTAGGATCCTGCGTGGCTGTGGCTATGGCTTAGGCGGGCAGATACAGCTCCAATTCGACCCCTAGCCTGGGAACTTCCATATGCCGCGAGTGCGGCCCTGAAAAGAAAAGAAAAAAAAAAAGGACAATAAATGTAAATTATATATAAAGCGCCTAGTGTTGCCGTTTGCAAATATAAGAAGGTGTCTTGGCTCGTAATTCAGGAACCTCAACTTCCAAGAATTCAAGGAAGTCTCTAACACTCCCTAGACTCAAAATAAATCCTTTCCACTACCCAATTCTACCCGTTTTCACGTTTTCCTACCCTAATAGCCAGGAAACTCGCAGATTCACTCCCACACACCTAGTCCTGTAGAGTTCCTCAGGAGCTAGCCCTTCCGCCGAGGGGGGGAAATGCCTCCGGGGAGAGCCCGCTGCGCGCAGCCTTGTGGGAGTTGTAGTTCTAATAACTCAGAGTCTTCGGGCAGGCGTCACCGTGGGACTCGTTTTCCCGTGCCCCTCCGCGCGGGTCCACTTGGGGCAGGTCCCCGGGTGGGTGGGAAAACGGGTAGGAGCATACTTAATAGAAAAGTGGAGTCACTGCGGTCGAGAAACTCATGGCTGGTTCCTGTCGCTTAAAGGGTGCTAGAGGCCAAATTTGCAATACAAGTTGAAGGGCGAAAGATAAGATAAGCTCCCGCCGGCCTATTTTGTTGCAGCAGCGGCCAACCCCCACCCGGGTTAAAACTCCCGGGGAGTCTTCGCTGCTCCCACCTCCTCTTACTCCACGCTCCCACTCGAGGTCCCCTTCAGGGCTGGGAGTCGCAGCGGTCTCAAACTGGGGTCGAGGGTGGCCGGATGTGCTCGCCCGCTGATTCCCAGTAACTTGTTGCGGGCAGAGGACTTGCGTTCGCTTTCTGCACCCTCACCCGGGAGGGCAGCCAAGGGGATTCCACCATGATCTCCGGTGTCTTCAGGGTGCGCAGGTGGGCCCCAGTGGGAGTCTTCACGTCGCTGGCCTATTGTCTCCACCAGCGGCGGGTGGCCCGGGCTGAGCTGCGGGGGGCGGATGACCAGAAGGCCGTCGACCGAAGCTTGCTGGAGCTGAAAATGGTACAAGTCGTGTTTCGACACGGGGCGCGGAGTCCTCTCAAGCCGCTCCCCCAGGAGGAGCAGGTGAGATCGGCGGGGCTGGTGAGGGCAAGGACTGTGCAGCCAAGCAGTGGCGGGCCAGGCACTTCACCCCAACACGTGCTTTTGGAACTTTATTCTCTTGCAGCGGGGTTCGGACTGGGTCCAGATGAACGGAAGACAATTTGAGCAAATGTGCTAGCCTGGTGCCCACTGTCCTCAGCCCCTCGGGGCCCTCCGATTGTAGGGCAGTCCCAGGAACTTCCAGTTATGCCCCTGATGGCTATACAGCCTCCTGAAGTGTGTATAAACCGCCTAGGAATCTTGTTAAAATGCAGATTCTGATTCAGCAGGTGTGGGATAGGGCCTGAGATTCTGCATTCTAATAAGTATTTGTGTGAACTTGAGTACAAGGGTGTAGTGCATGTCTGTGTGACCATTTTAACAGTTTGTAAAGGAGTGAGTGAGTTGCAAGGACCTTTGTGACAGGAACCACCCTAACTGAAATAAGAGTGGATAACAGAGGTTAATATCTTTGGGAATAGATTTTACTTCAGCCTTCTCTCAGGGTTTGCTGGAGACCATTTGAGATCCCTTGAATCAGGTTCTTCGGTAACAAGAGCTGTATCTTGAGGCTCATTTTGAGTTTCTAAATCTATTGTAGAAGAGATCTGAGGTAGAAAAAAAAAATTAAGAAGTATTAGCCCTGGAGTTCCCGTCGTGGCGCAGTAGTTAACGAATCCGACTAGGAACCATGAGGTTGCAGGTTCCATCCCTGGCCTTGCTCACTGGATTAACGATCCGGTGTTGGCATGAGCTGTGGTGTAGGTCGCAGATGTGGCTCTGATCTGACATTGCTGTGGCTGTGATATAGGCTAACGGCTATAGCTCCGATTCGACCCCTATCCTGGGAACCTCCGTATGCAGCAGTGTGGGCCTAAAAAGCAAAAAATAAATAAATAATAAGTATTAGTCTTGTGGCTTTGTCTTGAAATGTACCTGATTTTGTCAAGATAATTATGATTAAAACACAAATTGTTTTTAAGATGTTATCCTTTCTGGATTTGATTCTTGGGGAGAGCCAATAAAGACCTCTTGGCCTTTCATAGCAGGCAGGCCTGTGATTAAATAATTGTCTTCCTATTGAAGATAAATAGGCAATCTGAAATCCCCAGGCATCTAGGTGCTTTTGCTTTGTTGCTCCTCCAGGTTGATGTTGGAGCAAGTTCAACAGGATATCCAGACCTAATATTGGACATACTCATGATGATAGTTGCTTTAAGAAACCCTTAGGGTTGTGTCCTCACATTGTACAACCAAACACCCAGTTTTTAAAGCTGGCTGCACATGAAATTAAACCTCTACAGCAGTTCCCATGTACATAAATAAATTTTGGCAGGCACTTGATTCTATTATCGGGTTTCTATTCTGTTATCAGCTTTATATCAAATTCTTTCTGGTGCCAGAATCCCTTCCCTTTTCTTTTCCTTCCTTCCTTCTTCCTTTTCTTTTTTTTCTTCCTTCCTTTCCTTTCTTTCTTTCTTTCTTTTTTTCTGTCTTTCTTTCTGTCTTTCTTTCTCTTCCTTTCTTCCTACCTTTCTTTCTTTCTTGGATGCTTGGATCTTTTCTCTGTCCCTTACTTTGCCTTTTATATTAGGTCATGAAATTTTCCTTATGATTTTGTGCATAGCCTGTCTCTTGTGTACTCCCCTTTCTTCTCCATTTATTCTTGGTATAGAAGGCTATATGAAAAAAATAACGTATAGGAATAGAAGACAAAGTTATCAGTGGTAGCAGAGAATAAAAATCTGACTGTCTAGGCCTGGACTTCCTAATAGTTTATGTAGTCCCTTCAGGACTGGAAAATGATTTAGTTTCTTTTAGGACTTTCTCCTGAGCCAATGGGTGTGTGATAGGTATCTTCTGCCTTTATGTTGGAAGGAGCAGTTGTAGCTCAGGTAGAATGTCAGCTTCATTTATCCTTTTTAGTCACAAAATATAGAGCCTCTGAGTTCTCAGTTTCATTTGCAGTTAGGTAAGACACATTACCCTTTTTGACTGCTCACATTCTCCTGACTTTAGGAAGATGCATTAAACGTCTTTGGTTATCTTGTATAAAGTCTTGTGCATAAAAGTTGGGGTAGAACCAACTTTTGTTCACCTTAGACTGTGGGTAGTTTCTGAATGTTCTCGTTCGGGGTTTTTTTTTTCAGGCTCCAATTTGATAGAGGTTGTTAATGAGATTTTCTAATCTTCCTGGTTCTGCTATTAATTATACGCAGTCAGGACTATTTGGCAACAATTCTAAAACTAAAATTGCCTTCTGTAGAGGTTTCCAGGCTCCTGACTGGTTTATAGATAAACATATGTGACAGGTCATTCCACATACAGATTATCTTACAAATCCTCAGAAAATATTATTTTTTAAAACTAGGTGTTTTACTGAGTTGTTTTCTTATGGCTTGAATGGCTGTTGAATTAAACTGACTTCATCAGAGTATTGTGTCTGTGCTCTGGAAATAAAGCTCTGATGGAGTTCCTGTTCTGACTAGTACCCATGAAGATGCAGGTTAGATCCCTGGCCTCGCTCAGTGAGTCAGGGATCTGGCATTGCCCATGAGCTGTGGTGTAGGTTGCAGACACGGCTCGGATCTGGCATTGGTGTGGCCATGGCATAGGCCAGCAGCTATAGCTTGGATTCAGCTCCTAGCCAGGGAACTTCCATATGCTGTGGATACAGCCCTAAAAGGGAAAAAAAAAAAAAAAAACGTAAAGCTCTGGAACTTGATTGGCCATTTTTTCTTTTTGCTTTTTAGGGCCATACCCATGGCAGTGGTAGTCCTTAACCTTGCAGTGGTGGTCCTTAACCTTGGTGGGACATTGGACTCAACTGGGGAGCTTTAAAAAAATACTGATGCCTAGGTCTCTCTCCCAGAGATTCTGATTTAATTGGCACAGAGCATTCACACTCTGGGGAAGCTTTAGAATTCTCTGGACTGAATAGCTTTAAAAAAGCTGAGGCCCAGGAGATCTGGATGTATTAGCCTGGGAAGGGGCTCAGACATCAGTAAGTCTTTGAAAATTTTCCCAGTGATACTAGTGTGCAAGGTTTCAAGTCATTAGTTTGTCCTAAAATCTACACCTGGAAGTTTTTGTTTACTTTCATGTAGATTTTTTTCCCCCTTTTACCTGGAAAGTGGGTTATTGATCTCGGTATAGTATTGTCTTCACAGAAATGTGCTCTGTTGAAGGAACAGTGAGAAACACTCCCACAGAACTCATTGCTGTGACTATATTGAGAAGATGTTCATTATATTACTCTATCTACTTTATGAGGACCCTTGGGAGGAATCTGTCTGTTAGCATGAGAAATGGTGTGCTTCTCCCAAACAGTTGGCTTGCTTTTATCTTTAAGCTGGTCTAGCTGATCAAGTTTCTCCTTTTACATAAAAGCCAGAAAGCTGAGTGCCGAATCTTTTGGATCTTCACAGTATGCATTTTTGAGAAAGGTTATTACTGTATCCACTTTTTTGCCCGTGCTGATTTGCTTTTGTCTTTCTTGCCTACTTAGAATTGGTTATCTTACTATATTTTAGGTATTACTATCACCTAAATTAGTTCTTGAAAATGAAGTATGAGTAAATAAGTAAAATTATAAAGTTAATTTTTGCTACTAACTCTGGACCTGAAAAGCAGGAACAAGAGTGAGAGTGTGTAATGTGGGATGGACATCATGTTTGGAACCGATGTATTTTCCATCCTTGAAAATCTAAAAATGTGTACTCTAGACTTGACATGGCTGAGACCTCAGGAGTCATCTCCTAGGAAACTCCAAAGATCCTGTGTTTGGTGAACATGCCCAACAGATTTCTTGGTGGAGCTGAACCAGCCCTGTGGACCTGGTGTCAGAACCTTTGCTTAGACACTGGGCTTACAAGGATGGGTAATTCAGTCTCAACTGTGAGAGAGTTTACGATGTGATGAAGGAGAGAGACAAAGCAGGTGACAGTTATGGGAATATGCTGGGAGTACTCAGAACTCGAAGGAGGCATCTCAAAATGTGCGAAACTGAACCAAGTTTGTCAGCTATTCTTCTGTCTTGGTCAAGGAGTACTTTCATTACCCTTATCCCATTACATGCACCGACTCAAAATTAAAGTAACGTTTTTTCTTTATTTCCTAGTTTACCTACCAACATAGCCCCCAAGTGAAGCTTTTATCTACTCACTTGCTAAGTTTGACTCAAGCATCTCGAATCCACCCCTTCAATCACTACTGCCTTAGACGAGGCTTTGGGCTCTCATCTGCTCTATTGCAGACATCTTGAAATTGACTTTTCTGCATTGAGTTTTCCATTTCAAGTATGATCTTCACTGCTGGCTTTCAAATTATTCCATGGAGCATGTGGGCTGGGGGATGCTGAGCCCCTGGGGCTCCAGGTTCCCACTCCTACTTCAGCTAAAGTAACTCCAGTTTTTGCTTTTGAATATACAAATCTAATTTTACTTGGTTTTTTCCTAAGTAAAAAGTTTGAAAACCACTCCCAGGTTGAGGCAAACCGAACCACTTCTTTCCTCTGTACATTCTCCCCCAGCTCTGCTTTGCTCAAGTTCTCTACCATGTCTTAGAATTCTGAATACAAGCCTCTCTGCTTACCTACCTCTTACTCTCAAGTCTGGGTCTCTGCCTGTCTAAATTCCATTCGTTTCAAATGCCATTCCTTCCACGAAACTTTTCTTGAATCTTTAGCCAGAAGAGAAGGTCTGTCTTGCCTTTCAACTACTAAGGCCTTCTTCTGGTTTCTTGTAGCACATAGTTTCTATTTTAGTTCTGCTATCGTGTATGTTCAGAGCTTGCTGTCTCTACTAATCTGAAAATCCAGAAAAGGTAGGGCCAGGTTATCTCAATCTTGGTATCTTCCACAAGATCTAGCAGACTGTTGAAACTACTAATTATTGCCTACTGTGTGCCAGGCCCTTTGTTGGACATCCAAAATGCGGACTGCCTATAGATGACACAGGCTTTTAGAAGCAAAATCTACTGGGCAGGACAGACTAGTAAAGGAGCTCATCTAATACAATTTGGTAATGGCTCCCAAAAAGAGCCACCAAAGTTACTGTGAGAGCACAGAACCGAGTTCACAGCTTCTGGGACCATTTAAGCCATTTCGCAGAATGAGCAGAAGCCTTTCCAGGTGAAAAGAAAAAGAAAATTCAAGGTAGAATAAAGAACAGGAGGTGTGAGGATGGTGCTGTAGGAAATTTAAGAGGCTGGAGAGGAGGTGTGTAAGGCAGGGACGAGGTGGTCGAGAGAGAGAGAGAGAGAGAGAGAGAGACAGAGAGACAGAGAGACAGAGAGACAGAGAGACAGCGACCGTCGTGCAGCTGTGAACCCTTGAAGGGTTGTACATGAAGAAGATGTAGGATTAGAATTTTGAAAGAAGGAACAATGGTTAAAAGATTGTAGGAAGGTCTCTGCTCTGAGCACCCAGCCTTCTGAGGGCAGTTGCTGCAGCACCAGTGGTCGGGGGAGTGGGCAAGAGACTCGGGTGATAGAGACTGGGTGCAGGTGAGACTGAAACAATGCCTTTTGGAAGAATGGAGGGCTTCCTCTGTACGAAGAGAACCTGGGACTCCCAGTGACACTCTCCTGGGATATTTCTGGGAGGTGCTGAGATAAATACAATGATATGTGACATGGTGTGTTTTCAAATGTTAGTTTTAAGACAAAATGAAGCACAGAGTTCCCTGGTGGCTTAGCTGTTAAGGACTTGGCATTGTCACTGCTGTGGCTCAGGTTCCTGCTGTAGCTTGGGTTTGACCCCTGGCCCAAGAACTTCTTCTGTGTGCCATGGGTGTGGCCAAACACACACACACACACACACACACACACACATGCGCGCACGCACACACACACACACACACACACACAGAATGAAACCATGAGAAATTGAGTTAAATATTGGTGGCTTTTTTTTTTTTGTCTTTTTGCCTTATCTAGGGCCGCACCCACAGCACATGGAAGTTCCCAGGCTAGGGGTGTAACAAGAGCTGTAGCTGCCGGCCTTCGCCACAGCCACAGCAACGCAGGATCCAAGCCACGTCTGCAACCTACACCACAGCTCACGGCAACGCCGGATCCTCAACCCACTGAGCAAGGCCAGGGATCGAACTCGTAAGCTCATCGTTCCTAGTCGGATTCGTTAACCACTGAGCCACGACGGGAACTCCTAAATACTGTTTTTTTTATTGTAAGTGCTGTAGGAATTCAGATAAAAAGACAACTACAGGAAGTTGGGGCAGTCACTAATGGAGAAATGAGACTTGAGCTGTCATTGAACGTCAGAGAGATGTTGGATAGGCAAATAAGCACAGGAGTCCCTCCAAGCTAGGGAAGCGAGCTGAAAGAAGATGCAGAGGAATCAGTGGGCATGGTCTGGTCTGGAGATGAGAAGAGAGGCATAGTGTCAGTACGGCTAGGGACAGGCTGGGCCAGCATGTAGATGTCCTGGAAGGCAGATGCTTACCTCTTGAACAGGAAGAAGCTATTCATATGATGAAAGTGGCCTAGCAAGATTAACCAGGTGGTTTTGCATTGCAGAGGTTTGATGTAGTGATGGGTGAGGAGTGGGGAGAGTCAGAAGTTTGATTTTGATGGATTAAGAGAATTGGGGTAGTATTGAGAAAGTCCTAGTATGTTGGGAAGAGGAGCTGGTATATGGGATTAGAAGAAAAGATTTTTTAAAAAATAAATTTGGAGGATAGTTGACTTAGAAAGCTGTGTTAGTTTCAGGTGTACAGCAAAGTAGATCAGTTATACATATACATATATCCATTTTTTTTCAAGATTCTTTTCCCATATAGGTTATTACACATTATTGAGTAGATTACTCTGTGCTATACAGTAGGTCCTTGTTACCTAGTTTAGATATAGTAGTGTGTGTATGTCGATTCCCAACGCCTAAATTTTCCCCTCCCACACATTTCCCCTTTGGTAACCATAAATTCGGTTTCAAAATCTTTGAGTCTTTTTATTTTGTAAGTTCTTTTGTATCACTTTTTGGTTAGATTCTACTGATTAGTGATCTCACATAATATTTTTCCTTGTCTGACCTTACTTGGTGTGGTAATTTCTAAGTCCATCCATGTAGCTGCAAATGGCATTATTTCACTCTTTTTTATGGCAGTCAGAATGGCTGTCATCAAAAATCTACAAACAATAAATGCTAAAGAGGGTGTATAGAAAAGAGAACCCTCCTACACTGTTGGTGGGAAGGCAAATTGGTGCAACCACAATGGAAAACAGTATGGAGGATCCTTAAAAACCTAAATATAGAACTACCATATGATCCAGCATTCCTATTCCTGGGCATATATCCAGGGAAAACCATAATTCAGAAAGATACATGCATCCCAATGTTCATTGCAGCACTGTTTAAAATAGCCAAGACATGGAAGCAACCTAAATGTTCATCAACAGAGGATTGGATAAAGAAGACGTGGTACATATATGTACAGTGGAATATCACTCAGCCATAAAAAAAGACCTTTGTTTTTAAAATTGAAGTCATATCACATCAGACTCAATGAGTGAAGGATTTTATGGGCAGTTGGAGCTGTGAGACCTAGGACTACTTGTTATATTTTGAAAACCATTAAAGTACAGTTGGGGCAGGAGCCAGATTGCAAGGAATGAGAAATAAGGTGAAGAAGAGCAGCCACTTGTTTGAGAAATTGGATCAAAGGAAGGGAAATATGTAGTAGTTACAAGAGGCATTCAGTAAGTCCCTAGTGGGGTACCATAAAACCCTGCAGATTCATTTCTTAAAAATTCTAACAAGTATATGGTCACTGAGATTATATTATATTATATTCATTTATTCATTTGTTCATTCATTCACCAAGTATTGGGTGCCAGGCATTCTGGCCGCTTCTCCCCTTTACTTCAGTCTGGGTAAGAGTAGCCCCCGAACAGTGAATACTAGTGTAGCAATAACAGGACTTGGGCTAAGGACACCTGGTATGATAAATCAGGGTCTTTTCTCCCCTTAATTGGAGCTGGAATTAAAGTTACTTTTCTTCCTCCCCATAGGAAGGTTGCTGGTCAAGTGTCAGTGCGATCCCAGCTATATGCTGCTGGATGTTAATGCTCTAAATAAGTTTCAAGCGCCTTTTTAAACAATGTGTTACATTTTGTGATCACAACAGGTGGAGTGGAAGCCCCAGCTATTAGAGGTCCCACCCCAAACTCGGTTTGATTACACAGTCACCAATCTAGCAGGTGGCCCAAAACCGCATTCTCCTTTCGATTCTCGATACCACGAGACCACACTGAAGGTGAGTGATGCTTGCCAGCTCTGGGGAACGCCCTGCAGAGCTGTGATGGTTTTCTCTGGGCTGAGCCGAGCACGCTGTGAGAGGTTTTCATTCTCGTCTCTCCCCTCCCCCATCTCAGGGGGGCATGTTTGCTGGACAGCTGACCAAGGTGGGCATGCAGCAGATGTTTGCCCTGGGAGAGAGGCTGAGGAAGAAATACGTGGAGGACACCCCCTTTCTTTCGCCAACCTTCAACCCAGTGGAAGTCTTGTGAGTCACTTGCAAATGGGCTGTTGTACCCAGTGTAAGGTCTTGGGTGTTAGAGAACCTTCCCTGAGCACCCCCGCCACCCCAGATGGTTCCCATTCTCAAGGTAATCTAGGGACAGTTACCCTAATATAATAGGGTTCTTTGAACAGGTGGTCACTGGAGGTCACACTCATTGGCCTTTAGGTCCCTTGGGCAGCCAGCACACAGGGAGATAAATGCTAATCCAGCCCCAGAGCTCCCTTTATGGATTCTTGGAAACTCCTTAGCTGCTCTGTGGGATAAGGTAGAGTGGATATAGAAATCTTCCTTTTATGAGTTTCTCCCCCCCCCCCTTTTTTTTTCCCCAGCATTCGTTCCACTAACATATATCGGAACCTGGAGTCTACCCGGTGTTTGCTGGCTGGACTTTTCCAACGTCAGAAAGAAGGTTCGAGTGTGGGGTCTACAAGTCAGCCCCTGATCCTGAGGAGCTTTTTCTTCTCACTGCCAAAGCCCTCCTCTCTCTTTCTTGGTGCCTGTCTCCTTAGTCTTTCTACTTCTGCTCATGGGGCTTCCACGGTGTACCCACTACTCCGGCGAACCCCTCCCCGATGGCCTTCTGCCACCCTTCCCGGCCTGACCTACGCATTTGCAGCAACACGTCAGCTGCTCCGATGCCCCTCAGGCTCCTGACTTCTCTCAAGGGTCTACACAAGCTGCATGAGGCAGCCCCAGCCAGGTCTTGTGAACAATTCTTGGGGTGGGGGGGCTTTTGGTTTAGTTGAGACACTGCTGAAAAGGAAGGATGGCAGGAGGGACATTTCATGGGGGACCCTCGTCCTCCAATTTGACCTGGTCTTGGTGATAATCCATGGCCTGACCCAGACAGTGTTCTGTATGGCCTTTCCTACTTAAGAAAGCCTGTCTAGTTTGGGTTTTGACATATTCAACTAGTGAGTGATCATAACTGGTTGTTCTCAACCTTTTCACCACCAAGGACTACATTTATTATTTTCCCTATGGATCTCATGTATTGAGGGCCTTTGACAATCAAATTAAGCTGCATTTTGTCATTTGTAATTGATTCAAATTTACATTTAATTGCTGGTCTGAGTTTCAGATCATCATGACCGCCTCAATATTAAAATACTAAAATGATGCTGTAGGGCAGAGGTTCTTGTTATTTTGTTTAGCTTCCTTAGCATTATCTCAAGTAGAGATAAAATTTCCATTAGGCTTTTTAAAAATATGTAAAATATAGAACCTCCAGGCCAAAGGACACTGGCCTTGCTCTTAGCTGTGTTGAATACTGTTGCTAATTCTGGCTGAAGTTGGCCGCTGAACACAATATGTGCCGGAGTAACACAAAGCAAATAGAGTGGGCTGACCCTTCCTTCTTGGGAGCCCCTGAGCTTAGAAACAATCCACAGTGCCTGGCCTTTTGATAGTTGTTCCCCTGCTTAGGTTCTAAAAGGCAAATGTCCTCTTCCCAGAACCGTAGGAAAGGTGTTTCTTGGTAGCAGCCTGATCTACAGGCAGGTCTCAGACTCAGGCTGCGCCAGGTTTCCTGCAAGGATGGAGGTGGTATCAACACCAGTCTCTGGTGGGGCTGCTTAGGTATCCACTCCCTGCCCCGGACCAGACACCCTCGCACTCCAATTTGACTTCTTAGCAGCTAGCTACTTTCATGCTTTGGCTTGAATAGACCAAAGAACCCCACAAGATGCTATCATTGGTGAAACTGGTGCAACTTTGGGATAATTTTTCCAGAGTAAAATTCTAGAGAAATCCCAGAGGTTTTACGTAAACTGCAGAAAATCTGGCTTGGGGGGTGTGGGTGGGGGAGAAGCTGAGGTTGTTGATCTGTACCGTTTGGTCACTCACTAATTCAACACATCTGAGTGCCAACTCGAATGTGGCTTATTTAATGTAAACTAGGTGCACATCCAAACACTAGTGTCAGGCACCAGGTAGGAATTATCGTGTGTTAATTAGAGCTTTAAATCATAGATACTATTATTCTAACGTTTCAAGGACTTACTATACAACAAACATTGTTCTGAGAGCTCTTTACATATTGTTTAATTCTTGTGATAACCCTGTAAAGTAGGTAACATCATCACCATTTTGCAGATAACAGAACTAAGGCACAGAGTGGCCATATGATTATCCTAGGGACGCAAAACTTGTGAATGGAGGATCTGGGATTCAAACTCTGGCAGTCTGGTTTCACAATCCATACTCTTCGTCTTTATGCTCTGCTGCGTCTCAGAGGACATGCATATCTCGAGAGGCCTCTGATCATTTGGTCTATTTTTACAATGTGTTCTGCAGAACTCCATTATTCTTCAGAGGGGTCAAAAACTGCAGAAAAGGAGGGGGATGAGGCCTGCAAGTAGACTATGCCTTGGACCTTTAAGCTATCAGCATCTTTTCTTTTATGACCTTATCTAATAGTGGGAGAAATAACGCTTCTATTGCCTTAGAAACAATTGAAAATCACTAATATTTGTCATACCCCTTCCATTTTCACACAGGTCCCAGAGGAGGGAAGTGACTTCCCAAGGCCACTGTGCTGGTTAGTTGTAGATTTAGGGCTAAACTCACGACTTTCAGTCACTTTCCCTTCTTCTATCCAGACCAATGAAATGAGTCTGAATTCTGATATTCTACCAAAAGCTACTTTTCAAATCCTGAGGTTTTGGCTGTCAGTAATTCGTTTGGGAATAATCGTTCTTTGGGATTTAGAGTCACCCAGTCACTCCACAGATTGACCCCAGTGAATTCTGAAAAGCTACTGATGGGAGCTGTTTCTTTTGCCATCAGAGAAAGTGAGGCTGAGCTGTGTAGACGAAGGAGCTGCCACAGGCCATTGCCATTTCTGGCACAAAGCAAAGTATGGGAAGGTGTTAGAGCACTTTCCTTGGGCACCAATGGGAGGGTCAAGGGTCCTTGTGAGCTCTGAGCAGGAGCAAGGTCTGTAAGAAACCTTGTTTGTGGCCTAGTCTTTGGTTGCTTGTAGTTCATCTAGAAACCTGGCTTTTCTTTTGAGTGAGGCTATGGAGTCTGAGAGGATTTGTGACCCTGTGGCCGCCTTTCTCAGATGGTCATGTAAATCACCATATTGGCCTGCAGGATTGAACTTCAGGCAGTAAGAACGTCACCTCATTCTGATAAAGTCGGTGACTGTCTCCTCTTTATTAGAGTCCAAGTGCTGGTAGTATCTTGAGGCAGTTGTTTTGGGGAATGGGTCACGGAAATGCCAGTCTGATTCCAGCCTGTACCTGCTCTAGTTTATGGGTGGCCCAATGGGAGCGGTTGTACTAGACAGAACAAGACTGCTACTTGCTGTCTTTGTTGCTCAGACCACAGGGGAGCACCTGTTGGCAAGGCCAGGGCCGGCTGAAGGCATTCCCTGTCCTTAAGGAGTAACCTTGCAGATCCCTCCTGGAGTAGCTCCATCTGTGTAGACAAAGAGAGAAAGGAGGGGTGGAGATGCTGGAAGGAACAAGCTGAAGCTTCTTCCCGCCCTTGCTTCCCACCTTCCTTCCAGGACCCATCGTCATCCACACCGACGAAGCAAGCTCTGAAGTCTTGTACCCCAACTACCAAAACTGCTGGAACCTGCAGGAAAGAGCCAGGTAACTGCTCCGGGTTCTAGCTCATGAGAGGAGGTTGGGCAGTGTTTTATACCTTTGCTGGCAGGCTTTCCCTGAACTGAGGGCCTTCCCACACTGACTGTGCTGGTGGGTAATGGATGGGAGAGATTGCATTAAGCTCAGGTCCAGGAAGTGAGGTGGCTCTTGGTCACAGTGACAGACTCACAGTGAAGGTACAGGAAGCCTGGGGAAAGCCACACGCTGGGCTGGAGAGATGGCATATACAGCCAGGAATGGGGTTTCACCATGTACCGAGTTTTATCCTGTCTTCAATCCTGGACTCAGAGGGGGCAGATGAAGAAACTTACACAAAAGCTGAGGAAGGCAGTCAGATGTGCGAGCAGAAGAAAACACAGCTTCTCCTTCTCTTACAATGTGCTGCTGTGTGGGATAGATTGGTTTGGCTTTTCAGTTTTCAACTATTTCTTGGCCGCACTAAGACTATGTAGACCGTGTTCCCCTGAAGAAGGAGAAGCAGACCTGGCTAAGCTTGCATTGTTTTAGATATAGCAGAAGGAGATGCTAGACTGGGATTTGGGAAACCCAGGTTATATTCTGGCCCTGGTCCTTTCTACCTTCCTTTTACAATTCATTTGCCCTCATAGAGTCTTACTTTATTCGTCTATAAAATGGCAACACTACTAGCTAACCCCCGATGAGTTGCTGTTGAGGATTCGATGAGATCCCAAATGATGAGTGAGATACCCTACACAATATGAGGGACTATAAGGAATAACTTTATTTATTGGCAGAGGCCGGAGGCAGTCTCTTGCTTTGCAGCCAGGAATCTCAGAGGATTTGGAGAAAGTGAAGGAAGGGATGGGCATTACCAGTGGCGATGGAGTGGACTTCTTAATCCTCTTTGACAACGTGGCTGCTGAGCAGGTGGGATGGCCGTCCTCCTTAGGGCCTGGAAGTCGTGGAAGGGGCGGGGCTCGGGGGGGCTGGATCCTGAGTTAGAACCGGGTGGGTTCCTCCTGGCTTGGAGGCAGCTGTAGGAATCACAGGCAGATGGATATGGGACCCCCGGGGCAGGGAACGGTCAGTGGGGGCTCATCACCGTTTAGGTGCACAGACATTGAGCTCGCCGGCAGAGTTTCTTGAAGCATGTCTCCCAGGGTACCGGGGCTGTGGGTGTGTATGATGTGTGCGGGCAGGGGTGGGGTGGGTGACGGGTAGGGAGGGATTGTGGTGTGAGAAGTTGGGAATCCCTTTCCGTTGGGTCACTTTTTGGAGAGTCTTTGTGCACATCAGCCTGTTAAAGAAGCTGAGAAGAAAGCTGGTGAATCTCTAAGTCAGTTTTTCTTCAATGTGTTTAGCCGTAGAATCGTTTTTATCTAATAAATACTGAAGACCACACGATGGGTAGTGCTGCTCTGACTTCCAAAGTCAGATGCTCAGAGGCAGTATGGCCTGGATCCTTCTTCCTTCTCTTGCAAAGATAAGAGTGTGTCCTGGAGGCAGAGGTGCACATTATGCTTATGCGTAAAATAGGTTTACGATTATAAAACAGTAGTTTACATAAAGTATTTATATGGTATACGTTTTAGAAACCATTTTGGGGAAAATGAAGGCCAAGTTGAAATTTATGAATTCCTTGCCTTGTATTTTATCCAGGTTTTTTCAAGCTTAAAAACTTATAAATGTTCTTTACTTTGAAATAGATGGGGAGCATCAGAAAGGGAGGAAATCTAGTTTTTTTTCCAGGCCTTCAGATCGCAAGGAATAGCTTCAGAGGGGCTCGGGGATGTAGACTTTTGAGCTGTTAAGGGTCTTCCCAGGAGGAGCGGGCCCTTGAGGCCCCCGTGGAAGCTGATCAGCTGCCTGGCCCAGAGGATGAGGAGCATTTCTTTCTAAAACTGTGCCCATGGCCCTTTCAGGTGCACAGCCTCCCGAGCTGCCCCACGCTGAGGAGATTTGCACGGATGATTGAGCGGAGAGCTGTGGACACAGTCTTGTATATCCTGCAAAGTGAAGACAGGTGAGGGGCCTCTTCAGCTGCTGGCACAAAGTCACGCCTGGTCAGGCCTCCTGGTGTCGGGGGAAGGGGCCTCATCTGGCCCCCCCACCCCTGCCAGCTGGCGTCTCTGTGTGCAGAGGCTGAAATCGCCCCATTCTGCTGGCTTTCTGGAGGGACGCAGCCCTCCGTCCTTACATTTCCGGACCTGGGACTGGTGACCTAGTACTTCCATTCACTGTTAAACAGAACTAAGAGCTATCACTGGACTGAGTTTGTCTTAATCACTGACCTTTTCCCCTTTGTTTTAAGTTTCAAAGGATTTGGGCGCAGGAGATGCTGAAGAAAGACTAAATACTGCACACTTTATTCATAACATTACAATTTACAAATCATTCTCTTGTTCTTACTGTGATGTGGGGGTCCTTACCCCTGACAAGCCCCGGCTTTAGAGATGGAGAAATTGGGCCTGAGAGATGTGGACCGGCTTGCCTGGGCTTAGCTAGCCAGCAGTGGAGGCAGGACTTGGACCCAGGGCTTCTGATTCTCAGTCCTGTTTTCTTTATTTTACTGATAAACAGAAGGCTCTGTTTTTAGAAAGCCTATTTCCTGACAACCAGAATGAAGAGTTTCTCTATTACCAAATTTCAAAAAAAAAAGCCCTTTTCTGATTGGTTAAAAGAATTCAGCTTGTACTCAGAATAGGCGACTTGGTAGAGAAGGAAGAAGGAAAGTAGAGGAACAGTCCTGGGGAAGATGAGTGGGAGGAAAAAGCAATATATCAAGAATTTGCTTAATCTTGCATAAGAATAAGAGCCTCTGCCTCCTTTTCTTCCACTCATTGTGCTCACTTTGCCTTTGACTAGACATCTAGAAGGCTCCAGCCCCGCCACTCAGCTTGCTGCCACTCCCTATGACTTGCTAACTTCCCTCATCTTTTCCTGAAGTCCCACCAGACCTAAATCATTATTCACTGCCTTCCCCTCCACCAGCACATATACACACATATTTAGGCTTTGTGGCCCATGCATTACCAGTTGCAGCCGCTTATATCGGCCCCTGGAGTATGAAAGCAGCCATAGGTGATGTGCACACAAATGGGCCCAGATGGGTCCAATAAAACTTTATTTACACAAACAGGCAGATGGGTTGGATATGGCCCACGGCCATAGTTTGCTTTCTCCTGGTGTAAAACATTTTAAACAAGGCTTGATCCTTTGTCCTTTCTGTGAGCCCTGGCTTCATAAAACTGATGTTTCTTCGAGGACAAATGGTTACAACTTCACATTGCTGTCTGACCCGTCTTGGCCTACACACATTCTTCTGGAAAGTGTATGTTGCATATGGTATTGGTTGCCTACTCCTCAGCTATTACATAAACATTCCTTGATTTATAAAGGTGGCCATTTACCCAGTCACTGTGTATCAGGATGAGTCTAAGCCAATCATGGCAACCCTGTTTCCTTTTGTCATTGATCGGGTTCTGGGGATTCTGGCAGAGGTTTTTATTCTCTTTGATATAAAGGGAGAGGCACCCAAGCCAAGCCTTTTTGCTGCTTACCAGCCCCCATCTCCCTGCTTTGTTTGCTACTGTGAGAAGACTCACTTTGAGTTGAGGTAACCCCCTTGTGATCATGAGATGACAAACCTGAGAAGGCAAGTGGTGGAGCGGCAGTGCCAACCGTGGCAGCACTGTTACTGAACTTCTTGTTAAATCAGAAAAGTCCTTATGGTCTCAACTGCAAAGGGAGGCGGGCACAGAGGAAGTGTAGTTTAAGCTGTTCCTTCAGATCGAACTTCTAGGGGTCTTCTGGAATTCCTGGAATTTGCTATATATACTCTGGCCTTCCCAGTTTGGGTCTTTTAATCAGTTTGGGTCTAGTTCTCCGTGTCTTATCCTGTTTCCCACGACCTCACGCCTCCCATCTCAGCTGTGTTCACACCAGGTCTACCTCCTGGTGCCTTATGGTTGGCAGTCTTGGTGCGCCGAGAGCCCTCGAACTTGTACCTATCACTGTCCCTCAAGCATTCCTTATCTTTTTCTCAGCTCTGTCTGATCAGGCTCAGGAGGTTCAGGGGGCAGAACCAGCCTGCATCCCCTGTGTGCCGAGTGCCCACTGGGGACTTAAATATCGTTCACTCACCATAGGAAAAGACTTCAGATGGCAGTCGGCCCGTTCCTCCACATCCTGGAGAGCAACCTTCTGAAAGCCACGGACCCTGCCACTCCACCCGGCAAAACCAGGTACCTGGCCCAGCACCTCCGCTTTGTGCAGCTTGCGGGGCGTACGGGGGCTGGGGGGACACTGCGCTAGGGCCGCAGGGAGGGAACCCAGGCTGTAGAGGTCAAGAACCAGGCTGTCAGTGACTGAAAGATGTTGAGGCCATGGGTGCCATTCACAACATTTCTACCTTTCTGCCTGCCGCACCTATCCTACCATGTTTTGAAATTTTTATTTTAGCAAAAGAGAACATTAAATTTATTTTTCAATTTTTTTTTTTTTTTTTTTTTTTTACTAATTGAACGTGTGTCCAATGAAATAGCTAATTTTGGTATCAGATGGGCTTGCTATTATCCTGAATAGGGTAATATCCCATATATTCCAAAACAGTGATAATTGGTTAGTAGGTGGTTTCAGTACCTTTACTGAGTCTGTAGAAGGGTAGGATTTCTACTAGGAATTTTAAAATGTTGGAAGTGGCTCATGAACCTCCATTGCCACTTTGGTAGTGCCTGAAACCTCAGGTGAGGGACCACAGATTTGGAATGTCATGTGTCCCAGACATTTGCTAAGCAAAGAGTGGTCTGCAGATAAACAGCGTCACCATCACCTGGGATTGTTAGATTCTGGTATCAGCCTGACCCACTGAATCAGAATCTGCATTTTAACAAGAAGCCCAGGTGGTCTGTAAGCACCCTAATTTTGGAGAAGCACTGTTGTGGACCACCTTCTGAGAGAAAGAATTTTGCTTAGTTAGAAATGTACCATGAGTAGGAAAGGTATGGGGACAGTGAGTTGAAATAGGAATATTCAGGAACTTTTGCCCAAGATTTATAATAGCAGATCATGTGAATGTTCTTCCTTGTGCTTCACAGACCTGGAATGATAATATATTTCTCACCAGCCTTTGCCACCCTTGCCTCCCTTGGCCTTGGGTCTGTAGAGTTCTATAATATCCACCACAAGTCTTCTAGGTTGCAACTCAACAAATAAAATCCTTGATCTTTCCCAGAAGATAGATACAGGGGTCAGGCAGATTTAGATTAAAATGGCAATTTTAGGAATTCCCATTGTGGCTCAGCATGTTAGGAACCTGACTAGTACCCATGAGGATGTGGGTTCGATCCCTGGCCTCACTCAGTGCGTTAAGGATCTGGCATTGCCACGAGCTGTGGTGTAGGTCACAGATGCGGCTCGGGTCCCGAGTTGCTATGGCTGTGGCATAGGTTAGTGGCTGTAGCTCTGATTCAACCTCTAGCCTGGGAACTGCCACATGCCACAGGTGTGGCCCTAAAAAGCGAAGAAAAAAAAAGAAAGGCAACTTCATCACTGACTAAAGCCATTTGGAGAGCCAAATAGGCTTAATAATGAAATGGACTTAATTCCTTTAAGCTGTGAGCGTCCCTAACAAGGCGAGCTTGGCCTGCTTAACTCAGCACGTGGCTGAGATCAGGAAGAACACTTGTGAGAGAGGAGAGGTAGGGCGGTGCCTCACACACCCAGTTTCTTCTTAAAAACTCACCAGAGGAAGAGTAGGTGGGTGTGTGGGCAGGAGGAGGCCAGAGAAGCTCCTCCAGCGGGGATCCACCTCATGTCAACATGGAGAGTGGGGACAAGCATTCTCCCCACCATCTACTTCAAAGACTCAGTTGGTTTCTAGACGTCACCCGGTTCCCTCACTGGGAGGAGACTGGTGGTGTCCTGGCCTCCAGCGTCCCAGCGGACGTCCTGAGGTAAAGAATCGGGGAACTGTTTTCTTTTTTGCAGAAAACTGTACCTGTATGCAGCTCACGATGTGACCCTCATGCCTGTCTTGATGGCCCTGGGGATTTTTGACCACAAGTGGCCTCCGTTTGCTGTTGACCTGACCATGGAGCTCTACCAGCACCGGGAATCTAAGGAGTGGTTTGTGCAGCTCTATTACCATGGGGAGGTAAGTAATCCCTGCGGTGGAACTGGGAGGTGGCTGGGCAAGCCCACCTGCTGGGTTTAGCGCCAGGTCTCCCTGCTCCAGCCCAGGGAGTCGCCACTGGCCCATGAGCTCTCTGATGCCTCCCGTGACTGTAGCCCAGGAAAAAGGCAGAACTTGGCATATAATGGTAGTCCTTCTAATAACACGACCACCTTTCTCTTCTGCATCAGAATGTCATATCCTGACTGAGGCCCGTCTTGAAAATTAATGATGAAGTCTTGGGAGGTGATGTGTATGGTTAGCACTTTGGGGGCCTTCAGCAGATTGCTGTCTGGGGCGGAGGCTGGAGCACTCCCCAGGGTTAAACTTCTACGAGCTCAGGGATAAACAGTGTGTATTCCCAGCTGATTCAACCAACAGTTGTTGAGTGACTTTCACAGGCAGGGCAGAGTGCTCTTAATCTGGAGGCTGACCACTTAACGAGGCCTTCCCAGCTCTTAGAGGTGTGCATACACATCCCTCTGAGTCAGAGCCTTTTTGATCTTTGGGCACAGCTGCTAACAGTCAGAGTCGTGCCCTGCTGAATCATGTCTCCTCCACAGGAGCGGGTGCCAAAAGGTTGCCCTGACCAGCTTTGTCCACTGGACAAGTTCTTGAACGCCATGTCGGTTTATACCTTAAGCCCAGAGAAATACCACACACTCTGCTCTGAAGCACAGGTGATGGGGCTTGGAAACGGAGAGTAATTTGTACGAGCAGGATGTGTTGATTTTTTTTTTAAATAAAATGCCTTTACACAGTGCCTCCGGCTATCGTGTCTGGAGGAGGCAGGGACAAAGGTTAATGTATTTTAATAAGATAAGGGTGTTTTCTTCGTGTGGGGTACTGAGGTCTTTTCTTGCAAGGAAAAAGGGTGTAATGTTTACACCAAAAGGGTATATCCTATTTTGTGGCTTGATTTCTGTGGCCAGAAGCAGCTGCCTATGGCACGGGCCAGGCACATCATGACCTTGTAGAATTGTGTGTGGTTTTGGAGTTCAGTTCTTCTTTCCTGTCTTCATTTCACAAACATACATTGAACATGTGCTAAGCAGCAGTCATTATAAAGGTGAAAGCTTTCTGCTCTCAAATTGTTTTAGCCCAGTAGAGGAGGCAAATAAGTCGGCGATGACAATGCAGTGTGTTTCATTATGTGACAAGGTATATCCGGGGCTCTTTGGGTACAGAGCGGACACCCCTACCCCGGTTGGTAGGGGCTGGGGGTCTTCCTGGGAGGCTCTACTGTGTTCTGAGTAAAGAAAAGTGGGTGACTGGGAGTTAACAGGGTAAGCCAGGAGGAAGGGGTATTGGGTAAAAGATGGGTTCGGGGGTCAAGGTACACTGCTGGGCAGTGAGGTGGAGCCTTGCTGGGAGACCCAGCAGGAAGATACAGGGAGGACACTGACTCCTGGTGGCTGGAGCCCCAGGAGCGTGGATGAAGCCTCTGCATGGTGGTTCAGGACCACTCTTAACACAATTGCTGCACCTTAACCTGGGACCCAAAGATTACCTGATGATCTCATTTCCTTAACAATTTTCTCATTCTTCCCCAGAATCAGTTTCAAACATTCTCTCATCTCAAGCCACCAATTCCTTTACTGCTTAGAGAAAATAGCAAGCATAAAATCTTCTCTGCTTCCTACTGTCTCTATGTTGATGACCCCCAGATCCACTGCTCTAGTTCAAGTTTTTTCTTCTGAGCTTCGGACACTCACATCCACTTGGATGTCCCATGGGCAGGCACAAAGCTTTCCCTCTCTCCTCCCAGCCCCGCTCCTCCCACAGCCCTCCCCATCTGAATGGAAGACACGCCCACCACCCGCTCAGTTACTAAACCAGAAGTCTCTCCTTGTCTCCTTCCTCTCACATGTGCCTGTGTCTAATCAGTTTTTATCAATCCTACCATTTTTTCCTTGAATCTATTCCTATCTTTTCATCCTCGTTCTTCAATATCCCCTCACCCTGCTAATTACCATATTTCTTAGTTCACTAAGAAAATAAAAGCGATCGGAGGAGAACTTCCATAACTGCCACCCCAGCCCCAACCTGCTAACCCAGCTGCTTTGGTGTCTACAAGGCCTTCCTTCCTTTACTAGGAATGAACCATCCCTGCTCCATTCCAAGGCCAAGCCTCCAGCTTTGCATTAACTCCTACAATTATTTCTTTTCTGTATTATTCATTTTTTCTTCCTACCAGTTGTTCTTGTTAGCTTACAAATATGCTTTAAAATCTCCGGTCTTAAATTTTTTTCCCACATCTTTGAACTACTATGCTATTTTCTTCTCCCCTTTATAGCAAACTTCTCAAAAGAGTTGTTTACACTTGCCACGTCTGATTTTTTCCCTTCCCATTTCCCTCTTGAACCAACCGTGATTCAGTATTCACTCTACCACTCCAGGGGAACAGCTTTGTCAAGATCATTGATGACCCGAGTGCTAAATCCAATGGCCAATTTTCCATCTTCTTACTCAGCTTCTCATCAGCACTCCGGGAATGTTTTCTCCATTTGGCTTCCACGACAAATACTCTCTTGGTTTTCCTTGTGTCTCACCTTCTCAGTTTTTGCAGAATCTAGCTTTTAAAAATCTCTGTTGGGAGTTCCCGTCGTGGCTCAGTGGTTAACGAATCCAACTAGGAACCATGAGGTTGCGGGTTCGATCCCTGGCCTTGCTCAGTGGGTTAATGATCCGGCGTTGCCGTGAGCTGGGGTGTAGGTCGCAGACGCAGCTCGGATCCTGCGTTGCTATGGCTGCAGTCTAGGCCAGTGGCTACAGCTCTGATTAGACCCCTAGCCTGGGAACTTCCACATGCTGTGGGTGCGGCCCTAAAATGACAAAAGGCAAAATAAATAAATAAATAAATAAATCTCTGTGGTGGAGTATCTCCGGGCTTAGATACTTACCCCCAGGTCGTCTCAAGCAGTTCCATAGTTTAAAGTGTCGTTTCCACCATGTGTCTCCTGAATTCATATCTTTAAACTGAACCTTTCCTCTGAATTCTAGTCTCATTTTCAACTGTCTGCTCAACATCTCTATGGATATTTCAGATATTTAATATTGTTTCCCATTGTCCATAATAAACTCTCAGTCCTCATGCCTTTTCTATGTTTCCCACAATGTTCCCCATCCAGGTAAATGGCATCACCATTAACCCAAGAACTGGGTCAGGCGAAGAACTTTGGAATTACCCTTGACTCCTCTCTTTCTCGTGTCCCACCTCTAATCCATCAGTAAATCCTATTGCATCTCTCTTCAAACGTTATCCAGAATCGCCCACTTTTCAAGACTTCCCCTGCTACCACCTTCGTCCCAGCATCACCTCTCACCTAGATTATTGCCAAGTCTCCTGTTTCTGCCCTGTCCCTCTCACCCCTTTTATTCTTAACACAGGTATTGCTTTTAAAATACAGGTCGGATCCTGTCACTTTTCTCAGAATTCTCCCCTGACTTCCCATTTCAAAGAAAGAGCCAGTCATAATGGCCGTCAAGGCCTGTGACACCCTCTTCTATCTTCCCCTTCTCCCTCTACTCCAGCAGCACTGGCCACCTTAACTGTTCTTGTCCACAAAGTAGCCCCGAGGCATGTCCTCCCCTCAGGCTCTTTGCACAAGCTGTTCCCCTCCCTGGAATGTTCTCCTTGGCATGTGCATGGTTATCTCTGTCTCTTCATCCAGATCTCAGCTCATCTCAGGGAGGCCCTTCCAGATTGTCCTACACAAAATATTACAGATCCACCCCCCACACACAGCCGCCTCCAGCCTTAATTACATTCTGTCACCTTGCATTATAGGGGCTGAATTATATCCCCTCAAAAAAATTTTTTCTTTTTAGGCCCACACATGAAGCATATGGAAGTTCCTAGGCTAGGGTTCGAATTGGAGCTGCAGCTGCCAACCTAGATCACAGCCACGGCAACGCCAGATCCTTAACTCACTGAGCGAGGCCAGGGCTCAAACCCACATCCTCATGGGTACTAGTTGGGTTTATAACCCACTAAGCCTCAATGGGAATGCCTCAAAATTCATATTTTGAATTCCTAACCCCCAGTACCTCAAATGTGACTGTATTTGGAACCGAGCCTTGAGAGAAGTAATGCAAGGTAAAAAGAGATCATATGGGTGAGCCCTAGTTCAGTATGACAGGCGTCCTCATAAACAAGAGGACACTGACACAGAGGGGAGACCATGTGAAGACACAGGAAGGAGGTGGCCATTGGTGAGCCAAGGAAGAAGACCACAGAAGAAACGAGTCCTGCTGACATCATGATCTTGGACTCCAGCCTCCAGAGCTGTGAGGAAATGCATTTTTGTTGTTTAAGCGCCCTGACCTGTAGTATTTTGTTCTGGTAGCCCAAGCTAACCTATCCACCTTGTCCTGTCTTTTCCCCCGTGGCATTTCTCAGTGCTTATATGACACATCTATGTATTTATGTGTTAATCTCCCTGACTGGAAGGTGACCTCCGTGAAGGCAGACTTCACTTGTTCACCCGTGTGTCCTGGCACCGAGAGCAGTGCCCAGCACGTGCTAGTTACATCCCCTCTGCCTCTACCCTCCTGGTCCACAGTCATCCTCTTAGGTTACTCAGGTCACTCCCTTTCTTGTGTTCTGTTACCCTTTGAGAGGTGGGCCCTGCTGGCCTCTCCAGCTGACCCCCTCACACCCCCTCATACGTCCCCCAGCCAGACTATCTCAAGAAAAGTAAGTCCCACTCCTCTGGTCCTTGTGACACACCCTTCCCTCCCCGGGCCCGTGACACAGAATCCCTTTGCCCACCTATGCTGTCTGATCTTGATGCCTCCCACGTTTCTGTTTGTCTCTCAAGTATGGGGGTGTCTTTCTGGTCCATTATTGTGTTCTTAGGGCCAAGTACGACACTTGGCACAAAGCGGACTTCAGCAAGATGTGTGGATTCTGACCTCTCCCTCTCTTTTCTGCCTCGCACTAAGGTGGCTTCTGTGCACGCCTCCCCACTCACCACCGGGCGGGGGGGAAGCACGGAGTAAAGGGAAACACCCAGCCTTCCCGGGGCGGGGGGGGGGGGTGTCAAATTCTGAGACTAGCAGTTGTTTCTTTGTGACCCTTGGACAGGTGTTTCTGAGGCTGCTTTTCCTCTCATGTAAAAGGGAGATAATTATACATACCAATTAGGGTTGTTGCGAGAATTAATTGAGTAAAATATAAGGGCCTTCAAGTGTTCTTTTCTGCTCCTTGGCTGTTTCTTCCCCACTAGATTCATAGCTGTAACGGGTTTCCCCAACTAGAAGGGGACGCGGGATCGCTCTTTCCCGCTGCCCTCTCCGCAGGCAGTGCCTCCCCTCTGCCTGCCCTTACTGAGGGGAGTGTGCCTGTGTGTCAGGGTTCTAGCCCCTCACCCACCGGTTGTGTGACTGTGGGCAAGTCATTTAACTTCTCTAACAAGCGTATGCTTTCTCAGCTATAAGAAAATGATGTTAATATTTGCCTACCTGACAGTTTGTCCTAAGGATGGATGTGAAAAGCATTTCATTAACTCCTAACCTGCCTTGACCCCTTTCTCTTAGTGCTTTTAAAATGAGTGCTTTTTTGTTGTGGTTGTTTGGGGGTTTTTGTTGTTGTGGTGGTGGTGGTGGTTGTTTTTTCAGGGTGGCATATGGAAGTTCCCAGGCCAGGGGTCGAATCAGCTGCAACTGCCAGCCTAGACCACAGCCATAACAATACCAGATCCAAGCCGTATCTGTGACCTACAGCACAGCTCATGGCAACACTGGATCGTTAACCTACTGAGCAAGGCCAGGGATCAAACCTGCATCGTCGTGGATACTAGCTGGGTTTGTTACCACTGAGCCACAATGGGAACGCCCTAAAATGAATGCTGTTAAGGTTAAAATAATTTCCAGAGGGGACCTCAGCCTTGGATAGCAAAGTAAAGGGCCTCTCAGGAGAACAGGGTGGTCGCTATGTCTCCCAGATGCCGAGCTTGCTTGAGTAGGCTGACTTCATGGGGAATTCCCCTGACAGACCCTCCCCAGGGCCTCATGGCTTGTCTTTCTCACAGAGCTCCTGCGTCTGGTAGGCACTTGGATGAAAGAACTGTTAGGAGATAAGGCCAAGCACTGCTGTGTGCCGACTCCCCTGTAATGGTTTCCTGTGGAGAGTTGTCCTGTAGGGACATCAGAGCTCTGAAAGGTCCACCTGGAGAGTGCCTCAGAGCCCTAGGTCCTGACATGCTGACCTTTTGTATTCATTGTAAGAAACTCAAGTCTTTGCAGTGATACCTGGCCCACTTTCCCTTTAACTGGAAGCCTCTAGGGCACTGCCCATCTTGGCTACAAAGGCGCAAATACTTTGTCTACTATATGCCAGGGAAGTATCATTCTTCAGCTTTGGGGCCAAGAGCTGTGGTTCATTGTGTACCCTGGGTGAGCTTGAGTCCCTGTGGCTGGCTGGGCAGTTTTCTGGGGAGGGGGCTGTGTGCTCTGTTCAGACCCTGCCCTCTAGTGGCCAAGGGGAAGGGCCATGCGGTCCTGACCCTCCCAGTCTACCCTGTCAACCTCTAGGAACCTGGTCCCTGTCTAAGGGTGGGTGGAGAGAGGGGGAAAGCACTTCCCCCAGTAAAAAGCTGGTCTTCCTGAACTCCTTTCTCTCCACGTGGCTTGTGAAATGTATGCTTCCCTGAAGGTGGGAAGTAGGTAGGGATGAGGGCTGGAGGTGTGGCTCCCAGTCTCCATTCCTGAAGCAGAAACCCAAGCTAATGGGTGAGGACTTGAGAGTGCACTGGTCTTGGAGTCACAGCTGTGAGTTCAAGTCCTGCCTCTCTATGTACCATCTGTGTGACCTTGGACGTTTTGTTAACTCCCTGTCGACAAGGCTGTGTAACCTCATGTATAAACTGGGACTCTAATATAGTGCCTCCCTCACAGAGGTGTCCCGGGGAGCACATAGAAATAGAAAAATAGAAAATGTGTTATATCAGCATGAGGCATTGCTCAGATAATTGTCAGAAAGTCCTCTTTGTAGCTTCTTCTGAGAGTTCCTCAGGCAGCCGAAGCAGCAGGTAACCAGTTCTGGATGGCGTACCACTGGGGGTTAGATCCTGGTGACCGTTTTAGAGGTGCTTTCGCCACTTGTGGGACGGTGAGAGCACCCACCTTGGAGTAAAGCGCCCTGGCCTTGAATTCCAGCTTTTCCACTTTCCTGGGCTCTGTGACCTTGGGTAACTCACTTAACACGGCCGAGTCGCTCTTTGTCTGTCTGCTGAGGATAATGATGCCACCTGCGCATAGGTGGGGACAAGTGTTGGAGAGTGGAAAGCAAAGCAACTATATAAAGTGTATGCATCGTGGTATCTGCCCAAGTACAAATGCTGAATCTGCATCTTCATGTCTTGGGGGCTTAAAGAAAGGAGAATCCAGCAGCTTACTGTATGCCCAGAAGTTTGAGTCACTTCTAATGGTGCAGGGATGTTTAGAGATGGCAAGCATGTGCTTTGGAATCAAAGGTAGGACCTAGGTAAACCAGCAAAGGACGTGTGCCCTGGGGTTGGGGCCAGGGTTGGTAGGGCTGTTTATATTGGTCGAAAAGCAGAACATTTTTCCCTGAGGCAATCTTTCCACAGAGGAAAATCTGGATTTGAGAGAGATTAAAAGTCTCAAAGGTAAAGAAAAGATGTAAGGAAATGGCCTGCACTGAATCACTGCAAAGGACAGTATTCATCAGAGAATTAATTTGGAAGGAAATAGAGTGTGAAATAGCAGCCAGGCTTTCAACTCTGGGCACCGTGGCCTCAGAAGCCCAGTCAGTGCTTCAGAGCTTGCCAAGGCCCAGCCTGGGAGCTCCCTCCAGAAAAGCAGCCGGGGGATGCCCAGAGACCACAAATTGCTGAGCTCGGGAGGAACTGATTGAGTGTGTAATTAAGGGGAGGGCTGTATAACACTTGGGTAAGTAGAACTTGATGGGGTCAAACCAGCAGGGC
Organism: Catagonus wagneri; assembly: GCA_004024745.2. NCBI lineage: Eukaryota > Metazoa > Chordata > Mammalia > Artiodactyla > Tayassuidae > Catagonus > Catagonus wagneri. Next base: position 4,595,833 of record PVHT020000034.1, read on the forward strand.
TTCTGGGAGATGAGAGAGCAGTCCCTGGAGCTGTTAGCAACGGAAGCCAGATGCATAAAATTAGACACAGCTTACCTAGGCCTTGTGGAGAGAAGGATGGGGGAGGTGAGGAAAGGGAGGGTTGAATGAGTGACTGCTCCCTAGATCAGAGTGTCCCCAGATGCTTAATGCCTCAGGGGTTCAGTTCTAGGAGTGAGGTGACATCATGGGGCAATGGGGAAAATCCCCAGGAACTGAAGATCAGAGAGCCTGGGACCTGGCCAAGATCACAAGGGAGATGCAGTGGCTGCCGAGTCCCGATTGTGGGTCCAGAGTTGGTCTTGGCCTGCACCAGTGACGGTGACAGCTAGAAGGGAACTGTCAGGCCAGGCCTAGGGTGTAGAGGGGGCAGCTTTGATCCTGAGTGGAGATTAGGAAAGGAAACCATTCATGGCGTATTTGCAGACAAAATGGTCACGTGTAGGCTGGATATAGAAGCAATTAGGCATATTCATAACTGCTTGAATTCTTAGAGCTAAATCCCTAGCATTCCCTAAGACACGGGAGCCCACGTGATAGGCCTTCTGCCCATCTCTCCAAACTCATTCCCTAACTCCTGCTGTCCCCTCAGTTCTTGAGATGGTGACTCCTTCTTGTCATTCAGGCCTCAGCTTAATTGCAAATCTTTTCCGTAGGAGAATATTTCCTTATGTGTTTGTGTGTATGTTTAATTTAGTGTGTATTTTTTAGAGACGCAGTAGAAACTCAGTGGTTAAACATGCAGGTTCTGGAGCCAGACTTCCTAGGTTGATGCTCCGTCCTTCAGGATCTGTATGATCTTGAGCAAGTGTCCTAACTCCTCTGTGCCTCAGTACACTTAGTCTATAAAATGGGAATAATGATAGCATTGTATTTACTTTGTAAGATTTTGCGAGAATAAACATGTAGAGTGTTTAGAACAATATCTGGCACATAGGAAATGCTTGATAAATGTTGGGTATTGTTAGTATTCTCCTCTGTCTCCCCCTCTCTAATCAGCAGGAACCTTGTCTGGTTTGTTCACGGCTATATGTTTCTCCAGTATATAGATCACAACTTGGCACATAGTAGGGCCTCGACACATACCACTTGAATGAATCTGCTGAATTAATAAAGTAACCAATTCAGTCCATCATTCTTCAGGGAGGTGTTTCATGTTGTCTGATAGGCCCCTGCCCTTTTGGATATGTTTTCCAATAGTTTGCACAAAACATAACTGAATAAACATAGAGCGTGCAGGCTAGTCACATTTGCTAAAGGCATAAGACTGGGAGGAATAGCTTGTTAAATGGCTGAATGAGATGAGTGAACAAATGATAAGTGTAAGGTATGTCCATGTTGCTATCTTTCTTGGGCTCCTGGGCCAAATGTTGCAAGATGAAACTCACTGGGGATAGTTGCAGAGCTCTTTATCTCACGGTCAGTTGCCTGCAATAGGATAAGGGAGGTAGTGAGCAAGTTGTTCAGTGTGAATCAACATTATGATGTGTTCCTCAAAATTCTCAATGTGCTGGGCCTGCGCTGGAACCTGGGATGAAGGAAGGGATGTGTTCCATCCTGCACAGCTTGGTGCACACGCTGAGAGCTGTGCTCAGATCTGCGAGCCAGGCTTATCGCAAAGACAGACAAACATGTCAGCTGGTGAAGGCCATCAAGGTGGAGGGAAGGAGGGGCTGAGCGCACATCAAAGATTTTATTTACGGGGCCCCAAGGATCACTCTCAGACCAGTATGTAAGCTACAGAGACCTATGGGCTTTAGATCAATGTAAGGATTATCTTTGAAATAATCAGAGCTGCTGTGGATCGAGGGCTCCCATCAGGGGAGAATTTTGAGCTTACTCTGGCATTTAGCCAGAGTATTGGAAAGGGGCACACAGCAGCCGGGTGTGGAATAAACAGCCTTTCAAGTCTCTACCCACCCTGGGAACCTGTGGTCCTCTGATTCCACAGCATCCTTCATTCCCCGTGAACAGTCTGAGTCAGAGGCAGGCCTCATTTTGTTTTTCATGTGGTCAAGGATGGGGTTTGGTCCTCAAATTTGATGATTCTGAACTTTAATAAGAAGAGGGAAGTGCTTGGGAATCTGGTGACCCCAGCGTAACCCTATTAAAAGTATTGCTAGCACCACCTTGGGCCAGTTGGCTTCGAGACCCCAGAGAGTAGCAGCTCTTGAAAACACCTTCGTGCTATTGCTGCCACCATCCCACCTTGGTATGTCTACTCCGGTGCATTTTTCTCTAAGGTTTTCTGTGCTGCTTTCAGTGCCCAGGAGAGCAACAAGAGGGCTCCCTGCATCTCTCCTCTGAAAACAGAAGCACAGTTTCCAGCTCCAACTAGAACCCTCCTACTGCCCAGCCTGCACACATCTTGTGAGCTTTTGAGTTTACTCACCAAAGCAGTCGTTTCAGATCTTCTCTTTCTGCATTGTGAGCCCTGGGATGTATCTCTGAAATGCTCTGATAACTCAGCTTGTTCTAGGCATGTGCACATATGTTATCTGCTATCAGTCTCATAAAGACTCTGTGGCATCCTTGGAGTTCCCTTCCTGGCTCGGCGGTTAACGAACCCGACTAGGATCCAAGAGGATGCGGATTCAATCCCTGGCCTTGCTCAGTGGGTTAAGGATCCAGCATTGCCAGTGAGTTGTGGTAGTAGGTCACAGATGCGGCTCAGATCTTGTGTGGCTGTGGTGTAGGCTGGCGGCTACAGCTCTGATTAGACCCCTACCCTGGGAACTTCCATATGCCGCAGATGTGGCCCTAAAATAGCAAAAAAAAAAAAGATTCTGTGGCATCCAGATGTAAAACTGCTGGCTTAGAAAGATCAAAGTCAATGATCTCTCTAGGGAGAGGCAGAGGCCGGATTCAGATTCCCACCTCTGACCTTAAGGTCAGCTTGGTTTTTCTCCCCATATCCCCACCTGTGTCCTCAGGGAGGTGGTTTTCCTTTTGCTTTGTCTCCTTCACCACATGTGGTGCTGTCTTCCTTTCACTTTCCAGTATCTTCCTTTCTCCAAAGCCTACCTCTGCCTGTGCTCTGGTTCCTTTTCTGCTTCTTGTGATCTTCCTGAAGGCAGGAGTTCTCTTGCATCCTCAATCCCTCCCACTCAATTGGTTCCTTCCTTTCTGTCTTAAAATAGTAATATTTCCATGATCTTAAACTGTTTTTCTGTTTTCCTCCTAGCTATCCTCTTATTTCTCTTGCCTAGTACTGCCAAACTAGGCAGTATATATAGCTCAGTGTCTCCTTGTCTCTTACGTTTAAACCCTTTTCCATGATACTTACCCTTGCAGACTGGCTTCCACTCTTTTTTCTGCTTTACCAAAACTGTACTTGGAAGACCAAAGCATCATTTAATCCATTTTGAGACCCATTCTCAGTGTCCTGACATTCCTCGATTCCTCAGTGGAATTTGGCCCTGTGAACCACCTCTTATTTCTTGTGATGCAGTTACTTTCCAGTCTGTGGGGCTTCCCACCCAGGAGGTATGGGGTTGCTTCTATCGCGTAATCGCCCCTCCTACCTCTTGATGTGGTCTCCTCTTTGTCTTCTGGAGAAGAATATCTTTTTTGGAAGTTTACAGTCCATTTGGTTGAAGGCTGCTCGGCATTTGGTTGTAGTTTTGTTGGTTTTTCGGAGAGAAGTTGAGCTCCAGTCCTTCTATTCCGCCATCTTAATCCAGTCTCCACCCACCTCCTATTTCTTGAAAGCTGCTTTCCTACCCCCTCAGGATCTATACTTTCATAACTACTCCAGTGACTGATTCTTTTTAATCTGGACAACTATTTCCTCATTAATTATGTGAGAGAGGTGAGCTAGAGCACTTCTAAGCTTACTTCTTCTATGAATTTCAGTTTCTTTTGCTGGGACTTCTTCCCCCTTCTGACTGCGCCAATCCTTCATTACTTAGTTCTCAGCCTTCCATGTGGCTCTTCTTTCTCTCACTCTCCATGTAGCCACACCTCTCCATAGCCAGTTCAAACCTCTCACCCCCTGCCCTTATTTCCAGCTGCCCACGCACAGATGCCACAACACCACTTCATACTCAGCATTTCCTTAACCTCTAGCAAGCACTTCCCAACTCCTCAAATTTTTATCCATGATACCCAAGGCTTGGGTGAGGTGGAATGGGGAGGGGAAGCAGAGGGCTTTTAAACTATATTCTGAGAAAAATAATAAAGTAAAATATAGACCCAAGTATCTAGGAGAAAGGATTTAATAGAGACAAGATGAAACCATTTAACTCCTAATTCTCCTCTTTCCTAATAAGTCTTTCCTGAAAAGGGAACCAATCTTCAAGCCCAGAATGGCCAAACATTGTTAGGAGGGCTCAAAACCTTAAAGAGGTGAGCACATAGCACCTGGTTGCTTTTAATGACTGCAGATCTTCATATCCAGTGAATAATGCCCCAAGGTAGATAAAGAAGTTATAGATGTTACTTCAGAGAATTATCTATGAGAAATTAAGATACTCCCAGATTTCTAGTCTCAGAGAGCCAAAATACAAAAGCAGATGTGGTCCTAATTTTTTTAAGACCCATGAAATGTTTGAATCCAGAGTCTGAAGTCCTTGGCCCCCAGTAGAGCCTAGAGTAGACTCTTAAACAAATAAAAGCCTGTGAGCACTTAGGGAAGAATGCAGTAATTACCATTTGGAATTGTAGTTAGCTAAACTATTTCTTTTGTTTGGGATACTAGACCAAAATGTCAAAGATTCCAAAGAAATTTGATAAAATCTTTTTGGTTAGTTTATGTTTCCAGTCTTACATGATGGCAGCTTCCTTTTCTTTCATGTCAGTTGTTCAGTGTCTGACTTTTTCAATCAATAGACTATAAGCATGGTGATGGCAGAATGGGACCATGCCTGACCAATTCACTGCTGTATCCAGAATTTGTAGATACTGCTTAAAAGAATAAATAAAAGAATTAGCTGCTTCATGGGTAGATGGAATACTGTGAGCTGGATGATAGAGTTATAGGTGATTGCAAAAGTATGCTTAAGATATTAATGAATTATTGATGTCCATTTAAAGATTAGCTCTAATTATAAAACTTTTAGAGGAAAACATAGGGGAAAGCTTCATGACACTGGATTTGGCAATGATTTCTTGGATACAATACCAAAAGCACAGGCAAGAAAAGAAAAAAATAGATAAACTGGACATCATCAAAATTTAGGGAGTTCCTGTTGTGGCTCAGCAGGTTACCAACCCAACTAGTATCCATGGGGATGTGGGTTCGATCCCTGGCCTCACTCAGTGGGTTAAGGATTCCCGCATTGCCATGAGCTGTGGTGCAGGTCGCAGACAGACACGGCTTGGATCTGACGTGGCTGTGGCTGTGGCCAGCAGCTACAGCTATGATTCAGCCCCTAGCCTGGTAACCTCCATATGCCTTGGGTGCGGTCCTAAAAAAGCAAAAAACAAAGGAAAAAAATTTTTAAAACTTGCACTTCAAAGGACACTTAACAGTGAAAAAGCAGCCCATGGGAAACACAAATCACATATCTGATAGGGGACAAATATCCAGAATATCCCAGCATATGTAAAGAACTCCTACAACTCAACACACACAAACTGATTCAAAAATGGGCAAAGGACTTAAATAAACATTTCTCTAAAGAAGATATACAAATGGCCCATAAACACATGAAGCGAGGCTCAGTATCGATAGTCATCAGGAAATGCAAATCCAAACCACTTAACACCCACTAGAATGGCTACTATTAAGAAAAAAAAAAACAACAGAAAGTAACAAGTGTTGGCAAGGATGCAGAGAAACTGGAACCCTATTCTATACATTCCTGGTGGTAATGTAAAATGGTGCAGCCACTGTTGAAAACTATGAGGCAATTCCTCAAAACAAATCAAGCTCAGAATTACCATACGGTCCAGCAATTCCAGTTCTGTGAGTTAAAGAAGTTGACTTACATTAAAGATCACTTGAAGGAAAAAAGTTAAAGGAAAAAGATAGTTAAAGCAGGAACTGACTCAGATATTTGTACACGCACGTTTATAGCAGCAGTATTCCCAGTAGCCAAAAGGTGGAAGTAACCCATGTCCACAGAGGAATGCATTTTAAAAGTGGGTTATAGTCTCACCATGACCTATCATTCAGCCCTAAAAAGGAAGGAAATTCTCACATATACTATAATATGGATGAACCTGGAGGAAATTATGCTAATAATTTCCAGTCACAAAAGAACAAAGACGATGATCATTCCACTTATGTGAGGCACCTAGAGTAGTAGTAGTCACAGAGACAGGGAATAGAATGTGGGTAACCGGGACTCGGGGGAGAGCGGGAGGCAGGAACAGGGAGTTTCTGTTTACTGGGTACAGAGTTCCGGTTTTGCAAGATGAAAAGAGCCCTGGCGAGGAATGGTAGTGATGGTGGACCCATAATGAAGTAATTATTGCCATAGAACTGTATGCTTAAAAATGGCTAAAATGGTAATTTTATTTATTACTGCAATTAAAAAAAATTAGGTGAAAGGAAAAGAGTAACTCTCATTGTGAGTGTCCTGACTTCATTCTGGGCCCTTTCGTCACCTGGATATAAATCTTAACAGTTTTGCCTTTGATACAAAAATTAGAGGGGACCAATACAAAGAAATTTAGAGTAAGTTTCTAAGGACTTACAAGTTTCTGAAATAATAGATTAAAATTCATATTGAAACTAAAGAGGAATAACTGTAAAATTCTGGATTCAGGATATAAGCAAAATTTATACAGGTTTGGGGCAATGACTTATTTCACATGAAAAAGATCTGGGGTTTTTACTTCCAAAGTAACCCCATAGCACAAAAAAATTGTTTAAAGGATAAACATTTTCCTATTAGTAGAACTATGTTCAGATAAAAGGAAGTTAACAGTTGCCCTATGCTCTGTGCTGATCAGAAAATATTGGGGCATCAAACACTCTCTTCTGTTCTTGGCCTGATACTTTTAAGGAGTTTACAAACTTTAATAAAGCAGGTTAAAACTGTGAGAACTGTTAGGGGAAACAAAACCAGATTTCATGAGTCTTGAGCGATGGACACGGAGGTTGATCCTGGGTAAAAGAAAATGAAGAGGAACAGAATTACTTGTCTTCAGCTATAGGAGAGGCTGGCATGTGAAACAGCATCTGTCGTCATTCTGGATTTACTCTCAAGAGCAGACTTGGGATAGACAAAAAGCTAAAAGAAGGCTGATTCTTTGTGTGGCAGAATTTTCTAAATATTAGAACTGATGACATTAGATAGCACGGCCTCCATGGCCACCTGTTGGGAACACTGAAGAGCAGTAGTCTGGTCCTTTCCAACACCGTGATTCTAGCTTTCCTTGTTTGGTGTCTCAGTCTTGGCATCATGTTTGACTCTACCCTCTTCTTCCCCCCAGTAGCTAATGATGTCTAGGGGGGTTCTCCCTTTCTTCCTTCTCAGCTTCTTAACTTCACCCGTCACTTTCCAGCAGCCTCAGCTCCTCAACCCTGGATACCTGGTGCAGGCCGCCAGTCTGCTCTTCCAGCTTTGGGGCTGCTTGCTGCAATCCACTCTGCATACCCCTGCCAGGCTCGTTTTATAAAATATTTACTATGTAATTCCACTGATCAAGACCAAAGAGTGGTTTCCCACTGCCTCCCATAGCAAAATGAAATTTCTCTTCTTGGCGTTTGGGGACATTCTCCTTTCCCTCTCTCTTCAATTTCACATTCTATTACTCAAGTGATCTATTTTGGTTAAGCTGCTCCCTTCAATGTCCGCTGGCCTGATTGTCTTCACTGTTCGTTCCCACGTCCATCTCCTCATTTATGTTGTTCCTCTGTGTGCCCCCATCCCTAGCTTTATCCTAGGCACCGCCTCATGTACCACAACCATCACAGAATCTTTCCTGGCCATCCAAATACACACTGATCTCTCCTTTCTCTCATTCATTTAACAAATATTTACTGAACCCTCTTAGGGTGCACGTTTTGTGCTAGATGCCAGTGAACAAGTAAAGGTCAAGAAAAATTCCCTTCCTGACTTCATGGAATGGGTGAGACAGAATAAATAATTGATATAAAGGATACAAACAGTATGTTCTGCTACAAAGTTACTGTGTGTGTTGCGCATGCGTGTGATGGGGATGTGTGAGTATTTTGATGGGATAATCAGCAAAGGCCTTTCTGAGTAGGTAGGTAACAAATAAACTGAGACCTGAAGGATGTGAAGGAATCAGCTATTGGGAAGGGCCAAGAGCATACCGGTGCAAGAAACCAGCATGTGTAAGAGTCCTGAGGCAAGAAGACCTTGGCACCCTGGAGACACTGGAACTAGAATTGTTTGGCTGGAACACAGGGAGTAAGGGGAGAAAGGCATGAGATGAAAAAGGAGATGCCTGGGGCCTGGTAAGCCCTGTTAAAGATCTTGGATTTTATACCAGTTATATCAGGAAGCCATTAAAGGGTTTTAAGGAAGGAACTGATGTATATGATTTACACTTTTTTTTTTCTTTTTTGGCTGCCCCATGGCATGTGGAGCTCCCAGGGCAGGGATCAGATCTGAGCTGCAGTTGCAAACTAAGCTGCAGCTGAGGCAATGCCAGATCCTTAATCCACTGTGCCAGGCCAGGGATCAAACCTGTGTCCCAGCACTCCCAAGATGTTGCCGATCCCATTGCCCCACAGCAGGAACTCCAGATTTATACTTTTTAAGGTAACTTTGGCTGCAAAGTGGAGAATAGATTGAAGGAGACTAAGAGTAGAAGTAGAAGTTAAGAAATGAATGCAATAGACCAAGTGAAAGATGGCAACTTCAACTAGAGTGATGGAGAGAAGTAGATGGATTTAAGATTTGTTTTGGAAATAGACATAGAAGGATGTGCTTATAGCTTTACATGAGGAGATAAGAGTTAAAAAGGACACCCATGGGTCTGACACAATAACTAGGTGGATGGAACGTATCATTTATTGTGGTAGGGAAATGGTGTATGGAGATGAGACTTGAGGGAAATTCAGAAGTTAAGTTTAGGCCTTCAGGTTGAAGTGCCAGCAAGATACTCACAAGGCCAAGGTGCCAGTTGACTGAGTCTAGAACTCCTAAGAACAGGCTGAGAGAGAAATTCTAGACTTATGATCATACAGATGGTATTAAGTGATTTGTGACTGGATGAATTAGAGGAGTAAGCAGAAGGCCTAGGGCCAAGCCCAGGGCATGTTTTTATGCTGATAGGAATGACCTAAAGGAAAGGGAGAGATTAATAATGCAGGAAGGGGGTCAGAGGCATAGATCACAAGACCAATAACTGCCTTCTACCTGGCCCTTGTCTGTCTATATTGGATAGTTTAGTAACTGTTTCAGTTTGGACTATGAACAGGGAATATGGAAGGCTGAGAACAGAAGAAAGTCCTACTTTGCAATCATTGCTAGCACTTATCTCTTCAATTAGATATAGGTTCCTTGTAGGCAGCTGTTAAACTTTCCTTTTAGTCCACTCTACCCAGCACAGTGCAGAATATAAAATAAATGTCAGTGCTTCTTAGAGGCCCTTATTGAAACCATGGATTTTGTTATCTAATGCTAAAGATGACTTCTTTCCTGGGCCAAGTGCTGCCTACTCCATACTTCGTATGGGTGTGATCCTTATATTTCCTTATTGGTATTATTATACTTCTAAATAATAATGATTACATTTTAAAGATCTTGTTTAAAGAGCTTGTTTAAAGATCTTGTGGACACTAAGTGTAATAGAAATGAAAAGAATTATAGGGATTCACTAGCTTCACAAGGAAAAAACAATCTAATCTTTACGACAGTGTGTTGACATTTCAGAACCGTCATTTAATTATTTACATACTGTAGTATATTAAAGGTGCATATACATTTGTATAAATAGATCTGCGTGTGTATAAACGTTTTTAATAGCTCAACTACTGACAGAATAGAGAACTCCACCGAAGTCTGGGAGATCTTTTGCAGTTTGGAGAACAAAGTAAATCATAGCAGTTCATGATCCCATCAATGCAATGGTGATGACTCAGTGTCTAGCAAGGTTCCTGGCCAGCTTGGACTGTATTTGACACTGGGAACTGAGCAAGCTAGAGGCCAGCGCTCCCAAGCTCTTAAAGCACAGCTGAAGCACGTGCTTAGATCACACAGATTTATGGGGACAGGCAGGAGGCTCCAAGAAAAGAAACTCATGGCAGAGCCATGAGATTGCTTTGTGGGAAACGGGGAAAATGAAAGCTCCTGGAAGCCTGGCAAAGATGAGAAATAAACACAGGCTCCCAGGAGTCTTTAACAGAAAGGACTTGGGCTGTGGCAAAAAAAAAAAAACCTTGAAAAGTTAAATTCACCCTCAACCTTAATTAACTGGACATGGAATACCACTGAGATTTATTGTCCTTTGTGCCTTTGACCCTAACTCTAGCCATGGGTGGCTAGCACAGAGCTGTGGGCAGGCTGTATGAAGAACCAAATTTCCCAGGCTCACACCCCAACCCATTTCTGTCCCCCTACCCCTGTCCTAGGGAAGACCTGCACTTTCCTAAGGTTGAGTTTGTTTTGTTTTGTTTTGTTTTGTTTTAACATGTTCTTTGGAACCCCAGGGTTCCTCATAATTGCTTCAGGCTCTGAGGAGGGATTTTGCAAGGGAAGTCTGAGTTCTTTTATGTTGAGTGAAATAACTGTATTTTTCCATGTTTTAAATATGTCTGAGGAACTCATTTCTGAACCTTCTCTTAATCTTCTTTCTGTGATCACATATACTTACCTTCTTCCTCTAGCAGTACTGGTTGCCAAGCACAACTAAGCACTGAGCCAGAAAGTTAACAGTTGAAGTGGTTACCTATAGGCAGAAAACAAATCACGTCTGTTACAGTAACCCAGATAAGGAGCTGTGTTCAAGGGAGAGAGGCTTTTTTTATTTACATAATCCTCATAGCATACCTTCTTTCTAACCTAATTTATTATTTAATTTCCTCCAATAGAAAATATTTGGCCACAAACTGGTTTCTATGCTTTATAAATTGTTTGCATTAAGTGTGTCATTAGAATTTTACCAACAAATTAAGAAGCCATGACTTTTCTTAAATATAAGGGTTTGTGACTTTGAAAAAAAATTACTGGTTTGAGTTAGAGGAAAGAAAGTGGCAGTAGGGTCAAGTTATTTAAACGGCATAAGAAATATGATACAATTTGATTTTGTTTTTAAAGCAAAAGAGACAAATCTGTGAGCTTAAAGATTTTGTAGAATAAGCAAATTTTTGCAAGTGAGCTTCCTGTGGTTCTCTCACTCCACCCTGAGCCTGTCTTCCACACCTCGGCATAGGATTCTTTCTGCAGAGCCAGTCTCATTGCCAGATTCCCTTGCTTAAAACCTTGAAGTTCAAACTCCTTAGAGGGCCTCACCGGGTTCTCGCATGACCTGCTTGCTCTCTCTGGGCTTACTTCTTCTCCCCACCTCCCTTCAATAGCCCACCCCTTTTCAACAGGCAGACCTTTGCTGCCCCCACTTCCTGTTTAAAAGCCCACCACCCCCCTCTACCGGGAAGCGCTCCCTCCCTCAAGAGTAAATTCAAAACCACCTTTCATGGAGGCTTCACCATACCGTCCTCTCTGGTCTGTGGCACTCTGCCCACACCTTCACCATAGCAATGATCAAGGCATACTGAACGGTCGATTTACACATGCATTTCCTCGGTTCCAGCCTTGGCACAGTTCTTGACACCCAATAGACACTGTCTAAATGATTGCTGAATAAACGGGTCCTTGGGTTAAATACAGCTTTCCTCTCCTCTCAGCACTTTGAAAGTACTCAGAAAAAGAAAAGTGACTGAAGTGTAGACAGTTTAAACAAAACGCAGCAACCCCCTTGCCTGAGGTATGCCTGGCCACTGGGAAGGAGAAAGCAGGCATAAAGAGAGAGACCAGGATTCCAGCACTATTCTGGAGCTATTGGAATTTCTCTTGCTCACAACAGCCAAGATCACTTGCTTCATTTTTGGGGCTCAGGACAAAATGGAAATGCGGGGCCTCTGTTAAAAGATGATTAAGAATTTCGACAAGTGATAGCAGAGCATTAAACGAATCTGGGGCCTGTGAACTGGTCATACACCCGTGGACCCCTCCAGATGCGTGGCAGTTTCATCACAATTACAGTATGAAGACGTACTTCATACTGAGGAGAGGTGTTCCGGTGTGGCTTATCGGGTTAAAGATCCCGAGTTGCCACTGCAGTGGCTCGGGATCGATCCTGGCTCAGGAACTTCCACGTGCCCCAAGCATTGCTGAAAGAAAAAATGTTAGGAGAACAGGGAGAATGGGAGAAATTTTGGATCAAGTTTTTTAAAGAGTACCTTTAAAATATGTAAAATTATTTAAAAATTTATTTTCTCTTGCCCCAGTTCTTCATAAAGGCACTTCCAGTTATGTTTGCTTGTTTTCATTTATAAGTGCCGATTCTTTTAAAGAATAAATCATTTTATTTCACTTTGTTTTAGGGGAAATCCCGCATACTCTTCGTTAGTCTCTAAGAAATAATACTGTGATCCACATCTCACCACTTACCCTGGAAATGAAATAACGTATCATTATTCCTCAATTTAAATCCAACTTTGGGGAAGGGGCTGAGGTAAGAGAGACTGGCTGGGCTTTCTTGGAATTATGTTAACATGAAACATCTTTATCACCCTTTTGCTGATTTTTTAAGAAAAAATCTTGTACTGTTATTTCTCCATGCAAAAGCATCCAGTCTCTCATGTGCTTTTATTTCGTAACAAGATTGCAGATTGGAAACCGTCACATTTAAATCCCGAATGAACTTATCAGATGTCATCATGATGAAATGTTGGTATATGCTGATAATGTAAATGAAGATTGACAAAGGGATCTTTTCAAAACTCCTTTGAAATGGTTAAGCTGATTTGCACTGCTGCAAGTTCTCCAGCAGGGGGCGGTGCTCACAGACTGTCTCCCAGCAGGGGTCCACAAGGCCCCTGTCGCCTTTGGCTCCCTCCTTGGGCAGTAGCAAAAGGACCACAGACCATTAGTGACCACAGCAGATCAATGCAGCAGGGAGTGACTGTGCACAAAGCCGGACCACTGACAAACACCAGGGCTCTCATCTCAAGCTCCCCATACTTAGCTGTTCCTAGTTCTCTCATATTAATTCAAAGCCACAGAAAATGGAATATGGCTAAATTCGTGAAACAAAATCCTTGTCTTTCTCTCCTACTTTCTACGCAGTGTAGTATTTTCACGGCCCTGGACTGTCTGAAAAGATCCAATTGTGCTAGAATTCTTAAACTAGTGAGCTCAGTTTTCTCATTGGCAAATGAGATGATTACTACCTACTTTCTAGAGCCCCTCGGAAATTAGCAAGAGTGCGCATGTGGGTGGAGGTGGCTGGTGGAGGAGGGGCTCAAATCAAATATCTCACTTTGTGGTCTGGGCCTCTTGTGTTACTGAGAAGGCGGGGCTGCTGAAGGTGGAAGAGAAAACGAATCTCAAAACACTTCTCAGAGACAGAAACATTTGTAGGTAAAACCTACAGTGTAGAACACTAGCCGAACCCAATTTGTACAAGTCTGTCTGCTGAGGACTCTGTACCTGCCGCTCCTCGCTTAGGCTCTCTTACCTGAGAACAAACACACAGAGATGCCCACTCACTCAGCTAAAGATGCCTGCAACTCAGAGAAATACATACACCAGAACAAATCTTACTGCACAGAAACCCAAACAGCCGGTCCCTTAGACATGTATCTTGCAGGACACACACCGACAGGCTGAAGGCGTGTGCGTGGAACTGTTAGAGCAGGGCAGGCAGCGAGGAGGGGAGGCAGAACAGACAAAAACCCACAGGCAGTAGAAACACGTGATTTGTAGGTACAGTAATAGTATTTCACCTTAACAAGATCCAGGGATATTTCACAGCTTTTCAAATGGCTAAAAAGTTACCTTTGGTCTTTTTGATTACTTCACACCATTACTCTGGCTCTCACAGAGACCCCTGGTAAAGACTATGAATTGCCTCTAGATGTGGGGCAGTGGGGACCTGGGTTGCTTTTCTGCCTACAACTAGGATTTAATGACTGAGACAGGAACAACACAGAAGTTATTCCTCAAAAGCAAGGAATAAGCTTCATCTGCAAAAGCACTTTTAATGTTTTTTTTTTTTTTTTTTTTTGGCTGCACACACAGCCTTCAGAAGTTCCTAGGCCAGGAATCGAACTTGAGGCACAATATGACCCAGGCTGCTGCAGTGACAGTGCTGGATCCTTAACCTGCTAAGCCACCAGGGAACTCTGCAAGCTTTTATACAAAGATGCTATGCTTCTGGGTCACATGGCAACTAGTATGCCCAATACTAAACAAACAGGAATCCGAAGGACAAAACAGGCAATTCAGTTTTGTAAGAAACAATATATTTTATTTTTCTGACACCACAGCTCTGGTGAGTGGTTTTGTACCAAATGTAATGGGGGTTACACAGAACGTTTTACGCATGGAGGGGGAGGAAAGGGAAGGAACCACAAAATTAAAAATAAAAACAAAATCCTGGATAGCTTTTAGCATCTGTTCCACTCCCACGTTAATAAAATTCACTTGGAATTCCGAAGAAAAGGAGAACAGAAAACAAGGTGGGCAGGGAAAGGAAGGCTGGGGAAGAAAAGACGAAGGGCAAAGACCATCGAGCATCCCAAAGACAGACCTTTCCCTCCCGGAGCCGGGATGACACTTGGCGCGGAAGGTGAGGCTTAGTTAGATTTATTTCCCCAAAATAACACCGTGTATTGCAGCTGCCAAAGGGAAAAAGAGGAGGGAACCAGGGGGTCACGACAGGAGGAAACTCACTCAACCAAGAAGCTAGGGAAGGAGAGGGAAGGGAAAACAAGAGAAAAATGTGAAGGTGGGTCTGTAGATTGGGAGAGACAGTGCCGAAGAGCACTTGAACTGAAAAACAAGTGTCCTAAGCGTCAGTATTTTTAAAAAGAAAAATTCCCCCCTCCCCCCACCCCTCGCTGAACTTAGTTCCTTTTTTTGTGCTTTTCATTAATACTCTGCTCTGAGGTCGTAGTTTGGTTTTTCTATACACTGGAGTTGAAAGAAAATAGTCCAAAGGTCTGAAGATGGATTCTCCACCTAAAGTAAACAGCCCAGCATTCCTGTTCTCCTCTTGTCCCAAAGACTAAAGTCTCTGCTAAAATCCCTTTTACAATATAGTACAGTACACACAAAAAAAAATAAAGCCCAAAGCAAAAACGAAACCAGAAAAGAATCCTGGGAGAAGCCAGTCCAAAGGACGTAAACATACAGAGAACGGTGCAACACGTGACCCATGGCAATTCTCGAAGCACGGCTACAGATTCCCAAAAGTAGGTGCCATCATGGGATACCCAAGTCCACAAAAATAATTTTTAAAAAATAAATCTTAAAAAAAACACACCTGTTGATTAAATGAATAATTTGTTTTCAGATAAATCCGTACATTCTCAAGATCCCCCCTCCCCCAAAGCAGCCCTTGGGTCTCTGTTCTCCTATTGCATGACCAACGGTACTCCTGGAACTCCCTCAAAGCAGCTCTCAGGACCTGGAATCTCATCTTGACAAGGATCGGCACATCCAATCTTAGCAGCTTAAAACATCATGTTTCCTGGGTTGCCAGGTCCTTGGCTAAACCCACCCATGCCCACGTCAGCGGCCATGCCCCGGGGCCTCATCTGTGGGGGGATCATGATGTTCTGTTGGGGTCCCATCATGCCCTGCATGGACATCATCATGCCTGGAGAGCCCACAGGCCCAGGGTGGGTGTAGAGCCCTGCAGGCCCCCGATCCTTGCCAGGAATCATGCCCACGGCAGCGGCTGGATTGCTCATCAGGGTGGGCTGGCCGGGCATTGTAGATTGTGCTGGTGACATCATCCGATGGTGAGGTCCCATCATGCCTTGCTGGAGAAAGGCTGGTGGTCTCATTGGGTTGTGGCCTGGCATGGACGGAGCTGTACCAAGAGGGATGTCCGGAGTTCCCACTGGCCCTGGACCTCCCATGCCAGGTAACGCTAGTCCCATTCTGGGGGCTTGTTCGCCCATCATCCCTTGCATGTGCGAAAACCCAGGGCCAGGACCCTGGGGCTGTTTACGGCCTGGGACTTCCCCTCGAGGGAAATATTGCAGTGTCTGGCTAGGCTTCTCAGATGGAATAATGCGAGACAGATCAAACTCGGGTATTCCGGTGGCTCCAGGTCGGATGACCTCCTGTAGATCTGGGTCTGTAAACACCGAAGGCATGCTGTTCCCCAGGACAGCGAAGGAGTCGGGACCCCCTGGGCCTCCAGGCTTGCAAAGTGCTGCATCTGCTGAACTTTGGGGCAGGTTGCTGGGGCGGCCGAGGGGTCCTTCTCCTGGGAAACCCATCCCTCCTGGGAAGTTGCCCTGCCCCCCACTGGGGCCATTGTGAGGGAATGGAACCTGCTGCGGAGGAGACTGTACTGGAGGGAAGCCCTGGGGGAAACCCATCCGTCCTTGAGGTACCATCGGAGGCTCCTGGGACCCATGCCCCATGATAGGATTGTGTGACATCAAGCCAGGCCCCATTGGGACCCCATGAGGAGGTATGTTGGGTCCCATGGCATTCGGAGAGGGCATCTGATTGGAGTGAGAAAGTGGCTGGGTCATTCCCATTGGGCTGAGGGTTGGCATTGGAACCACGGGATTTGGACCTGAAATTCGAGGATTCTGTGTATTAATGCCCATTCCTAGAAAAATAAAGATACCAAAGGAATCAACTTAACTGGTCAACTTGGAAAAACTCTAATAAATAACAACTTAACTGTGCATCGAATGTTCACAGCACTATGCCAGAAAACATACAACACATAAGCTCTGCCCTCAATAATACTGTAATACATTTTTTGGCACACAAACCAGCAGCTCTACAAGACAAACACTGTTGAGTCTCAAACTGTATGACATAATCATACAAAGAAGATGGTTACGAACTAAGTCTCCTGTGTGAAAAAGTTACAAGTTAACATGCAAATGAGTATTGTCTTCTTCGTTGGAGACATTTAATAAAGAAGAAAACAATCTGCCTGGATGATCTAGGATGGTCCTCTTCAGAAAACGAGGATTAATCAGTCCTACAAGTCCAAGAACCAGAAATAACAGTCATAAGGGAATCAAAAAGGTCTTTTTCAGTTGCTACTTGGCATCACTATTTTATATTGCCTTACAGAGATTGCATTTCAACCTCTAGGTGATATGAAATGGTAAAGAAAACTTTCAATGGAAACGGAAAACACACAGGTTCTAGTATCATCTCTGGGACACATTTAAATATCTCTTCTTGGAGTTACCACTGAGCGTGGTAAGGATGGTGCCTGTGTTAACCACTGAGCATCCCTAACCCGACTGATGCTAAACGAAGACCATTCCTAACAGGACGGAGCTGGAACCAGAAGCCCATGGCTGAAAAGTCAGGCCCTTCGCTTAACCACTTTCACCATCCAGGTCATTTCCTGTTAGTGAGATTTGGGGGGACAGGAGATGGAAAAGTGAAGGCGCACAGAATGAGTAGAGAAAGGAGGAATTTTGTTTACTCTCTATTCCTAAAGAAAGTGCTTCTCTAGGAAATAGGGGTTTTCCACCGCCTGAAATCCTGTGGCTGCCTGTGGTTTGAGGCTGCCCTTCCACGAAAACACTTGAGGACTAAAGACATTCCAATCAGCCATGCTAAAAAAATACTGCTTTCTATCCTGCTCCAGGAGGACACCCCTCTACCCCCTGCCAAAAAAAGCATTCAGGCACAGAGAAGCATCAGACCTTTTATAAGAAAGTGAGAAGAACTGCTAAGAAACCTGCTTTCTGAAATCAAGGATGACATGAACAGATGGAAAGACATACCATGCTCTTGGATTGGAAGAGTCAATATCATCAAAATGACTATACTACCCAAGGCAATCTACACATTCAATGCAATCCCTATCAAATTACCAAGGACCTTTTTCACAGAACTAGAACAAAATATTTTAAAGTTTGCTTGGAAGCACAAAAGACCCAGAATAGCCAAAGACATCCTGAAAGGGAAAAATGGAGCTGGAGGAGTCAGGCTCCCTGACCTCACACTATACTATAAAGCTACAGTCATCAAAACCGTATGGTACTGGCACAAAGACAGAAATATAGATCAGTGGAACAGGATAAAAAGCCCAGAATTAAATCCACACACCTATACTCAACTAATCTATGACAAAGGAGGCAAGAATATACAATGGAGAAAAGACAGCCTCTTCAATAAGTGGTGCTGGGAAAACTGGACAGCCACATGTAAAAAAATGAAACTAGAACACTTCCTAACACCATGCACAAAAATAAACTCAAAACGGATTAAAGACCTAGATATAAGACCAGATACTATAACTCTTAGAGGAAAACATAGGCCAAACACTCTCAACATAAATGACAGCAACATATTCTCAGATCCACCTGAGGACAATAGTAAGGACAATAAAAAGAAAAATAAACAAATGGGACTTAATTAAAAGTTTCTACACAGCAAAGGAAACCCTAAACAAAACGAAAAGACAACCCACAGAATGGGAGAAAATATTTGCAAATAAATCGACTGACAAGGGATTAATCTCCAAAATTTACAAACACCTCCTACAGCTCAATACCAAAAAAACAAACAACCCCATCAAAAAATGGGCAAAAGATCTAAACAGACAGTTCTCCAAAGGAGACATACAGATGGCCAAAAAACACATGAAAAGATGTTCAACATCACTCCTCATTAGAGAAATGCAAATCAAAACCACTATGAGGTACCATCTAGAATGGCCATCATCAAAAAGGCTACAAACAACAAGTGCTGGACAGGGTGTGGGGAAAAAGGATCCCTATTACACTGTTGGTGGGAATGCAAATTGGTGCAACCACTGAAAACAGTACGGAGATTCCTTAGAAAACTCAAAATAGAATTACCATTTGATCCAGCGATCCCACTCCTGGGCATCTATCCAGAGGAAACCATGAGTCGAAAAGACACATGTACTCCAGTGATCATTGCGGCACTCTATACAATAGCCAAGTCATGGAAACAACCTAAGTGCCCACTGACTGAGGAATGGATAGGGAAGATGTGGTACATACACACAATGGAATATTACTCAGCCATTAAAGGAAACGGAATAACAGTATTTATAACAACATGAATGGACCTAGAAATTATCATGTGAGGTGAAACCAGTCAGACAATGAGACATCAACATCAAATGCTACCACTTACATGTGGAATCTAAAAAAAAGGACACAATGAACTTCTTTGCAGAACAGATACTGACTCACAGACTTTGGAAAACTTATGGTTTCTAAATGAGACAAGTTGGGGGGTGGGGGGAATGCACTGAGGGTCTGGCATGGAAATGCCCTAAAATTTGATTGTGATGTTTTTTGTACACCTATAATAAAATTCATTAATTAAAAATAAATAAAAAGAAGCCTGCTTTCCGGTCAACAAATACTGAATTAAGCTAATTTAAAAAAAATAATCAGCAGTTCCCACTGTGGCACGGCAGAAACAAATCTGACTAGCATCCATGAGGTTTCAGGTTTGATCCCTGGCCTCGCTCAGTGGATCAGGGATCCAGCACTGCTGTGAGCTGTGGTGTAGGTTGCAGAAGTGGCTCAGATCCTGAGTTGCCGTGGCTGTGGTGTAGGCCGGCAGCTGCAGCTCTGATCCTACCCCTAGCCTGGGAACCTCCATATGCCATAGGTGTGGCCCTGAAAAGCCAAAAAAAAAAATATTTCTCTCCTGCTTGGCAAGATACTTTAATTCTACTGAAGCTAACTTAGATGGTATACTTTTTCAATCTGGTGAACTTCCAGCTATGGGGGTCTACAGCCAACAAGAAAACACTTCGAGAAGCTTTCCTTTTGTTCAGCAGTAGCTCCATTAGCCTATCTCTGTGATTTCTTACCTGGCATATTATTCATTGATGGCAAGTTGGGAGAACGAGCTGGAGGGGAGTCGTCATCTGAGCTGGCCACGGTCTTGATGGCATCGTGGTACAACGGAGTAGAACTGGGCATTGCAAACTTGGACATTCGAGACATCATAATAGACAGCGGATTCTGGGAAAGGGTCGGCTCTGGAGGCATGGTGTAGGGCGTACTAGAGGGAAGACTTCCCGGGATACTCACAGAGGCGGGCTGGCTGGCTGTGGGCGGCGGGGGGCCACCTAGGAAAAGAAAGCCAAAGAAAACACAGGGCAGGGAATTAGATTCCTCTTGAAGGCTATTGGGCCTATGATTATGAACTAGCAGGGCCTGGGATGAGACAGATGAACAGGACAGTGTTATTAGACCCAGGACATGAATCATCAATCTTCTGTCACACTCCGTGTGTGTGCAGAGGGAGACTGCGGTGTGCGGTGGAGGTGACGGCTCAGTGGGTGGGAAGATAAACGCACCAAGAATGCGTTAGAAATGCTCGTTCAAACTTGGGAACAACAAGGGCTGCAGACAACGGTTTCACTGGAAGAATGGGAAATACGTGGCTCTCTTTCCCCTGCCAGTCACAGTTCCAAATTCGACTCGGGGGTTAGTACGCTAGGAAGCCAGACAAGCACTCCGACCCCAGGTACTAACCCAATCAGCCTACATATGCTCTTGATTAATTTCCACCACCAAGATGTTTGAACTGAAAAGGTCTGTGGGGGCCACTCCACTGTACTGTTTTTGTGAACTGCTACCCCACAGAGAGACACACTTCAGCCTGGTAGGATAAATCTTCTATCTTTTTCTGATTCTAGTCTTTCTCCAGTGGAGCCAGCGCAGACCTAGCATTTACACCTCAGTGCTCATCTTCCACTGACCACCTCTGGTCCCATTCACACAACCACCATCATCAGTGAGAGCTTCTCCTAGGAAGAAAATACTAATAAATTGTAACTGATCTGTGAGAACAGCAGTCTACCAAGGAGAAGGTTTTGGTAGCTGTTTCCACGGTCAACACATATTTAGGAGAACCACTCAAGTCTCTCAGCAGCCTCCCTTCTTTGCCTGTGATGATACTCAGACTCCTGACATAAGGGCCGCCCTCTGAAGTGGGTGGATCTAGTACTAAAGAAGCCACATTCACCCACAGTTAAGACAGTTTATTTCACCAACATGAATGCACTGTGCAAATGTAAATCACCCAATGAAATGACAGATATTTCCCATTTTCCTCCCACTCCTATCTGATAAACTTATTCTGCACTAAGAGTCCATGTATCTTCGCCAGTATTGGACACTTATACATAAACCCCCTGGAAGTACCGATTATGCACCCTGACACAAATACGTCCACCCTGGCAAAGGCCTCCTCCTCTGGGTGCCCAACCAGGTTAAGACACCAGTTTTCTTAAAGGATGAAAAATCAGGGTGTTGCAGTCCCTGGCTCTAAGCTGCAAGTGTGAGGATAAAAGCATACTGACCTGACTCCACACTTCCCAGCATGGCTGGGGAGGCCATGGTGAGGGGTGCTTTATGGTTGGGAGGGATCCCAGGACTCTGAAGGGGAGGTTTTGGAGAGGAGGTCCATCCAGGTGACGGGGCGGGAAGTGACGGAGACTTGAGGTGAACAGGCGAAGCAGCAGCAGACCCCAAGACAGGGGGGGACTTAATGGAAGCAGCAGCAGCTGGGCCCGCCAGCATGCCTGCCAGCTGCGACGGAGTCTGGGGGGACTTGAGGTTCCCCGAGGGCGAGCCCAGCATCGGTGACTGGACTTGGCGCATGGTGGGAGATTTCAGGGGGTTAATGCCTGGGGAATGCACCTGGCTGCCTGCCACAGAGATATCCAAGGGCTTCCGCCCCAGGCCGCGCTGAACCGGAGGAGCTGTGTTGAGGCTAGTGGGGTTACTTGAAGGGTTGAGAGGTAGTGGTGGCATATGACTGAGCCGGCTGTTAGTCCTTTGGTCGGGCCCAATTGGTTCTCTGAGGTTCCGCAAGCCACTGTTGCTGCCTGGACCCTGAGACATGGGGAGGAACGGCCTGGGGCCCATGCCATACTCTTGCTGAGGGTGCTCGCCGAACGGCAGGGGCACCATCTTCTGCTGAGCAGGCAGCACGTCTGCACCACCCGCGCGGAGTTTCAGCATCTCCTCAGGGCCCGCCCCAGCCTCTCTCATCTTCTGAGGTATCATCTGAGAGTTGGATCCCATGTTGACACTTAGACTGACATCTCCCTTCATCCCACTGGGAACCATCCCAAACTCAAGTTCACGACCGGGGCCCATCTGGGGGGGCATTCCTTTCGGAAAGTCTCCCCTGGAGGGGCTCAGCGGGCCCTCCACCGGTATTCGAGGGAAGATGGGATTACTCCCAGGCTCCATGTGTCGCTGAGCACCTGGGATCATCCTGTTCATCTCCAGGCTGGGCCTGATGCCTTCCATGCTCATCCCCGGGGGCAGACCCAGCTGCTTCTCTGCCAGCTGCTGTTGAAACATCTCTTCAGACAATCCTTGGGGGTTTGGGAAGCGCTCCCCTCGGCCAGGACCACTGAAGACGCCCTGGCCTGGCGGGAAGTTTCGACCATCTGGGATTTTTGGCACATCGTCTGGCCAACTGACTCCAGAAAGACCTGGTCTAGAAGCCGGGTTGGGGACATTTGGCCCCTCCATTTCGGAGTTGATCATTCCTGCAAATCCAGGGAGGCGCATCTGGCCCCCTGGCATGTTGGGGTGGGGGGCCATGGCCCTCGGCGGCAGGGAATGCGGCATGTTGATGCCATCAGCAAACGGCTCCGCACTGCCAGGCCCCCAGCCCTCGCCGGTGGTCATCTGGTATGGGGGAGGGGGCCCGCGGACCACCCCCCGAGGCCCGTGCTGATGGACCATCATGTCCTGGAGGGAGCACTGCTGCACAACCACCTGCTCCTGCTTCCTCCTCTTCTCCTCGTAGAACTCCTGCTGCAGTTTCAGCCACGCAATCTGCTCAGGGGTCATGTGATCCAGGTGGTCGGGTCCGATGGGCCCAGGCTGGGAGTTCATGGAAGGTGGAACCATTTCATCTGGAGGAAAGGGCACCTCTCTATGTCCTTGAGGGCCAAACGGAGCTCCCATGTCTGTCCGGGGCCCAGGTCCCTTACCTAGGCTTTGGGATTGAGCCATCATGGCCTGTATCGGCCCTTCTGGCTTTTTCTGAGGTCCATCTAATACCCCAGTATTCGGCTGGGGCCCCCCACCCTGTCCTCCTGTGAATTCCTTCTCATCAGGGAAAAGCATGCGTTGGATGTCTCTAAGCGTCTGTAAGGAGCGCTCCCGGTGCTCCAGCTGCTCCTGAGACAGCCCGTCGGGGTTCTCTCCCAGCACAGGGGGCTCCCCACTGGACACTGGTGGAGGCGGGGGGGCTTTGGGATCTGCTGAAGAGCTATTGCTCCCCTGGGAGACAGGGGTCACCGCGCGGTTGTTGGGAGTCGAGTTTGGCCCGGTGCTGTCTGGGGGCAGTGGGGTGGAGCTGGCAGGACTGCCGACGGAAGGAATCAGCTTGTTTTCTACCCCAGGACTCTCCCGGTCCAGGGGCCGCGGGGGTGCGGCAGGCTTGGGTGCTGGTGCCGGAACAGGTGGAGTTGGCTGTGGCCTGGTGTTCTGGGAAGAACTCTGGTCCTGGCTGGCTGAAGCTGGAGGCTGTGGTGGGAGAGGTTTCGGATCATTCCGAAGGGCAGATATCTGTGTGTTCTGAAGATGAACAAAATTTTAAAAATCATCGGTCAACTGAACAGAAGGGCAACAAAAAGAACAAAGTCTGTTATAAGGGCTGGTCCTGGTCACATCAGTCTGCACTGACTCTTGCTATAGGAACTGCCCAAGGACAACCCCGCTCTGGACATGAACACGTTTTGATTTTTTTTTGCTTGCGCTTTATTGTCAAAATGGCCTATCCTCTTTCCCTGGCTGCAGATTAGGTTTCAATAACTTTAGAAGCATGCCAAGGGACAGCCATGCCGCCAAAATGAATACATCTGAGCGTCTATTTCGAGGAACAGGTTTGCTATCATATGTCTACTATGTGCTTCTGATTCAGGGAGAGATTAGTTTCTCGGTATGTGGGAGGCTGGACCTAACACCTTTTTATTTCCCCGAAAGTGTAACTGGGAATGCACACTTCTCACTGTCAGTCAAAAGTCTGATGTTTTCACCCGAAAGAGAAAGTGCTCGTCACCCCGGCTCTGTACTCTACCAGCCAGAGGCAGCAGGTAGGGCCGCTCTGTTTCAGCGTCTCCTCTGGCATGGTGACTCGTGAAGTACTCCTCTCCTGGAGTTTCCAGGGGGCCTGACAGCACTGATTTCTGTTTTCAGTCTGTGATCACTGATTCCGTATTTGATAAGAATTTGTACATGAACTGCAGTGAGATAATCTGCAGGCAGGAAGCATCCGTGGAGAAATCTGAGGCTATCTAGCTCCTGGTGTCTCCTGATCTGTTCTTGCCAACAGACAGCATGCTGTCTTTCCTACAGGCTGGGCGATTGCCCTATTATTTATTAAGTTCCATTGCCATACCAACTCCTGGGTAAAAGCATGCTCACCTACAGTAGGTGACTCAGATGCTGTCAGTGTCTGGGAGAGGGACATCTGAATAATGTTCCGAGCCTACACCTCAGTGTTGCCAAAGGGCCTGCGGAGGGGTGGTACTGAGGAAAAGGGGGGCTCAGCCTACCAACTCCACCCCAGGGACCTCACCAGCCTCCAGTGAGCCATGCCATCCTTTCTGGTGTTCACATGCTCCTAACTTGCTCACTCAGTTCAACCTGTATTTCCAAAGCCCTCAGGCTCTTACCTCCCCACCTACTCTCTGGAATGTTTATCAAGGTGCAGATGTCTACAGGAAGCATTATGTGGACCCCTGAATATGAAGAGCTCGCATTCTGTGACTGTGTGTGTAAATGTTCCACTTGGTGGCATTCTCCATGCATCTGTGTCTGCAGACCGAGACTGGTTTGGGGAAGACTGGCTGAGCCTGGAGGACTCTGCATGTTACAGTGTCCTCCATATCCCTGACTCTGTAACTGGAGTGTGGAGGTCACCTTAATTTTCTCTCCAATGCCAGTTTAAGTTTGGTTTTGCTGGCCAGGCTTTGTTTGTTAAGGGTGGGCACTGATTTCCTGGAAGGTGACCGTGACAGAAGAAATAGTTTAGTACCACCCTTTTACTTTAGATTTGGCGCACTGGTGAATGGACTTTCCCCAATTACCTCCTCAACTCCTTTTCTGACCTGATTTTAGTACCAGAGAAAGTGGAGGTTATTATTACGCTATTAACAAGTTTGGTCATTAAGTCAATAAAATGTTGATTTGAGCTGCGGTGTGCATTCCAGGGTACAAGAATATGGGATTGTCACTTGAGTTGTTTCACGTCATTTAACTTCTCCCATATTTAAAACTCATCTCAGTCTTAGATTTTATGTTTCCTAAAAGCAGGGACTGTATCTTGAACCTCTAGTGGCCCCACAGCATTTGGCTCAATGCCTTGACAATGCGAGACAGAAGAAATATCTATTGGTTCAATTTGGAACACTGCATGTATTAAAACAACTACTGCATGTGTGTTTTCTAGTGTAGTTTATAGTAGGTGCTTAAGTTCCTGAGAGGAAACAGAATAACACTTACTATAATTTTGGAACTATCAAGCAATTAAAAGCATTCAATGGTCCTCTCACTTTGAAATAAATAAGAATCATTTTGAAAGTCACTGAGACTCTAATTATAGTATTATCAGCATGAACTCCAGTACTATAGTTTTAGTTGCTGCTTTTTCTGTGTTCTTCAACTAAGTCAAGAATGTTTGTTATTTTTCAAAATCCTGCCCTGTACACAGGGTCTGAATTCAAAACATCCCAGAGATGGTTACATGAAGCAAATCCCAAGATATCTATATATCTCCTTTTTTATTTTGCATCTCTTCTCTCCTACTAATTCATCAATATATAAACATGCTAGTAGAAAAGGCAGGGCAGTGTGATATGTCTAAACCACAATTACGTAAAATGCTCAGAATGTAGCTTATACCATTGAGACTATCCCTATTGAACCCTTGTGTACCATTGGTGGAAAGGTAACCTGGTATAGCCACTATGGAAAACAGTGTGGACATTCCACAAAAAAATTAAAAATAGAACTAACATAGGATCCAGCAATTCTACTCCTGGATATTTACACAAAGAAAACAAAATACCAATTACAAAAGATATATGTACCCCTACGTTTGCTGCAGCACTATTTTATAATAGCCAAGATATGGAAGCAACCTAAGTGTCTATCAATAGATGAATAAAGAAGATACAGTGCATGTACATGTATACACACACACAGGAATATTACTTAGCCATAAAAAAGAACAAAATCTTGCCATTTTCAAAAACATAGCTGGACCTACAGGGTATTATGCTAAGTGAAGTAAGTTAGAGAAAGGCAAATATAGTATGATTTCACTTATACACAGAATCTAAACACAGCAAATGAACAAACATAACTAAATAGAAATAGAATCATAGTAACAGAGAACAAAAAGGCAGCTGACAGAGGGTGGGGGGCGATATATAAGTGAGGGAAATTTAGAGGTACAATCTTTCAGCTACAAAATAAATGAGTCAAGGGTATGAAATATACAGTGTGGGGAATATAGTCAATAACTATGTAATATCTTTGAATAATGATAGATGTAACTAGATTTATCATGATGATCACTGAAATGTATAGAAATATCAAATCACTATGATGTATAACACTAACATAGTGTTGTAGGCCAATTATACTTTACAAACAAACTCACAGAGATCTGATTTGTGGTTACCAAAGTTGGGGGGGGGTTGGGGGCAGCGGTTATTGGAGGAAGGTCATCAAAACATACAAACTTGCAGTTATGGTATAAAGAAGTACTAGGAATATAATGTACAACATGATAAATACAATTAATGCCGCTGTATGTTATATATAAAAGTTGTTAAGAAAGTACATCCTAAGAATTCTCATCACGGGGAAAAAATATATTCTTTTCTATTTCTTTAATTTTGTATCTTTAAGAGATGATGGCAATCATTCCATGATGTATGTAGGTAATCATTATGTTGTACACCTTTAATTTACATGGTGCTATATGTCAATTATATCTCAACAAAACTGGAAGAAGAAAAAAAAAAGAAGACTATCTCCCTATCAATGAAATTCACCATCTCCCACCTTTAGAGTCACTGTAGGGCCTTTCAGTCATTATTCTGCATCTAAAATGACATACCAGAGGGGCTGTGCTTCTCTCTGTCTTGCTATTAGAGATGTTCTGGATGTGGAAAGAGACGATAGTGTCAACCTGGCCCTTCAACACAGCTTCCGCAGCTCTGTAAACACAGAAGAGATGCACACACTAGGACTTGTTTCTATTTCACTAACTGTAATTCCCAAGTACTTTCACCTCAGATTGAACCAGTAAGAGAGAAGTAGAATTATAAAGAACCACCAGCAACGCTGAATGAGAAGAAATCGAGAGAAAAAGGTTTTCATTATTTATGTCTATCATTTACCATCACACTTTTGAAATTAAAAGAGAGCCGTTAGCAAATCTCAAAAGAGGCACCGAAAAAACCCAGGATTTTCTCCTTCAAACCAATCCATTGTAGTGGGTGTTTTATGGAGAATCTTAGTTCAAAATCCCAACCAGAGAAGGGTAAAATGAATTCTCAAAACACCTAATAATCATCCGAGGCTGTCAAGATTTACTCTACATTTTAATTCCATTTTTTTTTTTTTTTTAAAGGGCTGCACCTGTGGCATATGGAAATTTTCAGGCTTGGGGCTGAATCGGAGCTACCGCTGCCGGCCTTTACACCACAGCCACTGCAAAGCCAGATCCGAGCAGCAACAGCACACCACACCTCACAGCAACACCGGATCCTTTACCCACCAAATGAGGCTAGGGGCCGAAAACCTGCATCCTCATGTAAACTAGCTGGGTTCTTAACCCTCTGAGCCACAATGGGAACTCCCATACATTTTAATTTTTTAAATCTTAAAAGGTAGAATACTATGTAGAGTATATCCACATTTTTTATAAATACATAAATATCCATTGATCTATCCATCCACTCACTAGAAACATAAGTACCAAAATGTTCACAGCAGTTATCTCTGAATTCCTAAGATATTTTTTTCTTTTTTATATTTTCTAATTTTCCTAAAATGGACATGTATTACTTATGTTATTTTAAAAAGAATACCAAGTTGGAGTTCTCTGGTGGCTCAGTGGGTTAAGGATTCAGCACTGTCACTACTGTGGCTCTTGTTACTATTGGAGCACAGGTTTGATCCTTGGCCTGGGAACTCCTGCATGCTGCAAGCAGGGCCAAAAAAAAAAAAAAAACCAAACATTAAGTTGCATAAAAGTGTTTATTGTGTAATTGATCCCTTTTGTGTCTAAAAAAGTATATATATAAAAATTCCTGGGGGAGTTCCCTGGTGGTCTAGTGGTTAGGATTCAGCACTTTCACTGCTGCAGCCAGGTTCAATCACTAGTCTGAGAACTGAGATCCCACAACAAGCTGCTGCATGCAGTGGTGGGGGGGAAATTCTGGGACTGTCCTGCTGTGACTCAGTGGGTTAGGAGTCTGACTGCAGTGGCTCAGGCCACTGTAGAGGCACAGGTTCAATCCCTGGCCCAGCCCAGTGGGTTAAAGGATCCAGCTTTGCAGCAGCTGTGGCTCTCATTCAATCCCTGGCTCATGAACTTCTATATGCTGCAGGTAAGGCCATAAAATTAAAAAAAAAAAAAAAAAATTTTGGAGGGAAAGCCAAAGAAACATCAATAATAGTTGCCCATGGGGAATAGGGGTAGGGAAGTTTTATATTTTACCTCTTTCCAGTGTTACCTTTAAGTAATAATACAAATGGGCAAAAAAAAAAAAAAAAGGCATCAATCTTCAATGGGAATAAAAACTTAGATGCCCAAACATGCAAGCCACACCAACAGCCAGACGTAGCCATCAACTTACTTATTGGCCATCTCAGTAGAAAACACATACACCACTTTGGTGGGAGTCTTCTGAGCAGGTGTAGGCTCTGCGGCAGTAGTCTGGCCATGGGAGGGGGTGGAAGACCTGGGGGCTGTAGCATTTGATGGGGCCATCGAGTGTGGTGTGTGCTGGGAATCCTGGGATTTTATGTGGTCAGCAGAATTACATTCTAAAAGAATGAAAAGATTCATGTCACACAAAGAATCAAACTCTTTTTTCTGCCAGCATTTATAGTATCATAACACAAACACCTTGAGAATTTCAAGGAGGAAGTACTTTGCTAAGAGGAAACCCCTTCTACTCATAAAAATACAAATAACATTTCTTCTTAGAGGACTAATGACAAAACACTCTTCTCCCACCTCTTTCCTTCTCTACTACGCATCCTTTAGATATTAGCATCAATGGCCCTCCTTCCTGGAAACCCCTCTGGAACTTCTTGGGCTGGATGCCCTTGCTAACTGAAACCACAGCCCCCTAACTTCCCTTATTTCAGTATTTATCACGTTGTACTGTAATTGCTAAATGATCTGCTGTCTAGGTGCATTCAAGCCCTTGAGGACAGCAACTGTTTCTGTGTTGCTGAGCATGGTGCCCCCAGCACAGTGCTGGCGCTCATAACAGGCCACCCACAAACACCTGAAGAAGACAGGAAAGGTCTCTTTTCTAACTTGGGCTGGGGGAGTCACCTTCCACTCCTTGAATGCTAGTTTCATGTTCTTGCCTGAAGTTAAGATTTTTTCATTTTATGTTAGGAGGAAAATAGCCTAAAACCACAGCCACTGGTCCCACCCCCTTCCTGGCTCACTTCACTTTGGTGCCTGTCGTGTCTCTACCACAGGTAGCCACTCTCCTGCCACAGTGAAACTGGCTGTGACAAACCTGGCCTAGTGCCAGGCCTGCTTCTTGTGCCTATGACTCTGCACAAAACCCAAGTCTTGAAGGACTGATTTGATGGAGAAGAGGAGCTGTCAGAAAAATTGCTCCAGTGCGGACCTCGACATAGACAAACTGGAGCTACTGGCCTGACACAAGTACAAAAAGCTTGGAGGCCAGAAACATCCATAAGAACATGGTCAGGGCCATGGAACATCCTGAAACACTTGCATCCTCAAGAGCAAGAATTCAACGAGGTGGTTCCAAACTATTCTTTAGTAGGAAAAGGACCAGAAACAGTTCCACCCCAAATTGTGAGAACTCCTGAGTCTGATGCCTCCTCTCCCCACTTGGCTGCTATTAGGCTCTGCGGTATCCACCAAGGTCAGGGGCCTTCCCTCAGGCACACCTACTTCCCTCTGAGTCTCAAAGATCTTATAGACATACCTTTCATGTCAGAGTCATCGTTTGGAGTCCCAGGATCTCTCTGATCAAAGGAGTCGGCGGAAATACTTCGCTCCCTTTTCCCCTTGCCCTTGGCACCATTTCCAGCCCCATTCTTCAGCCCCATGCTCCCACCTGGGCCAGGGAGTGCTTTAGGGGTATGGCCCCCACTCTTGGAGTCACAGGGGGATGGCTGGGATTGGCTGGCTGAGCCCCCCTGTTTACCCTGATTGGAGAATTTGGAATCCAGCTGGGGGTTTCCAGATGGGGACATCACTGTAGGGGGACGGACCATCACCTCCTGCTTTGACTTAGGGCTACTAAAAGAAACAGATAACAAAGGGAGATCAGACACCGGATACACACAGCGCAATCAGGGAGAAGCAGTTTCTATCACAGATCGAGGAGACCTGGCGTCACCACCCCACCTTTTACCGGAGCCACCTGCTTATTCCCTCCACCCCTGCTCTCATCTCAGAGCTCTCCACAGAGAGGAGGATCCAGCAGAACGGACTGCCAGGTCTCGGGAATCCTAGATTCACATGGGGACCCATCTCTAGGGCTTCTGTCAATAAAGGACAACGGTTTCTATGTACATAGAGAAACGACTCTCACACTAAGACTAGCTCAGAGTAAACAAACAGACATCGTTAAGATCAAAATACTACCAGCCCTCCGCTGACGACAAGGAACAGCTGTAATAAGAGACCAGCTTCCCTGCTGGAAAATACGAGCAGGTCCAGGAGAGCGCGAGGAAACCTGCTGGTGACTGGCAGGTTAGGGAAGCCCTGCAGGATCCTAATCCCTGAACAAGCAGTATCACACCAGGGCAGACACGCTAAACACTGCCGCCAGGGGAGGTGGGAAAAATCTTTTAAGATAGCAAAAAGAAAAAGAAAAAAGAAAAAAGAAAGATAGCAATTTAAGTATGTGGAGCAGAGGAAAAAGGTTCACGGTGGGAATTCAGGGGCTGGTGTTTCAGTTCTAGGACCGTAGGCCTCCTCACCATCCCAGGCTTCAGATTCCTTGTTTGCAAGTCGGGCACATTGCACTAGGTGCTCTTTACGGTCCTTGTCTTTATGTTTTGGTGAGGAGGGGGATGGGAAGGAGGAGCGGCCAGGTAATGATGGACAAAAGAATAACACGGAAATGCTGACGTAAACTTCGATTCACTCTTCTATCATTGTTTACTTGTCCCTTTTTCTTTCCCCATTTGGGCCTCATCTGCTTCTAACTCAACATCTTGTTCCACCAATGAGCATTCGTGGTCCACCAGGCCCTAGCCCTCACCTCTGTGTGTTTCCTGACGGAGAGTTCCTCACTTTAGGGTTACTGGAATGCATTGATTGAAATCCTGAGCTTGCAGCCACAAACAGGG
Source organism: Catagonus wagneri (assembly GCA_004024745.2). Taxonomy (NCBI): domain Eukaryota; kingdom Metazoa; phylum Chordata; class Mammalia; order Artiodactyla; family Tayassuidae; genus Catagonus; species Catagonus wagneri. The sequence continues at coordinate 4,627,553 of PVHT020000034.1, forward strand.
ACGGGCTCACCGAGTTCCTCTCGGGCTGCAGCAGAAACAGCTGCTGAGGGCAGCGGCAGTGGCCCACTGCTTGCTGAGTGCGTCCCTTAGCGCTGGCCACCTGGACGCCTTTTTCCTCTTTGTTTTTCTCCGCTGTGGAAGTGGGTCCTGTCCCCTTGCGGCTCCAGCATTCTCTGGGTGTGTGCCTCCTGCTGCCAAAGGAAAATCTCGCATCTCCAGGGCACACTGGGGGCAAAAACGGAGACAGCAAACACCCTTAGGGGAGGACCTGCGAGCGGGGCTAGGTCACTGCTCAGCTCCCATCAGGGTTAGAGGGAATGGCAATGTTCACGATCTGGCCTAAAGGCCCTGGTGCTAAAGCAGCTGAAGAGTGACTAAGACTTTCTGCCAAGCATTTGAGCCTCCCACCCAAGCATCATGTACCAGGCCTTTTGAGCAGGTGAGAAAAACATGTTTATCTTTAGCCATATATTCTCCCTTACATTTCTCAACTTCCAAATACAAAACCCTCAAAAACTTAGGTTTTTCTTTTTTCAAAACAACACTTTGAAACCACTGGATACTCCAAATCCAGAGAAACTATCTGGTGTTTCACCTCTGATGGGCGCTGAAATGTAACAAGCCCATCCCAATTTCAAACCCTGAAAAAAATGAATCCGTTTATATTCTTAGGGCCTCAGGGTGGGGAGACATTAAAGGAGGTACTTCCGAAATCAACCATTGAACCAATACCAAATACAATCAGTTCTGCCCCCTGATTTCTATGATCTCTCAATTAAATTAGGCCGAGTATGTGTCTTGTGTTCTCACTGCTTAATGACGGGGCTGCAGGCATGGGCAGGCAGGGGATGATCCTCAATGCCGAAGGTAAAAGAACAGCTCTGAAGGTTGAGATATTTTTTGAGAGCCAATTTGCAAGGCTAATTTGAAGCATAAAGGTCAAGAAAATATTCCCAAACCTAGCCAGAGAACAAATGAGCAAACCCTTTATTCAGGGAAGCCTAGACTGGTTCAGGGAAAACCAAGATACACCTTCGGTCACTGACCCTGCCAGGGCAGTCCCAGTGTGGTTTGGTCCCCTCCTCTCCCTCGGACCCTTCTGACACCTAACTGATAGGGTGTAGGACTGAAGGAGGGTATTAGAGGCAGGACCAGTAGCTAAAGAATCAAAGGGGAATTAGAAGTAGCTCAGGTGTGAAAGCTCACATACGCTTTGAGAGGTTCAAGAACTGGACTAAAATTGGGAGGATCCATTATATTCTATAACTGGGCACTGAAATGATCATTGTTGTCAAGTGTTAGACATCTACTTCTTTTCTTCTTGCCTTTTTTAGGGCCACACCTGCGACATATGAAGGTTCCCAGGCAAGGGGTCTAACAGGAGCTGTAACCGCTGGTATACACCACAGCCACAGCATCACCAGATCCGAGCCGCATCTGTGACCTACACCAGAGCTCACAGCAATGCCGGATCCTTAACCCACTGAGTGAGGTCAGGGATTGAACCCATATCCTCATGGATTCTAGTCGGATCCTAGCCATAACGGGAACTCCAACATCTATTTCTTTCATTTAGAAATTTGCAATAGTCCCAGCTATTTTCCCAAGACAATGAAAGTAATTTTTGGAAGTTCTGAGTGCAGTTTTTTTCTTTTAAATGAAGTCAGAGGAAAAAAAAGAAGAAGAAACTAGAATAAAATGTTGTTGAACACTTCTATGCTGACCTTGGAGACAGCATTCTAAAAACGTTATGGTCTTGATTATATTTAAGGTTGTATGTTTATCCCCCACCAACTTTAGCTTTTTTATTTTATTTTTTTCCAGTTTAGACTATAAAATTGATTGTGGTTGTCAAGTTCGACATACGTGACCATAAACTGTTTTGTAACCTCCCGCTAAACATCAGGAGTCACTGGTAAAACAGAAGTAACAAATGAATCTTGCAAGGACAAAGCCATCAGAAAACATTTACCTCAGTAAAAGAAAAGAAGTAGACCTGTAGAGTCCCCTTCTGGAACTTTCTGATAGCATCACACATTCTCGGTCACGTGTCATATTGAAGAGTCCCACGCGTATGTTTTATCTCCCTATGAGGACTATGTTCTTTGAAGACAAGAACCTTGTTTCAAAGTTCTTTTGCTTTTCTGTAATACTCAGCATGACGGGTACTCAGAACGTGGCTGGACCCTAAGTGACTTACTCAGCTTCTCTCAGAGCAGAGACACCTGACACTTGTGTGGTGCAATCCTTCCAACATACTACAAATATCAAATCACTTCAATCTGCCAGGCATTTCTGATGTGCGGATAGTAGAGATTATTTCTAATAATATTAGTTCTGTGAACAGAAAAAACTTTTCCAAGTACTTCTACATATAGTTTTTCATGCTCCTAATTCACCCAACCTTGATCAGTAGGCACTTAACAGATGAATAGATGGGGTACAGGGTGTAATGGTTTCTCCCGGGTTTCCAAGCAGTGCTCTCTGACCTGCTCCCTCATCTAAGCCACCTCCTTACCATTACTTTATGGGCAGAGAGGCAGCACAGAAGGCTGAAACAAGCATGTGGGCTCGCCTAGCGGTGGGAATGAAATCCAGGTGTTTTAACCTCCAATCCATGGGAGTTGTTGAAATAAGTCACCCGAGCTTTAGCCTGACACCGAAAACAATTGAGCAAGAAATTTGCCAAGTATCTTATCATATAGCTCCAAAGAATAAAACTAGACCTTTCAGAGCCTCCATTTTCGGGTTAGTGCTCAACGGTAGAGGCCCAGAAAGATCCACCACAGAATGGTTATCTAAAGCCGGAGAGAAAGATATCTTTCCCCAGTGTAACTAAATCTCCTAGTTATAAGGTCTGCTTATACAGTGTTTTATCTCTTTTCTCCTTCTCCTTCCTCTTTTTTTTTATTTTTTTATTTTTTAGGGCTGCACGTGCAGTATATGGAAATTCTCAGGCTAGGGGCTGAATCAGACCTATAGCTGTCGGCCTACACCACAGCCACAGCAAGATGGAATCCAAGCCACATCCGCAACCCTACAGAGCTCAAGCCAACACCAGATCCCCAACCCACTGGGTGAGGCCAGGGATCAAACCTGCATCCTTATGGATACTAGTCAGATTCTCTTCCACTGCACCACAATGGGAACTCTCTCTTTTTTTCTTAAATAATACTTAAGATGTTTACTGTGTCAGACACTCTTACAAGCACTCTCCACACATATCAACTCATTCACAACAACTGGAGAAGGCAGCTACCACTACTATCCCTATTTCAGACACAAGGAAACCGAGGCTCTGAAACAGTAAGTAATTTGCCCAACTGAATTGGGTCACACCCTAGTAAGTGGTGGAGCTGGCGTCCAGCCAGACACTCTGGCCGCGCTCTTCAGTGCCTGTCAAAGCATGGACCTGGTGGACAAGGTGAGCCAGTACATATAAAATGCTCGGCAGCACAACAGAGGCATTCAGGTTAACTGTTACTATGACTACCACCATTCCTAGCATGTGCACTCACCTATTCTGCCTAATGTCATCTCATGCCTTCACCATCTCCAGCCATCACCTTCCCCCATCCCTCCCTTTTCCAGTGCGTGGCCTTGCCTAGGACTTAACAGGGAGAAGACACCAGGCAGGATTTCCTTACCACCAAATCTGCAAACCTGTTTTTATCAGTACCTCTCCCCTCTTTCGTCTCTATTACTGAAACGAGGGGAAAAAAATAGCCCATTTTTGCCCCAAAGGCCAGTCCTATCACATGTGGTCTAGGCCCCATCCCTTCCAGCTTATCTAGAGCTCTCACTCTCTTGTGGCCATCCCTTTATCTCCTGCATCTCCTGGACATTTCTAAACAGCTTTTAGACATTTGTAGTACCTTACAATTAAGAAAAATAAAATAAAGCAAAACAAAACCTAGCTCTAGTGTTTTATTCCCCTTTGGAGCCAAGTTTCTCTACAGAGTTGAAAAGACACACAGTCTTCACTTCCTTACCCGCCATTCACCTTTTAACCATTTTAAACCAACTTCTACCCACAGATCACAAAAACCACTGCTTTTGTTAAGGTCACCAGTGACCGATTTTCTAACCTCATCCTACTCCATCTCTTAGACTCTGACAGTTGATCACTTCCTTCTTGAAACTCCCCTCTCCTGGTTTCCCTAACACCACACTCTACCAGTTTTCCTCCTACCTCCCCAGTCACTCTTTATCTGCTTCCTTGGCTGGCCCCTTCTCTACCCAATCTCTACAATTTCGAGTTCTTAACCATTCTACCCTGGGTCCTCTTCTCTTCTCATTCTGTAAGTTCTTTCCATGTCAACAGCTGCCAAATTTACACCTCCAACTCCACCTCTGTTCTGCTGACCTGTATATACAACCACCAAGTTGACATCTAGTCTGAAATTCAACAAGGTCAAAAATGAATTCCTCCTACCCCAAAGTACTTTCCCTTTATTCTTCCACATTTTAATATATGGTACCTTCATCCACCCAGCTGCTCATGCTAGAAATTTGGGAGTTATTCTTGACACCTCTCTCCCTCACCTTTGCCCTTCCCACATAAAGTTTGCATATTTTTGCTAAGTAAAGGAATTCCTGGCTTCAGTCTTCCTCCCTCCCTTCATTCTCTCCTTTCTTAAGGCTGCACATGGAAATTCCTGGGCCAGTGACTGAACTCAAGCCACAGCTGTGACCTACACTGCAGCTGTGGCAACGCCAGATCCTCTAACCCACTGCACTGGGACAGGGATGGAACCCGAGCCTCTACAGCAACCTGAGCTGCTGCAGTGGGATTCTTAACCCTTACCACAGCGGGAACTCCCGGTACTTCTTTTTTCAGAGAGAAAGGATACTGAAAGGCCACCAATCTACATCCAATCTACATGAAATTCTCCATTATGCTATTTTCACAGCATCCTGTGTTTTTCCTTCACAACATTTCCATGTTGTAAAATCATGTGATAATTTGCATGACGTTCATCTCTCACGCTGGGCTCTACAACGGCAGGGATCAAGACTGATTTGTTCATCCTTGAATTCCTAGCACTTAACTATAGTGTCTGACGCATGGTATTTGCTCCAAAAATACTGGCTGAATAAAAGTTGAAGCTTTTCCCCAAAATCATCTCTCTAATACAGGCATGCTTCTCATGCTAGCATCCATCAGGCTACTCACCAAAACCCCAAGGGTCACGACACGGCACTGCTCATCCTGGAGGTGAGGAGGAGGCCAGGAAGCCCTTTCTCAAAGGTGACCCTCACCTGGATGAGGATAAAGTAAAGAAAAAGAGTTTCTTAGTGATCAAAACTAAACAAAAAAATCAACAGTGTCAGTTTGTTACTGAACATCTTAAGAGAAGAGCAGGCTTCCTACTTATTCTAGAGAACTGGTTTAAGGGGAAGTTGTCAACTCCCACATAAACAGAATCAGCTTCCAGTTATGAAAGGGAGTATCATCCAATCTGCAGATATTTCAGGACCCTTGTGACTGTTCCATCTTCCCAACTGCTTATTTTCTTTTCAGAGACTGGAGAATTATTAAGGGCAAATAAAGTCAACTTTTCTACTTTTCTAAACATTAAGTAGGGGAAGAAATAAAAAACCTCCCACTTTTGCTTCTTCCTATTCCTAATTAGTACAGAGAATTGAGAGCTGACTGTAAGGTGAAAGAGACAAAATTCCAGGTAAACTTTCAAATTCACAAAGTAAATACCATTGACTGTTCCTCCCTATTCTCAAGTATAACTCCACATGGCAAGCATTCGGCAAGAAAATTTATTTTCACACGATTTTGGGGGCACATGGGACTGAACAACAGGGCCCCTGATTTCCTTTGACTATGAGCCTACTGTGTGTGAAATGCTAAACTTAACTGAGCTAGATAAGTCAATAAAACACTGAGTAACTCATCCAGCAGGACAATTTCCAACATTAGTCCTTGTAAACTAGAATTATAATGCTAAGCAACACCCCCCTTCCCCTTTGCCCAGAATTTATAGTTCTGAAATTGCAAGGAAGAACCAAGTTCCAGACTGTCATAAGGCCAAATTATTTAGGAATCTTTAAAAGGAGACTCTGTAAGGTTGCCACAGAGTTGTACATAAACTCACAAATTAGTGTAACTTAGCTCAGAATCACCTCTACAACTCCAATTTCAACTCTTCCAATGATTCCTTCCCATTCTCCTGCTCTAAGAAGTCAAGTTTATTACAACTATGTCATGTTTAACAAATTTCATTTCTATGCTATGACCACTACACCATAAAAGGCATAGTATCAAACTTAGAATGTGGAACTAAAAGACCTTAGGATTCCATTCCTAGCTCATTCTTAACTTCTGGCATACCAACCACTAAAAAGCTTCCTCTCAAAAAAGTACACCATAGGAAGAACCAATCTTTCCCAAACAAGTGGAGAAAAGAAAACTATACTATGGGCTTGGACAGAAATCCTTGCCCCACCTCTGCCAAAACAATAATGTATATTTCCATACTCAAAGGGCAAAAACTCATCTACTACCCTTCAAGTTAATAAACTTTAAGCAAGCAAATAAATTTGTATCAGGCGCAAGAGTTTAGGCAAAATTTAACCATTCAAAAATGAAAAATGAACTTCATCGATCATCATTTAGAATAAAGGGCTACCCAAAGTAAAATTTCAGCACAGATGTCCCTTCTTTATGAAACGTTCCTTGATTCCAAACTACCCCCAGGAATCTCCTTCATGGCCCCACAGCATTACATTCATGGCACTATTACAACACTTATAAAGTTGTATCCCTGTTGTGTACAGTCAGGGAACTCCCTGAGGAAAGGGTAATCATCTCAGCACCTGATATCCAAAAGAAACTGAATAAATGCTGGTTGATCCATGTATGATAATGAGCTTGGACCCATGTATTTCTACTCTTGCCTCACAGTCACACAAACCAATGATGACACGATAAATACCTGTTTAACTTCTCACCATCTGCCTTTCCTAGGAAATAAGATATTGCAGAAGCCCCTGCTCACAGAAAAGTACAAGGTAACTGCACTTACAGTTATGACTTGCATTTAACTTGATGACCTCTGCCTAGGGAACTTCTATCATAATGAACAAATACAGTTTTAACTTGCAAGAGACCTCACAAGAGAAGCAGAAACAAAATCCAAAATACACAGATGGAATAACAGAAGTTACATGCTCATCATTGGGCTCTTTACCTTTCAAGATGTCCAATTTGCTCTCTCTTCTAACATTGGGACACAGAGGAACTTTCCAAGAGTGATCTCTGCCTCCCAAACAGAAAGGAATTTTTAGGTCAAAGTGGAGTGACACCAGCTAGTCCCACATTCGGTCCTACAGGAATGAGAAGAATGGAAAAGTTCATACCCCAATTCACACCACCAGCAAAAGAAACCAATGCTCTGTGACCAAAACAGTATTTGGAAGAAGGAATAGTAAGAAAATAATTATGTCAAAAATGGGGAAGGAAGGCAAAACCACTAAAACTCAAAATGCAAGGAGCCGGAGCACTGTAGCTTAACTCTATCCCACTGAAGACTGAGAAGTTAAGAAAAGCAAAACCCATTAGACACAAAAGATTCATTGTAATCATTGCTTTTAACTTTCTCCTCAACCAGGAACAGTTATCACAGGTTACAAAATAGACTTTTATATCATATCTTCTCTATGCCCTTGATCATGGCATGGTGAAGATGCTGAAAAAAATATTGCAAAGCATAAAACACAAGTGGGTATAAGATTCAACTTTCCAAAATCAGTTGGTCTAGAGCAGGGGCTCTTAACCTGGGACCCACAACTTCCTTGTGGGGTCTGCAGAGAGACTTAGAGAAGGGGTGGCAGCTGTGAATTTGGCTGGAGAAACTTTCGATCTTCATACTCACTAACCTCTAAGTAAAAGTTAGCACCATATGCTGACCATGAATGTAGGTAACAACCCACAGTAGTATTAGCAATCCTCTGACTATGTCACCAAGAGGAACCATAAGACACGTTATATCACATTACAGTTGCTGCAGATATGTCAACAGAATATTTACACTTATCACTACTTCAAAATTATACTATTGTTACACCTGTAGCTATATTTTGTTATTTAACGTGTTACAAAGAAGCATATAAACTACTGTATCACAACTGCTTAACATTTTGATAACTGTTCCCACATCATTGGTAATTCTATATATTTTATTTTATACATTTAAAAAACATGATTCTCACACCAACATCAAATGCTATCACTTACATGTGGAATCTAAAAAAAGGACACAATGAACTTCTTTGAAGAAGGGATCTTGACTCACAGACTTTGGAAAACGTATGGTTTCCAAATGAGACAGGTTGGGGGTGGGGGATGCATATAAATTTGGTTGTGATGATTGTTGTATACCTATAAATGTAATAAAATTCATTAATTAAAAAAAAAACATGATTCTCAGAAGGAGTCCTATGCTTCATTAAATTGCCTGTGGGGTACACAGGACATAGAAAGTTAAGAATTTTTAATCTAGAGCAAATAAAGTTTCTAGAGATCCTAACAGAGTTACCAAGGCAGACAGACAAGTAAGTCATTCCACCAGCAGTACTTCGCAGTCAAAATTTAAGCTACTAGGAAGCCAGGTAGTATGGCCAAGGTCACACAAACTTAGGGCCAGCATCAGCCTAGGTTAGCACTCACAACATGTACATTCCCACTCTCCCATGGGGATCTTTGCTTACATTTCTACAATTGTCATCACTGTTCCTGTCTTACCACTAAATGGGGATGAGGTATCACCTTTCAAAACTAATATAAAACCAAAACCCAGACAATAGAACAAGGCAGGTATAAAGTACTCTTTTTGTTCCTTGATCACGCATGCTGCTGTAATTGCTACAGAAGCTGAATTTGGTCCTTTCCTGAGAAAGTTTTTTAGAAGTGAGAAAAAAAGTTGACCTACATAAACTTTCATTCCCAGAAGTGACCAAAGCACTTTGCAGAAAAGCATTAAACTTGTTAAGCACTGCAGTGTGTTATGAGTGGTCAAGGCAGTGGTAGCCCACTTCATAAATGGGAAAACTGGAGAATAACTATTAGAGATTTGTCTAAAGTCAAACAGAAGTCAGTGAGAAAGCCAGCTTCCTGATTCCAAGTTCAAGGCTCTAACCAGTACACCATGATCAAATATTTAGTTGATTATAATGCTTGTGAAACCTCTGTACTTTCCTTCCCCTACAAGCCATAGAGTATTCGCTTTTGATTCACAGGAACAGACACTTTTGAAGGCCATGGGAAAAACACCCCATAGAATAAATTCCAATGCACATCAGTGCTTTTTCACTTATGCTAGTCATCTAAGCATCCAGGTCAGGAATCCTAACTCAGGAGCCAAGTTACTACAGACAACTTGCCTTATAAGAAAAGAACAGTATCGAAATTGTTCCTTCATCTTTTAGTCAATGACCTCTTTATTGATCTACCATGTGTTTAGGACCTATTATCATCTTACATTCAACACTCTTATTACAAAGTAATATTCTAATGTTTCAATACCATTAGATCCTAGATTCTAAAACTATGAAATGTCATGCTAGACTCAAGTTTGCATTGAGTTTTCTCTTCTTATCCAAACCACCAATTAATGGAACCCTCATTTCTCAAAGCATCTTTCTGCCTTTTAACTGCTCTTTTTATCAACTCATATCTCTTATAAATTGGGTCTTTTTCAAGAGTTAGTAAGGAGGTCTTTCTTAAATTGGTACTTAGGACCATAACATTATCCATGCTAATACTAATTCCTTGTTAAAACTTTCCAAACAATTAGTATCAACTCAAAAACCAAAATCAACAGGACAATCATGTTGTACAATCTCCATGAATAGCCAAAAGTTCTTAACCCACACGCGAGTCTTACCTACCAATACTGTCCAGTGTCCCCTACCCCACACTCAACTATTTTACTATTCATCCTTCCTACCTGCTAATTCTCATTCACCACTTTGTGCGCAGTGTACAAAAGTCCAAAACTCTGGCTCAAGAATGAATACTTAATTCCTGAATATATCAAATGCTAAAAAAAAAAAAACACCATCACACACCACTGATCAAAACATAAGTTTTTACTTAGCCACTAAATCATTTTCCCATTCAAGTCATTGCCAGGGATCTGTCCGTGTTTGCCCTAACCAAAGTCTAACTTTGCACCAATTCTATCCCACCATAGTTCTCTTCACCAAGACACAGTTATGTCCATTTCTCTACCTTGTCTAATAAGTTTATTAGTCCCCAACTGGGCTGTAGTCTAGGCTCTAAGTCACTCCTTTCTATCACAGGGTAGGGCTGTTGAGGACAGATTTCAGGCCTCCTCCTTCAGGCTTGGGAACCTTCACAGAAGGCCCCCAGCAACACTCTTACTAAAAGGCCTCTGGCCCTTCCCTCTGAACATAGTTATCAACCCTGCTGTTTTTTCCTTAGGATATCTCCATTTACCAGGCTGACCCAGCTTTAACCAGTGACATCTTAATATCTTCACAACTTTCAAAGGTCAATGACTAGAGCTCCACTTGGGAAATCACTGGTGTGTCCACGTCCCCCACAATGACTCAGTGACCCGGACATCACCACCTCACCTGCTGGAGCCCTTTACTTACATGAACATTCTTCTGAGCTTTCACTTCCCCTCACCCTTCAACAAGTCACTGGCCTGCAAAGTCCCTTTAACCTCTCTATTCGTCTCCGGGGTCTTACAGAGCCAACCAAACTCAACCCGAATTCCCTCATGTAGCTCTCCATCTCGCCCCTCCAATGCCCCTTCATCCCCAGAAGCCTGGGACCGTCCCATCTCATTCTGCCTCTCCAAACACCACTTGGGACACAACCTCTTAAAAAAAAAAAAAAAAACCGAGAGATGCCTCCGTCTCTCTCCACCGCTGAGAGAGCGGCAGGCAGAGGACGACCTCCCACCTCCCCCCACAGGTTTCTCCACACTCAACTCTCTAAATCCGCAACCTCGACCCCCGCCCCTTTTCTCCCTTCCCCCCCCCCGCCACAGCTCCCGCGGCTAAGGCCACCCCAGCCCCCAAACTGGCTCAAAACACGCGGACGCGGACCCGGGCCCCTCCAACCCCCGGCTCGGGTCCTTCCCCTCCCCCTCCCCCGAGGTGCCACTTACCCCCGGGGCCGGAGTGGGGGAGGGGAGGAGGAGCGGAGTAAGGGAGGGGGGCTTCGGTCCCGGGCGGCTCTCAGCCCCGGGGGGCCGGGGCCGGGGCCAGCGGCAGCGGCGGCGCAGCGTCTCCCCCCGGCGGCGGCAGCGGCGGCGGCGGCGCCGTCCCACTCCCGCAGGCACACATAGGCTCCATTGTCCGCCGGCGCCTCCCCCTTTCCGGCTCCCCCCTCCCGGTACCGCCCCTTCCCCCTCCCCTCGGCCCTCCCCTAGTCGCACCGCGCCACGAAAGGTACAGCCAGCCCCGCCTCGAACGCGAGCAGATAAGTGCCCCCTCCCCCCCCGGCCCTGACGTCCCGCTCTGCGGGGTAAGGGGTCTGCCCCTCCTCGCCTCAGCGCAGGGCCCCGCCGCTGGGAAGGGTCCGCCCCCCTCCAAGGGAATGTCACTTGTCCCCCTCCCGGAACGCGCGCAATGGTACCAACCCAGCCGCTTCCTCCTCCCCCTCCCCTGCCTTCCCGGAGAGGCACCGCCCCCTGAGCCCCTCCCACCAAGTAGCCTCGCCTCCTGGACCCCGCCTCTCCCTCCAATATTTTACTATGGGACCGCCCACTGCCGGCACCACCTCCTGCTTTGCATGGGCACGCCCACCAGGTCCCCTCCTCAGTTCGTCACCCGGGCAGAGGTGACGCCTACTCCCCACCTTAAAGCGGCAGAGCCCCCTTTCTCTGCTAAAAGAACCTCCCAAAGGGCTGGCGGGGTGGGAGTTGCGGCCAGGGAGGGTCTCTTCTTGCCCCGCACCTTCCTTCCCATGCACACATTCACTCCGAACACCCCACCGCCTCCTGCAGCACTGGGGAGCAACCCAGTGGAAAAGGCACGGAGGGGGGAAGGGCAGCGTAGAATTTGGCCATCTTTGACAAACGAATTGTGAGCTGCCAAAGGAAGGGGTCTTTCCCTCACACTTCCGCAGTCCTGGTCCAGGCCTAGTCCTCAGTCTTCAAGGAGACCCCCGCCCACCTCCTAGATGCGGTTCCACCCTGCCCCATCCCCTTTCCGTCCCTTGCCTTCACCCCTCAATCTCTGCACTGCCTCTGCTGTTGCCGGCTTTCTCCCCTCCCAAGGGTGCAAGGCCCCTCTTGGGGATGCGCTCTCCTCCACCTTCTCCAAAGCACATTCTCGCCAGGTCCTGCAGATGCGGTGGCTGGTGCAGGGTCTCTCCTTCCTTATAAAGGGCCCAGTCTAGCCCCGCTCGTGCATCACTACCTAGTGCCGAAAAAGGACCTCTGCCCAGACCCGCAAATCACTTCAGAACCGCTTTTTAAATTAGTTTCGCTTCCCTGATTTTTGGAAGGCCCTGTGCTTTGGAGACTCAGAGCCTGGGGAGCCCGGCACTGTCCCCTGTAAAGTGACAGGGTAACCCGTTAGCTTGCACTTTTTCTCAGAGGGGAAAAATGACAGCATCATGGTGAGCGCATGTTGCTGAATAAAGCTCAGATTCTGACTACTCGTGCTCTACCTTTGTGGCCCTTGTTGCTGCCATGTCCAACTGTTATTACAGACAAACCTGTCTGTTCCACAGCCCTCCCCAGCACACCCTGTTGTTACCTCTGTGTTTTGTGCGGTCTTGATCTAAGACCGCTTCTGCAACTGCAGACACTGGCCCCACAGCTTTTCTGAATTAGCTAAGTGAAGACTGCCTATGTTATAATGTACTACGTATTCTCCCTGAAGATAGATGGAGGCAACATGGCCAAGAGAAGTAGATAAATTTTCTTCTGCTTCTGCTTCTATCACCATGGTTTTAACCAGGTACTTATTTCTATGTCAGTTTCTCTGCCAAGAAAATAGGAAAATCCTCCTTGGGGCAATCTTTTAAGGAATGGTGTGGTTGTAAAGGATGGTTCAGGAGAACCCTAAAGATAAAGCTTTCCAAACCGTTTAAAACTCTTGGCTGGTCATTTAAGTTTCTATACCATGGCTCCCCAGCTTAGATTCTATGAAAAACTGTTTTCATAACAAGGTATTTTCTCTTCGTCTTCTGTTATGACTGAGCATATAAAGAAAAAAGACAATGGTAGGAATAAACAATATAAATTTAAGGAGTTCCCTTCGTGGCTCAGTGGTTAACGAATCCGACTAGGAACCATGAGGTTGAGGGTTCGATCCCTGGCCTTGCTCAGTGGGTTAAGGATCCGGCATTGCCGTGGACTGTGGTGTAGGTTGCAGACACGGCTCAGATCCCGCGTTGCTGTGGCTGTGGCGAAGGCCGGAAGCTACAGCTCCTGTTAGACCCCTAGCCTGGGAACCTCCATATACCGCAGGTGCGGCTCTTGATAAAGGCAAAAAGACAAAAAAAATAAAAAATATATATATATATAAATTTAAGCTCCATTGAAGGATTCCAGTTGGGAAATAATTAAAATAAAATGCTTTTCTGTCAAGTTCTGGTGATTGAATAGTTGCTGAAAGATAGGTATACCCCTCTGTAAAAGAAGGCAAGAGGAAAAAGTCAGTTATGGACATATGTAAAGACAACCAGGAATATACAAGAAGCTTTTGGGATTGCTAGTATAGGTGGAAAGAAGGGATTCATAGACTTAATGGGTAAGTAAACACCACTTCTTAAATAAACTCTGGGCTGTTCCAGACCAGTTCACCTCTACTCCGAAAGCTCAAAAACAGGCTCATTAAAACAATAATACACATGCAAAAAGTCACCCATTTTACTAGGCCTTACACCCTCACTTAACTGCATGTGTCAGAGTTTATAATTATTTACTGAACTAGAAGAAAAAAGCAAATGGATACTAAATGTGCAACACTAGGCTAAAAGAGCACTGATTCTGAGAATTTAAGCAAGCTGAAAGTCATGAAATCTAAACGTTAGAGACTTCATAGTAATGTTAATTTAGCTACATTGCACATGGGATAGAAATGTATTTTAAAATATTATTTATTGTATTAAATGGTTTATCTATCTTACTAGAATTTTTTGTGCTCTGAATCTTCTAACTTCCATGCACTTCCATTTCAACTACAAAAAGAATTCTGTTTTTGCTGTATAGGGATGTAGCACAGTGTATATACAAATACTAATGGATAATGACTAAATCATTGTTAAAAGCATCCTATAAATAAAAGCTTGAAACTATTTCTGTTACTTTCTTCTGTTACTCTAGATATTCTAAGAGAAATCATTTTTTAATCCAAATGGGAATATCGTTAAAAACAAAAGCTTTCAACACTAAAGAGACTATTTTTTTTAACTTTCTGAAATTTGCTTCTCATAATGATTATATGCACTCACTGTGATGCAAACATGGACGGTATGTTTGCCTTCTTGGTTCTTCAACTAATCACAGTGTCTGTCATTTAGGTTGACTCTCAGTCTTTTCTACCAGCAAACTTCACTTTCGAAATGCTTTTGTTCTTCCAGCTCTTGATAAACTTATATCTAAACTTCAGGGTTGGAAAGAACTACCTCCTATTTTACAGATAAGAATTCTAAAACAGAAGTTTAATGACTTGCCAAGATTATGTCCATTTTTAGGGACTAGAATTTAAATCCAACACTCTAGCCCTGTTCCAACTTCCAAGGATTGTTCATTCCTACGATATTTATTGCTGGAGGAGAGAAGGTGAAATTCTACCTTAGGAATGAGGAAATTCAGACTTAGAAAAGTTGAACCCACTCAGCCAGCTGGTGCTAGGGTTATAAGAGGCCCTAAGAAATTCTTGCCTTGGTCAAAGCCCTTAGTTTGTCCATGATTTCCTGCTGCTTACACTGTTTCTTACTAATTTATATAATTCACTGTCCAAACAAAAAACGGTAAATTTCAGCCCCAAACGAATATTACAAGATGGTCATTTATGACTGAAATGAGGGGTTAGAATGGAATGGCATCTTGACTGTCACAGTGCTACTGTCCAATGCTGTAATAAAATAGCCAGGAAGTGATTTCTTCTTTAGGTTGCCCATAAAGAAGAAACAAATTTCCCTGTCCTGGCTTTCACCAGTTCACTTAGCCAGCAGGGAGCCCCAGAGCTTCATCCCTGCCAGGAAAATTGAGGGCTAAATATCTCTTTTGTAAGGGAGAAATCAGTATTCTCACCTCTTTCCTTTCTGCAGCTCCGCCTGGGGTCACTGGTACTCTGATGTGAACTTGGGTCTTGTTCTGTGTCCCCACCTATCTGCTTTCCACAACCTGGGAATTAGAGGCACCCTATCTACAAAAGCTCTGACAGATCGGTGATGTGACCCTCTAGAAGGTACCACCAATATTTCCCCCTTATTTTAACACTCAAACCTACATGATTGTGCCTCCTAAGCTCATTGTCTGTCTTTTTTTTTTCCTTTTCTTTTTATGGCTGCACCTGCAGCATATGGAAGTTCCTGGGCTAGGGGTTGAATCAGAGCTGCAGCCAACAGCCTACACCACAGCCATGGCAACACTGCATCTGAGCCCCATCTGCAACCTGTGCCACAGCTTGAGGCAATGCCAGATCTTTAACCCACTGAGTGAGGCCAGAGATTGAACCCCCATCTTCACAGACACTATGTTGGGTTCTTAACCCACTGAGCCACAACAGGAACTCCTGTCTGTCTGCTAAAAGTCATGATTTTTGTGACATTCAACCTGCAAACTCCTGAGCCCTAAATGATTCATATATAAATGCTGATCCCCTTCCCCAGTTTTTCAATATAGCTATGGTCTATCATGGCTTAAGAAGAAACAAGCTACATGTTCCAATGTGCTCTAACCATTTCTCCTCAAATTTCTTGATCTTTCTGTCAGTTCTTCACATCTGTCCTTATAGTCCTACATCTCTCTTCCCCTTAAATTTCCACTAATTAACTATTTTGTTTCTTATGCTGAATCTCTTTCCCAACAAGAATTCTGTGTAAGTATTTCTACTGTTTCTACTATTTCATTCCATTTTCTTCTGCTAGACATCTCTCTAGGAATTCTGCCCTTCAGATACATGTCTTTTGTTTTCCCTGGTTTCTGCCTTCACTGCTGAACTTGTCTCACTTCCCACAATCAACCTCACCTCCAGGATTTGCATCTGGGTTGTTCTCATTAGCCACACTGCCTTTTGGGAATCCTTGACCACCCGTCATCCCAGCAATGGACATTCCTAATGCTGAAACGTACCCACATTTGTTTCCACTCCTTGGCTGGCAGACGTTACCAGGAAAAAAAAAAACATGAAACCAAGAAAATGTATCTCAACCAAATTTCAGGCAATGAAAGCTCAACTGAACTTTATTACTTTTAATCTGGCAATCCTTTCATGCATCTTCATTGCCTCCTTTATCATTTCCCACAGCAATTATTCCAAATTTTATCCACCACTTCTCCTACATTGCAAGACTTGTCATCTCATGCCACCTTGGAAGGGTTTTGCTCAGTTATCTCTCTTCCATCTATTTACTCTTCACTTTAGTATCTTCAGTAAAATCTTTCTTATACAAATACTCTTTTTTTCCTTTCTTTTTATTCCCAATTTATCCAAAGGGTAGCCTATATTCTCTGCCGCCACAATTCCTCTTCTTCCTCTATAATCAATCCAAACATTTTGTCAAAATTCTCTCTCCAGTATGGCCAAACCTAATCACTAAATTCATCCAATGAATATCCTTTCCTTACTGAATCTCTTACAATTTTAATTCTAAGTTACCATGATATTCTGGTTTTGCCTCCTCCACCCCAATTGTATTGAGATATAATTGACATGTAACATTGTGTAAGTTTAACGTATGCAACAATGATTTGACGTATGTATATATTGTGAAATGATCACCACACTAAGTTGAGTTAACATCCATCAGCTCACATAGTTAGGTTTCTGTGTGTGTGATGTGAACTTTTAAGATCTATTCTCTTAACAACTTCCAAATATACAATACAGGAATTGCCGCTGTGGCATAGTGGGTTAAGAATCCTACTACAGCAGTTCAGGTTGCTTCAGAGGCATGGGTTCAATTCCCTGCCTGGCTCAGTGGCTTAAAGGATCTGGCACTGCCAGAGCTGCACCTTGGATTCAGTTCCTGACCTGGGAACTTCCATATGCCACAGGTGTGGCCATGGGGGGAAAAAAAAGCTGCATCTATGTATGAAGTATACAATAGTTTTGTTGGCTATAGCCATCACACAGTACATTACATTCCAGAACCTATTTATCTTATAACTGGAAAGTTTGTACCTTTCGAATACCTTCACACATTTCCCCCTAGCCCTCTACCCTCTGCCTCTGGTAACCACCAATCTGTTCTCCATTTCTGTGAGTTCAGTTTTTTGAGATTTCACATATAAGTGAAATCACACGTATTAGTCTTTTTCTGTTTAATTTATTTCACTCAGAATAATGTCTTCAAGTTTCATCCAAGTTATGGAAAGTGACAAGATTTCCTTCTTTTCTATGGTTGGGTAATAATCCACTGTGTGTGTGTGTGTGTGTGTGTGTGTGTGACATTTTATTTATCCATTCATCTGTTGATGGACACTTAGGTTGCTTCCATGTCCTGGCTATTGTAAGTGGTGCTGCAATGAACATAGGGGTGCAGATATCCCTTGGAGATTTCATTTCCTTTGAATAGATGCCTAGAGGTCCGTCTTCTTTATTGATTTAAATTCTCCCTTGACCTGAGCATCCTCTGAATGTTCCTTACTTAAACTCCTTGATTCTTTGATCTTTCTCCACCTCTCCCTGGGATCTCTCTTTCTCACTCTCTTAACTTTAGCCATAACCTCTTTGCAGATGACCAACACATCTACAGGTCTAGCCCAGGCCTCTTTTTAGATTAAATCCTGCATTTATATACTCAGCTTGCCCATCTAGAAATCAGCTTAACACATGAATAAACAAACTCATCATCTTTCGAAATTAAGTCCCACCTCTGAATTCACTGTCTTTAATTCACTTAGACTCAACACTTTGTAGCAATCCTGACTCAAAGTTTCCAGTTGTCTGTGTATTTTCTTAATCGCCAGTGTCCATAAATTCCTCCTTAAATCCATTTCTTATTTTCCATCCCCAAGTTGGGACTATTGTGATAGGGTCCACATAGAAATTCCTGTCTCCAGCTTCTCTCCTCATTGGTCAGTTCTCCATGCTCCTTCTAGACTGATCTTCCTAAAAGACTGAAGACATTCTCACTTGAGCAGTGTCTATTTCTCTCTAATTACTTATGCCCTATTGATTCTTCTGGGCCTAACTAGGGTCCCTCTACCTTAATATCTCAACAATGTGGTACAGCAGGAACAATATTATCTTTAGAATTATCTGGACCTCGGTTTGAATACTAGACTGCATTTTACTGGCCAAAGAACTTCAAAATTAAAAAAAAATATATTTTATCATTCATTTCAGTAGTAGATGTTTATATTGACAATTTTAGAAAACAGTCTAATATGCAAATTTTTATTTATTTATTTTGTCTTTTTAGGTCCACACTCGTATATGGAAGTTCTCAGGCTAGGGGTCAAATTGGAGCTGCAGCTGCCAGCCTACACCACAGCCACAGCAATGCCAGATCCTTAACCCACTGACCAAGGCCAGGGATTGAACTCATGTCCTTACGGATACTTGTTGGGTTTGTTACCACTGAGCCACAACAGAAACTCCCAAACTTTTAATATCAGCTGTCTTTCATTTTATTCATTCATTCATTCATTCATTTTTCTTTTTTAGGACCACACCTGTGAATTACGGAAGTTCCCAGGATAGGGGCTGAATCAGAACTGCAGCTGCTGGCCTACACCACAGCCACAGCAACACTAGATCTGAGCCACATCCGGACCTACACAGCAGCTTGCAGCAACAGTGGATCCTTAACCCATTGAGCAAGGCCAGGGATCAAACCTGTGTTCCTGTGGATACTAATTGGGTTCTTAACCCACTGAGCCACAATGAGAACTCCTCTTTTACTGTAGTTCCTGGTCCTCACCTATATCCTGAGAGTAGAATTTTATACTTCTTTGTGTTTTGCAGTCATTTAGTCATGCTATAGTTATCGAGCATCTACTAGGTACAGGGTATCTTGAGGGGGACAAAAGATTAATCAGATATACAATTTTGTCCTCAAAGTATAATCAAACTTATATGGAAGATTCATTCATTGAACAAAAAAGTTTAGTAAGTGCCTAATGTGTGCCAGGTATTGTGCGAAGCACTGAAGATTCAAATAAGAAGAAGACATGTTCCCTGGTGTTAGGATCTTGATCTATCTAGTTAGCAATACTAACAAGTAAACATTTATAATCAAGTACAATAAATGTACTATGATGTGCATAAATACCAAGAGTTTGGGGCACACAGAGAGGCATCTAATCCAGACAGGAGAGTCGGGGAATGCAGTAAGACCTGAGCCGAATCTTAAAGAATGCGTAGGAGTCAGCCAGGCAAAGGACTCAGCAATGTGCAAAGGCTCAGCTGTGTGACAATGTATATAAATAACCACAATACAAGATAGAAAGTAATAAATAAATGGCAGAGCAGAGGCAAAAAGGTAAAATGACAGTCAGAAGAGACACACTGTTTGGGAGCTGGGGGAGGTGAGCAGAAATTGTTTCACGGAAGTGGAGGCATCTGAAGCAACCTGAGGGTTCAGGGGCCAGGTTCAGACATGCAGTGGAGCCAGATGCTTCTTTGTCTTCCCAGCATTCTATGTAGTGCCCTGCACACAATGGCACAACTTTTTGTTATGATGCTGGTGATGATGATGATGATGAAGGTGCTCTAGGTTTTTCTCATGAAGTTCTCTTCCATATTCTCAGAATGTTTATGAGGGGAGACCCAAGATTTAAAAAAGCCATTTCTGGGTGGAGGGGCTCTCAATTATCAAGCTAGATGGAGATACTCAGAGGCCTTTCTGAGGGCAGTAAGTCCTCTGGGACTGGAGGAAGAGGCAGAAGAGGAGAGAGATGCCAAGAAGCAGTGAGGAAAACAAAAACAAGGTCATAAGAGACAAGATTTACTAACCTAACAGACGGTGCTGACCTTGACTTTGGGACTCTTCATCCACCACTCCTTTCTCCACTCTATGCTGACTTTGGGAATAAATAATTTTTCTCAGGATAAGTCTTGATCCATATTAGTGAAGGAGACCGCACAAGAACAAGAAACCCCTGATTCTAAAATTTCATAATAGGAGTTCCCGTCGTGGCTCAGTGGTTAACAAATATGACTAGGAACCATGGGGTTGCAGGTTCAATCCCTGGCCTTGCTCAGTGGGTTAAGGATCTGGCATTGCCATGAGCTGTGGTGTAGGCCAGCAGGAACGGCTCCAATTAGACCCCTAGCCTGGGAACCTCCACATGCCGCGGGTGCGGCTCTAGAAAAGGCAAAAACACACACACACATAAAATTTCATAATGACTTTTGCATGTTTGCTTTCTTAGTTATTGTTTATCAATCAAAAACTAATAAACACCTACTATCTATCTAGTGCCAAATTACATAGAGGGAAAATTTCATTAGAGGCTGAAGAAACAGTCCCTTTCAGGGACCTTACATTCCAACTGAGGAAACAAAAAAATTTTAATAACAATTAATTCCTGAATTGTATTACAGACATGACACAAACTCTAGACTTCAATGACGGGGGAGGGGGAGGAAATAAAAGCAATGAGTAGGGGATCTGGAATAGCAAGCATAATTTGAAGGATCAGAAGTTGAACTGCCAGGGTGTCCCTTTCGTGGCTCAGCGGTTAATGAACCTGACTAGTATCCATGAGGATGCAGGTCTGATACCTGGCCTCCCTCAGCAGGTTAAGGATCCCAAGTTGCTGTGGCTGTGGTGTAGGCCAGCAGCTATAGCTCCAATTCCAACCCCTAGCCTGGGAACTTCCATATGCTGCAGTCGAGGTCCTAAAAAAAAGAAGTGGAACTGCTTGTGTTGGCGTGCCTGTGGTGTAGGCCAGCAGCTGCAGCTCTGACTGGAGCCCTAGCCTGGGAACATCCATATGCTGCAGGTGTGGCCATAAAAAGGAAAAAAAAAATTTAAGAGAAAGAACAATTTGAACTGGGCCTTGAAAAATAGGGTTTGGACAGTTGCAGGAGGGGACGATGACTCTGGAGGAAGAGAAACAAGGAGCAGGCCAGGGACTAAAAGGAAAACAGCGTAAGAGTGGACAGAAAGGGACAATAGTAAAGATCATTACACACAACTGTAATGACAGCTGTTGATTACTGAGTGTTCAGTATGTGATGTGCCAAGCACTATTCTAAGTACTATTTATATTGTCTCTTTTAATACACATAATAACTTCATGAGGTATGAACTATTATTTTCATTTTATAGTTGAGGGACCAGATGCTTTGAAAAGTAACTAACTGTCCTATATCATTCAGTTACTAGGAGCTGAGATTAAAACCCAAGTCGATCTGAGGCGAGAGCTCTTAATCACCCCACACTACAGCCTGTCTGCAGTGCGGGTGTTGGGATGCTGTGGGGCATACAACTGGTGAAATAAGGTGGGATTCATTACACAAAATATAATGTAGAGAAAGCATATGAGAAGGATACACTGAGTTTTTTTTTTTTAAGCCACAGTTTACTGAACATAGCATATGGTACACCTTCCTTACAGTATCATCTTGAATGTGCTTTATAATTATAACCTCTTTACAGATGAAAAAACGAAAATGAAGAGGTTAAATGACCTGCCCAAGCCTCACAATAGTTAAATAGCCTAGATTTGAAAGCTAGGCCTGTGCTCTGTGTAGGCTAGCCCACACAGCTTCTCTCCTTGAGCAAGGGAAAAATCGTGTGAAAATAACACCACAGCAATTTGCATATCAGGCTGCGAAGCATTTTCATATTCATAGCAATAGCCGATCCTTATGATAACTGTATGACACATTTGGAAGATACTTCCATCATAGTGAATAATAGTAATATTCACAATAATCATTAAAATAATAATATTAGCCAGCACTGACTGAGTGTTCCCCTTATACCTGGCACCATGCATGGACTTTACATGGATTGTATGGTTGGTTCCTAAAAACTCAGTAAGATAGGCTCTATTATTATCCTGACCTTGTACAAGAGGAAACTGAGGCTCTCCTAACTGGTGTTAAGAGAGATTAAGTTACCTAATGAAGGAGGCTGGGCTCAGTTACAGAACTACTTCAAGGTCATGCAATAATGAGTATGCTTCCTGGTCTAGAGCACAGATCCCCTAATTCCACATCCATACATGCCCTTTTCGTGTTACTATTCTAACAATGAATCTGAAGCTCCAGGAAGGACCATTTGAAGAAAGAACTACAACTGACAAGGAGAGCAGCCAGAAGAGTGAGGTGTGTAGTAAGTGTGAGTTGATGCAGAGCCAGGTAGGGTGGTGCAAGGGGGAATGTAGAGGTGGCAAGTGCAGGGGCTATTTGAGAAAGGTTATAGCAGCTCACTTCTGCAGCATGTAAACATAAAAGGAAAGAAAAATAGTTTAAGTTTGGCTTCTAGCCATAAAATTGGTGGAAAGGGCACTTTGGTCCGAAGTGGGAGTGGTTCAGAAATGGCACTGGCCCACAGTGAGATAACACTACACACCAACTAGGGATGACCAGTATTAAAAAGACAGACAATATCCAAGTGTTGTGAGAATGAGGACATGCTGGAACTCTCATTGCTGGTGGGAAGGTAAAATGGTGTAGTCACCTTCAAAAACAGTTAAGTAGTTTCTCAAAAGGTTAAACATAAGTTTACCATATGACCCAGAAATTCCACTCCTATGTCCACAAAGACTTGTATGTGAATATTCTATAGCAACATTATTCTTAATAGCCAAAAGGTGGAAACAGCCCAAGTGTCCATCAACTGATAAATGGATAAATAAAATGTGGTACATAACAATTCAGCAATAAACATGGATGCACCTCAAAATCACTATGCTAAGTGAAAGGAGCCAGATATAAAAGACTATATATAGGAGTTCCTGCTGTGGCACATGGGTTAAGAGTCTGACTACAGTGGCTCTGGTCACTGGGAAGGTGCGGGTTCCCAGTGGGTTAAAGGATCTGACATTGCCTCGTATTCAATCCCTGGCCCAAGAACTTCCATATGCCACGGGGGAAGCCATAAATTTTTTTAAAAATAAAAATTTTAAAAGACTATATATTGTATTATTATATTTACATGAAATGTCCAGAAAAGACAAATCTATAAAGACAAAAAGCAGATTAGTGGGCCTGGGAATAGGGATCATCAATGGCAAATGAGTATGGGGGCTTTGTGTTTGTTTGTTTGTTTGTTTTTGCTTTTTAGGGCTGCAAAAAAACCTTTTATGGAGGTTCCCAGGCTAGGAGTCAAATCAGAGCTGTAGCTGCCAGCCTATGCCACAGCCACAGACAGCAATGCAGGATCCAAGCCATGTCTGTGACCTACACCACAGCACTCAGCAAAGCCGGATCCTTAACCCACTGAGCAAGGCCAGGGATCGAACCTGCATGCTCATGGATGCTAGTCAGATTCATTAACCGCTGAGCCACAATGGAAACTCCCAAATGAGTATGAGGGATCTTTTTAGAAGGAAGCAAATGTTATAAAACTGGATTTTGGTGATGGTTTCACAACACTGTAAATTTACCAAAAAATCATTGACTCACACGCACACTTAAGTGGGTGAATTTATAATATGTAAATTATATCTCATGAAGCTGTTTTTTTAGAAAGGTGAAGCTGAGTTAAGTATTAGAATCACAGGTGATTATTGGACACTGATGCGAATGGAGCTGTCCCAGCAGGTGAGGGGGTAGGCTGGAGGTGCAGAGATGAGACCTGAAGCAATAAAAATGCATGAGCTCATAGAAGAAGAAAAAGAAAAAAGAGGAAAAAAAAAAGAAAGCACATAAGGGGAAAGGAAGAAATGAAGATGCCAACAGCAAAACCTTTGGTGTCACTACCATTTAGGAGCAGGGATGATAGTTTCCCTGGGCTAATCTGGTATTCACCCTACTAGTGACACATCCAGCTAATATTCAAATTTACTTGTATTCTCTAAGCATACAGCCACTGAGAAAAAAGGTATGTGACCCACAGTATGGCACACACGAACAGTAGGGAAAAGCAACTTGGGGGAAAATTGCCTCTAAGTGACTGAAATACAGAAGGATAACTGGGAATGAACTGAATATGTTCCTTGTATTTTGGTGCTAAAAAGAGAACAGCACAAACACTTTTACTCAAATTAGAAATAACATCAGCATTAGGGAGTGCAGTTTTCAAGAGCGATGGTATTTTACTTAGTCACTAACAACCAAGAAAGATGGATATTATGCTGGACCACCCCTAAAATCGGGCTCTTTGGCTCCAGTATTGACCCCTGAATCTAGAAGGAGCCAAGCAAAGAGACTTGGGTAAACTCTACACTCACCTCAGAATCTGCAGACCCCTCCTCTTCCCACCCCCACCCCCACCCCCACCCCATCCTTAGCACTTTAGGGAGGAGACCCTCCAGGCTAGAGACCAAAGATCTCTTCTCTCCTCCGGGGCCTGATAATCCTTTTTGTTTCTCCTTTCACATTTCTGGTGCACAGGAAGCAAATTTAGATTACTATCCTTGGCAGTGAAAATAAAGACTTGAAAAAAAAAGGGGGGGAATCAAAGAATCAGCGAGCTCAAGCTAAAAAAGGAAGCCCAGGGTCAGAACAACACTGGGTTCAGGACCACCCACCAGCCACATCATCCCGAGGGTGTCTGCTAGACAAGGGTTCTCAATTCTTGGTCCACGGTGGACAAAAGGGTAGAATTCGGATGGAGGGAAACTCTATCTTTACTTTCGCTGACTTCCAACTGAAACTTATCATTTCCTTCCATTAGGAATGTGGGCAATAGATCACGGCAGAGCAGTCCATGACTTTTCACCAATAGAATCACGCGTATTTTCAGGTCACCTTCGGTTGTCGCAGATATCCCAAATATCGCTTATACTTATCACCATGACAAAATTACAGTTGTTTATAGATCTGCCAGTAGATCTTTTCATTAATGCTCGAATAAAGAAGCACATATATTACTATATCACAAAGTTGATGCTTTTAATATTTTGATATTTCATTATAACTATTTTTGTAACACTGTGTATTTTATGTGTTTAAAATCATTATCCTGTCCATAAGCTTCATCAGACTGCCCAAGCGGGTCCACGTCACAAAAAAAGTCAAGGACTGCGGGCCTGGAAAAACTCCCCAGTCCTCCTCCAGCACCACCAAAAAATGAGCTTTCCTGCTGCGCCTGCAGTCCCACTATTTGAGAACATTTCCTTTGGGTGTTTAAGATTCCCATTAAATTGCAAATGCCCCCAAAGGAGGAGAACTTCTCCGAGTGTTATTAGTTAACCCCTTAAATGGGGTTGTTTAGCAGCTAGCTGAGCACAACACCCTACAATTCAATTAAGCAAACATTTATCCAGCTCCTGTCACGGTAAGGAACCCAGCTTGGGGATGGACACCGAAAACCCGCAACGTTCCTTCCCTCAAGAGCGCTTGCGATCTAGTGGGAGGCACGAAACAAGTACAGAAAAGACAGGAAGAGAAGTGCTGGCGGGGGGAGTACAAAGAGCAAAGATCGTTCTGGGGGAGGAATGGCGGGAGGAAAGAGACTCCCTCCACTGGCCTTCCAGAAGGAGTGACTGAGTATCGACTCGGAGGTGCCAGGTCCTCAGAACGCAATCTTAGTCAAGGTCACTGCCTAGGGTTAAGTCCGACAGGTAAACACGAAGCAAGCTGCTAGCATCGAGTTCTCGATTAGGTATAAAGGGCCGAGGAAGTGCAGAGAGAGACTTAGTGCGGGTGGGGGCGGGGGCAGAGTCTAGAAAGACTGGGTAGTGATGAATGTGGCACGGAGGAAGTGACATATGAGCTGAGCCTAGTAGGATAAGTTTAAAAAAGGGAGAGAGATGGGGGAAGGGAGGAGGGGGGAGGGGCAGCGCATTCCTGGCCGAGGTATGCGTAAGAGGGCCTGCTCAGAGAATGCAGTTTCAGTGGGAGCTTAGGGATACCGGAGGAACCAGGCAGGAGATGCGACTGGAATTGCATGGCCGGGCTGTACTGTGTGAATGGACCTTACATTTAATGCTGAGAAGTTTGCACCCTATCCCTATGGAATCAGAAAGGCTTCATGAAGGAGATATTTCAGCTGGGCCTGAAAGCATGAGAAAAATTACAACAGGTGGAGATGGGTTAGGGAGGGAAATGTTTTCAGGCTAAACAAACTGCACAGCCAGGCCCAGGGGCTGATATCATACGGCTCGTCAAGAAACGAGCTGGAGCCGTGCGTGGTCAAAAGGCCTCGGGCCCGGCGCACCTGGGGGTGGGGTGGGGGAAGTGGAGGGAGGATGGGGCGGGGGGTGCATGTTAGCGCAAGTTCCGGCCCCAGAGTAGGCCCGCCAATCAGGTCCTCTCGTGGCGGGCGCCTGGTTACCTAGCTCCCCTGTCTTGATGCGCCCCGCAGTAAAGTTGCTTAGTGACTGAATAGTAGAGAAGCCTAAAAGGAAGGTAGGCTTTGAGTGCAGGCTAAGAATCTGCAGTGAAATAGCAAGGCAACGAAGAGCTTCTGAGAAGGGATCCAGAGGGAGGGTGGTATTTATCAAAGCTGTGCTTACGTAAGATTTAGAGACGGAAAAGTTTAGGATGGAAAGTGTGGGGACCCAGGTAAGGAGTATTGGGAATTATGGCAGTGGCAGCGGAAGAGGAGGGAAGGGACAAACGTAAAGTTGTTCAGGTGACAGAATCTACAGTGGCTCTCTGGGCAACTGAAATGGGTGGAGGGGCTGAGTCACAGATGACTCCAGGGATTAGAGCTGGGCAGTGAGGAAAACAGTAAAGTCTTTCAAAGAAAAGCAGCGAGAAAGACGCCTTTAAAGTTGGTGAGGAAGGTGAGGTGTTTAGGTGTAAAGTGGCTGAGCAGTCAAAGGCCAAGAACGGTGAGGACTTTTATTTTAAGGGAGCTCCCACTGGTCAGTGGAACACAGGATGAGACACAGGCCAAACACCAAGCCTGGGATGGGGTAGAGGAAGGCTGCAGGGCCTGCCTTTACTACCATTTTTTTTGAAGATCCCTTAACAAGATGATGGGAACTCTGAGCTGTAGTCCCTTCTCTTCTCAGGAGCTCCCTTTTCCTCCTTGTTGGAAAAGCTCATGATAAGAAAACTTATCACCCACTCATCTCATGGGAGTGCCACCGAGAGCAACTAATATACGCACATAAATAAGTTTAAGGCACTCAGCAAGAACAAAGTGTGCTAGAAATGCTAAATAATGATAAATTCAGCCACCTCCTTCATCAGGATAGTAAACAAAGTGTCTTTTTAAAAAGCAGATGGGGTTAACCAGATACTAAACTGGAGACTGGCTCTAACAACAGATATAGCCTCTAACAACGGGTAATTTAAATCTAAACTCTTGATTTTCAAGAATTCCTTCATTAGAGAATCTTAGAATGACCCTAATACCTCTATCAAAAGGAGGCCTGGACCAAACAGCACTTAATCAACAGGAAAATTAATTTATCACACCCCCCATTCTTAGTATCAGTGTGTGACTAATATCAGCATCCAAACTACAAGCAGCCCTCACCATCCCCCTAAGCTGTATTCTTTGTCACACCCCTGAGGTCCCTCTCTTGGCAGAATGGTGCCATATAAAATATTCAGATCATAGGTAGGATGTGTGCAACCTACATGAGAAAGAAGTCTGTCAGATAGAAAAAAAAAAAGAAAGCCCTCCTGAAATGACACAGATAGCAAATCCATTTTAAAGGACTACATCTCTAATTATATGTTCCATGCATAGCAGATCTCTTAATAAACCCCACCACAGTCTCTGCTCCCTTAAAGAGCACATCTGAGAGGTAATAACTCCCCTCCTCTGTGGTAAAATCCAATTTTCACACCTGGTAAATGAAATAACTCCACTGTGAACCAAGGTCGGGTTGGGGTGAGCTGTTAACAGAAGGTTAGGGGCTGTGCATCATGTAACAGCTCTTCTGGGAGCCCCTTCCAGAGATTTGCTCTTTTTATGCCAGTTGGTACTACTTGGCCAGAAAACCTCCAACCTCCTAGGTTACAAATGCTAAAGCTTTTGTCACCTGGAGTGGTTATAAATGAATAAATACTGTAGTTCACGAGTCACATAATGTGCAAGGCCTGGCTTTGGCCCTTCTCTCTTGTTTTGGTAGGAAGGCCCCTTACCATTTACGTACTTTTATAAGATAAGCTTAGACCTCATTCCTGACAAATTGAACACGAGAAAGGGAGATGCTACTGAAATTTACAATGGTAAGGGAGCAAGACACCAAGGAATAAAAATATATAAATCCCCAAACCCAGCCAGGATCTGTACACTGTACAGGCCTAATCAGTTGACCTCTATAAGGAATCAACAATAACACACACACACACACACACACACACACACACACACACACACACACACAGTCATCCACATTATTTAAGATAACTGGAATGTCGACCAGAAACACATCCTAGTACACATAAGAATTTAGTAAAGGTGACATTACAGATAAGTAGGAAAAGGAAGAATTGCTCAGGAAATAATGCTGAAATAACTGCCCTACTGTTTGGAAAAATTCAGATCCTTATCTCATATCCTATAGTAAACAATCCCAGAGCGATTAAAGAAATAAATATAAAAATGAATTCATTTAAAAAACTAGAAGAAAACATGGATGAATATTTATCTGACCTTGGAGAGAGGGAAAGATATTCTTAGAATAAAATCAAAGGAAAAAAATAAATAATTCAATAGATTTGACTACATAAAAATGTAAAATGCTGTATGTTAAAAAATCATAAAACTGGAAGGCAAACAACCTAATGAAAACAAAATATTTCCAACAAATAGGATTTCAATAAATGTGACTGAAAAGAAGTTTATATTCTCAGTATATAAAGAGCTCATGCAAAGCACTATGAAAGATCTAAATACCTGAGTTGAAATTTAACATTTCACCTGGAAAATTAACAGAAAAAAATCACTTGAGAAAAAATTCATTCTAACTGGTATTCAAAGAAGTAATATAATAAGTAAATTGTATTTTCTATGAAGGCCTGGCATATGGTAAACGCTTCGTAAATACTTGCTGACTTGTTCAAATTAACAAAAAATAAGAAAACCCCAGTGTTTAGTGTGTGAGCAAATGAACACGCTTACGTGTAATTTGTAGGATTACACACAAAAGCAGGGGTCAGCAAACCATTTCTGTAGAGAGTAGACAGTAAATATTTTTGGGGTTTGCGAGCCGTACAGTCTGTGGCAACTACTGGGCTCTGCCACTGCCGGGTGAAAACAGCCAGAGACAGTATGGAAATGAATGAACATGGACTGCGTTCCAAAAATATGTTATTTATGGAAACTGAAATGAGAATTCTGTATAACTTTAATGTGTCATGAAATGTTATTCTCCTTTTGATTTTTTTTCCTCTAGCCATTTAAACCTGTAAAAAGTATTCTTAGCTCATGGGATGTTGTACAAAACAGACCAAGGGACAGATTTGGCTGATGGGTCGTAGTTTGCCCCCCTTCTAGAGCAACTTGTCTGGAAATCAACGTGACCTATACATCAAGAGGCTTTTAGAAAGCCATAAGCAGACTTGTCAGTCTTGAAATAATCTGGTACGAATACTTTCTTAAAAAATGAAAAGTTTTTCACTAATTGCCCTATAATTCCCTTTCTAGGAATTATTTATAAGGAAAAAGGAAATGAAGAAACTCAGAAATTTATACAAAGAAGCGTCTAAACATCCAGCAGAATGAGAATGGTTAAATAAACCTTGGTACATTCATATAATAAAATGTGCAGCCATAAATCTTTTGCAAAAAATATTTTATGACATTTGAAAAATTCACATGATACTGTGAAGAAGGCTGGGTATAAAGTGCATACAATTTTGCAAAATATGTATGTACATGCAATTTATATAGATAGAAATATACATACACATGTACATAGAGAAAAGACTGAAGGAAATGCAATGAAATGTGAATAGGGCCCTGGATGGTGGGTTCATGAGTGATTAAATTTTTCTTTATTCTTTTGTTGCAATAATTCTCTAGAATGAATAGTTATTACCCTTGTAATTAGGAAGATGCACTAATATTTAAAATAAAATAAACCAAAAAAAAATCCAGAATCTGATGCATATACACCAAATAGAGAAGAAAAAAAATCCTTTCAAATGCAACCTAAATGTAAAATCTTGACAAAAATCTGCAATGAAAAACAGACGCAGGCAACTGAACGTCACCCGGGTGTCTAAAACTCAAGCAAAATCACCACAGGAGGAAAAAAGAAAATTTCTGATCAAAAGCAGCTGAGACCTGGAATCCACCACTGACCCTACACTGAACATATCCCATAAAAGAAGTGTGTGATTAAAGGACCTGTCCTTGTGCACAGTGTGGCTGGGGACACTTGGCTGCTTCTTTCTCTTACCCTCCCAACACACAACCTCCTCTAAGATGATAAACCAAAATACAACCCTTGTCTCAACCTTAGAAGGACTGGACTCTATGAGGAAATCTTGCCCCTTTTGTTTTTTGAAAAAGTAAGACTTCTCTTTTCTAATCACTAACTAGCCATTTACACTCTGATGCATCTTTTTGCTGGAAAGCAAGAGGAGTTAGGGCAGTTTAAGGAAATGGAAGGTTCCCCCAAGCAAACTTCAACTGTTTCACAGCTTGGTCTAGAGCCCGATCTACACCTAATTAGTATATGGCTATCTTTGGGGGAGTTGCTGTTTGCCACTGGATATGCTATCCCTTACATCAGTTGCTTCATTTAATTCTATCTAATAAGAGGCCAATAAGGAGGATCGTCCCCAGCATCACCTAAGCAATTTGTCATACCAGTCAAGACCTACCAGATAAGGCCTAGAGGGGCCAAATAATTTGCCCAGGGTCCCCCAGGTAATAAGAAGCAGAGCCCAGTTTCCAATCTTACTTCCAAGTTTGTGGCATTGGTGGCTGAAATGTTTCTAAAACCAGATTTTAAGGAAAGGCAGAGTAGACCAGAAGTGTTACCACCAAACACACCTGAGTTCCAGGTTCACGATCATAGTTGATTTTTCTTAGCCTCAGTTTTCTCACTTATAAAAATGAGGATAATAAAATCCTCTCTCTCAAGACTTTTGGAAGTTCAGAGGTAATACAAAGAAAACGCCCAGCACATTCTAAGTGCTCAGTGAATGCTTTCTATTGGGAGAACACAACTACTATTAATTTCCTTTGCTAAGTCACAGCTTAATCAGAAGGCCTCTTCCAGGAAAACAAAGGAGAGTTAAAGTAGGGAAATTGCTAAGGTAACTTGGGAAAAGGCTTTACCTTCCTGTGTTTCCCAGAGACCTTTAATTCTGTTCTTTTTTTTCTTTTTTAAATTTTAATTAATTAATATTAAGTCCACACCTGTGGCATGTGGAAATTCCGAGCCTACAGATCTAATTAGAGCTGCAGCTGCCAGCCTACACAACAGCCACAGCAATACCAGATCCTTAACCCACTGAGCAAGGCCAGGGATCGAACCTTCATCCTCACAGACACCATGTTGGGTTCTTAACACACTGAGCCACAATGGGAACTCCTGCTTTTCTATTAAGATAAGGGAAGCATGTTTGGGACAAAACGTTTGGAAACGGAAGTATTTTATGGCATGTTTATGCTTTAAAAATCAAGTCTAAACTCTTTAAGACCACAAACTATTGTGCCTGGTGCTTTTCTAGAAGGGTAGGAATAATAAACATATTCCTATAGGAAGACTCAGTTTTCAGAGCCCATGAGATGAGCCATTGGAGAATCTTCTACCCACAAAGAGGAAGGTGGTAACGTCCTTCACTTCCTTTGTGGTTTTAACCTAAACCACAACTCCTCCCTTTTAGTTATGTCTTTTCTTTACATACATCCAGATGCATGTTAGCTTTCTCCCTTCCCTGCCATATGGAAAAATAGCATATGCTTCTCTCCATCCAAGGAAAGCTTCTCCAGGACACAGGAAGGTTTTTGAACCGCTCTCACAACCCATCTATTCTATCCAGAGCAGCCTGCTTGAGTGTCTGTTCTCAGAGACCTCTGGAAGATTCCAGAGTTCTTCCAATGCCCGGGCCCGTGGCTTGGAGGCAGGGAGGATAAATAAACGTACTGTACATCACTTAGGCAAGAGAGGAAAAGCTTCATTCTGAAATGAATGAGAACATCAGCGTTTCCAGTTGTGGACAAATGGAGGAAATACAAAGTCTTGATTTGTTTTTGCCTTTTTTTTTTTTAAGGAGGAATGAAGAATGAATGAAAGGGGAAATAAACAAAATGCTCAAGCCAAGCAGAGGAAAATTAGAAAATACCCCCAAAGTGGTAGGTTCAGGAAGGTGGGCAGACTGCTGTCTCCTAACTGCTGGCTGCTGTGGTTCCTGAGTTAATATTTGCCAGACTTAGCATTCCTGTGAGTGCCGGTGGGATAATGGGCCCCGCTCAGCATCACGTGAGTTCTCCATCTCAGCCGAGGGACGGGATTTCAACCATATCACACACAGCTCTCATTACTTGTAAGGAAATGATCTTACTGAGGAAAGCAGCACAAACCATAAACACATTTACTTAAAAAGGCAAAGCTGTTAGGTGTACCCCTTAACTTCATGACTAATACAGTGTGCTGGTCTTAGTGGCTGATAAGTCCAGAACTGCATTTCCCAGAGTGGGTCTGAGAGCCCTTTGAGGTCATGGGCATATGTGGGTTTAACTTTCCTGCCAGAAGGTGTAGAACAGCAGCCGTTTTCTAAGGAAGAACTTACTAAGCACCATCTATGTCAGGCAGTCTATCTGTTCCCGACTGTAGAAAACGGAAATTCTTTGCCTTTCAGAAGTTTATAATCTAGTTTAGGAAAACTTTATGCCAAAAATCAGAATTCTAAGGCTAAAATCATATGATCCATTCTCACCTTTTCCCTCCCTCTATCTTTTAGATTAAGCAACAACAATAACATTGAAACCTAGGGAGGCTGAAAGACTGCCCTTGGTCATTCGACTAGTAAATTAGCAGAGACAGAACCAACGTTTCTTGACTCCAAGTCTGGTACCGTTCCCTTATGGTTCACTTACACTTCAAAAGGAACCACTAGAACAAATAACTCCACAAGTTAATATGATACAAACCATGTGTACAAAAGAACTGTGGAATGCAAATTAAGGGAATGCAAAGTCTGAATTGAGTTAGTCCAGAAAGGTTTCTTTGGAAGAAAGTCTGAAGGATGTGTTGGGTAGGAATTGCGAGAAATTCAGTTCAACAACCATTTTCTGAATGCCTAGTATGTATAAAGCACTTGGCATTGAGAAGAGGAAGCCCCCTAAAGATAATTATCACATGGTGTGCGCCCTAAAAGACAGCAGTACTAACTAAATGTCTTAATGATGAAAGGGAAATGATGAAGTAAGTCACACAGACAATTAGAAGCCAGCAGGAGGAGAAAGGCAGATTCTTAGAAATGTTGTCATGGCCAGGAAAGCTGGCCAGGAACCTTGAGGAAATATACAATGACAGGGAGAATTCAGATTGTATTAAGGTTTTACAGAGCAAGGAGTATTTCTAAATTTAAGCTGGATAGAAGGGAAACAATCAGTTAACCTATGTTTCACAAATATTTGGAATTCGTCCTTATAGACATAATGTTTTGATAAATAATACGATCATAGCCAGATTCATTTGGAGATTGATATCATGACGGGATTAAAAAAAAAAACTACAATAAAAGATGATAAATAGGTAGAAAAAATTTGGAAGCACTGTTCCAAAGCTCGTACTAGTAAAATGCCAAAAACAAAAGAGGACTTAGAGATCACTTGGTCCAACGTCTCATTATAAAGAAAGATGAATGTCCAGAGAAACAAAGCAAAAACTTACCTTTCCACTAAGGAAAGCAAAAAAGGGTTGGGCCCAAAACTAGAGCCACTTTGCTCTGGCTCTAGGGCTTATAGTCTCTAAGCCAAAAATTTGAACACAAAATACAAGTGCAATTATATACATAATGGAACAGAATATTTAAAATAAAAACAAAAAGTGACTGTGGTCCTTGATGATGCTTCCAGAACACTCCATGACATTTGTCCTTTTGTTTGCCAAAGGCACATTTCAGAAGGGAATCACACTCTACTCAGTCATGAGAGTCTTCCACAGTCATAACAGAAGCATGAGAGTCTATCTCCATCCAAGGTGAGTCCTTGGTGAAAAGAAACACTGGAGGGACTACAGGCAAGTCTCTGATAAACAAAATGAGATGATAAATAACATAAGACTATCAGTACCCAGGGCACTAGATTTTTCTACAAAGCTTAACGTGCAGGGCTAATAAAGTCTAAATATAACCTAGAGTGAGCTGATGATGACCTTGGCTAGTGCACTCCTCTTGGGCATCATAAGATACTCATACTGCAACAGTTTTAACCAAGTTTATCTGTTATTTGTACAAATGCAAATCCAATTATTTTAATATCACAGATCATTTCTGGTTATTCAAAAGCCAAAGGGAAAAAAAATTCCCTACTGTTACTATAGTAACAGCAGGAAGTTTTGTGGATTATTCTTGCACTAATACAGTCATCTAAGATATGCATCAAGTCCTGTCCACATAAAATAATGTAATGATGATATCCTTTTATAGACATTTCTCTTTTGATGATAGATTTGTAGGAATTCATACTCACTTTCTCACCTAACTCCTCCAGTAACAGAGACTAGCAGTAAGTTTGGTCGTCATTAGTGACTAGAATCCATGTCATTTGCCTCATCATGCTGGTATTGAACAAACAACCATACAGAAATAGAAGCATCATCCTAAGAGTTAGTCATAACAGAAAACCCAGGCCGATCCAGGACTCACACTTGATGATGTCATGACTGTCTTAAGTCATGCAGCATTTCTCATTCATTAGTACCATATTTCAAATTTCAATAAATCACCATGACGTTTAGTAATAGTTTCTAAGAAAACAGACTTACAGAGCTTTGTGCTTTTGGTTTCTGTATATTGAATTTTTCATTCTCACTTCCTTTGCCTAGACTAGGAAGTGAGCTAGTTCACTTTTATGATTCAGTGTGTTCTTCGGTGTTTTATCAAGAAATAATATCTTTTCCAATGTATATTTGCATAGGCTATCTCCAGAAAGATATATGCAAAATGGGTTATCTCTGAAGTGGCTGGGGGAAGGGGATGAGAGGGAAGGGGGCCTTTTCATTTTTATCTTTTCATGAATTTTATACTTTGTGTATCATCTACTCATTTAAAAATATGTTTAAAAATTGTTAATGAATAAACAAGTCTTCGCATTGAGCTTCTAATTCCCAAATATGTTGCAATAGTAACCAAGATAAAGCAGTTGAGTTTCAAAGTTTTAAAGGCATTGGCTCCATTCTGATCTAGCTTGCCTCGTATTCCTCCACAGTGCTTCTTGTGCCACATTTCATTTTAAATATCCAGCAAAGTTAACTTGAAACAAAAAAAATCCCAAGAATTGTGTGTTAACTGTTCAAAATAACTGGACGTTCTTGGATTATGCCAAAACTATAGCCAGGAATCAAGGAAATACAGATGCTGAGAGTGCTAGCTACATTTTCAAAAATTTACAGAATCCAAAACGCACATAAATTTTATCTGGTTTACTCTAATTCTCTTGGGCTTATTAGATTCAATTAACAATGAGTGGAGTAAGGCAAAAAAAAATCTCTAAATTGTAAAATAAAGTTGAAGCATTGAGTAGATAAATATGGTGAATGGTTAAGGGATCTATTGCAAAATTATAATAAATACAGCATTTTCAAATGAGAGGAAAGAAAATCTATTCCTCTATCCCTCTCACCAGTGCGTATTCATTGTACTTGCACTACCTAGAAACTTAACTGTGGGATTTTAAAAACTAAAAAAAGGAAGCATGATGCAATAGAAAACACACAGACCACAGAACCACACAGAGCTAAGTTTGCATCACCCAACTAATAAGTTGGGTGTCTTTGAAAATTTTTTTAGCTCTTATTTGTTAAATATCTGCTCCACTGCAGGCACTTCACTGGGTGCTGGGCACTGGGCAGAGAGCAGAGAACAAAGCAGAAATGAGTTTATCATTTGGTGGGGAACATGGACAATTAAATTACAATAAAGTTTGTGAGGGAAACATGACAAGGAGCTGATCTGGTCTAGGGGTCAGAGGTGGTCCTGGAGGAGAGATGTTCAAGGTAAGACCTGACTGATGACCTGGAGTTAGCCAGGTGCAGCAACTCCCTCATGGTCAAGTCCTTGTCTGTAAAACAGGGACTACATAGTTATCTTAGATGTTTTCTCTGCAGGTTGAATGCATTTTCATATCTCAAGCATTTAGTGCAGCATCTGGCACATAGTAACTGCTCAATAAACGATAGCTATTATTATTTGTTCACTTTGTACAGTCTTCCCGGGTTTATATTCGAGGCAGCCCTCAAAAGTATAAAACTTACCAAATCAACCTTCAGCCAAATACTTCTGTTCTCCTGCCCAAGCTACACAGGCGTGGAAGGGATAAGCAGACCAAGGCCACAGCTTCTCTGCAGGAACGCCCTCAGGCTCCAGGCAGGACACTCGCCATGACCGTGGAGGTGGGGCTCCAAATCTTTTTTGTCACAGGTTTAACATGTTCTATGAGTCAGACCTAAAGTCCTGGCCCCCCCTCAAAGGCTGCTGGGTCTCCCTGTTTAATCAGACATGAAACAAATCGCGTGCTGCGGCAGAGGCGTACAAACACGCTTTAATTACAATATTGTAACACCAATTAGAGATCTATCTAATCGAGGACTCGGCACTTCCTGCTCGGATATTACTCCCATGTTGGGATAATTACTGCTAATTAAGCTTGGAACTAATTAGGCTAAATGATCTCATTTATACCAACAAAGATGACTTCTAGGAGTTCATAAGAAAAACTAGGGTGATTTTATCATTCCTGGACTATTTGGCATTTCACACTGGAAACAAAACACCATCCCCCGCCACCAAGGTGCAGGATAGTTTACTCCTCCTGAATTCCGCTCCCAGATGGCAGTAGGTTCTTCATTTGTCTCCACAGATTCTCCTACCTGGTGAAACAAATACTGTAAAACCACTCAGATCATACTGTGTCCTTCCGCAGATGACGGGCATAGCCTTGTGAAGGGGCAGCCACTGAGAACAGTGACCGCGGTAAAGGGTGACGGCTCGCTGCCCTGCTCAGAGTCGCTTTTCGCTTTCCACTTACATTTCATATACCCTAGGGGCTTACCACAGTCTTCAGAGCATAGAGTAAAGCGTGGGTTTGGGGGTGAGGCAGACCTGCATTGGGGTAAATTTTTTATTCTAAGTCTCAGTTTTACATCTCCAGGGTAGGGTTAGTAATAAGGCCGCGCAGCCTTTCTGTGAGGGTTAATAAGGTCACACATATGGAATGCAGGACAGTATGCTGCACAGAGTAGCCCTCAATAAGTAACAGGATTTTTTTTTTCTTTAAGGCACCATAATACTCACTTCTGATCTAAGTCCCCATCTCACCTGTCTTGCCATTCTTTTCTGGCACAGGGCAGTGGTGGTGGAAAAAAACACATGACAGGGAGTTAGGAAACCTAATTATTTTCAGGTTTATCTCTAACTAGCTGTGTGACTTGAGCAAGTCACCTCTTTTCCCTGGAAAATAACATTTGCTGCACGGTACTGAGCTAGGCAGAGTATTGACTGCTTTACGTGAATTTTTGGACTCGGTCTTTACAGCAACACTGATCATTTTAGAGATGAGGAAACTGAGACCTTAAATAATTTTCAAAAACACAGCCCCCAAACTGTCACTGTTATTTTATGACAAGTTCAGCAATTGAACTCATATCTCTTAGCTACCCTCTTAATCACAATTATACTGACTTGCCTTTTTTCCCTTCTCATTTGTACTGAAGGAACTAGAGAAGACACCTCTAAGTTCCCTTCCGGCTCTGAGAATCTACAGTTCCATCCCCACAGGACCTTATCCTTAGCCAGCAAGACTAATAAATTATGAAGTCTTCATCGTGTGTCTATTACATGCTCCATTCTAGGGAGATAAGATGCCCCCTCCCCAACACAAACGCCTGACGAACTTCATTATTAGACTCAGCTGCTTAGACCGCCTATGCTTTGACAAATATTTGTTCCTAGCAGAATTACATATTTTAACTCTTTTCACAACCATGTAACTAACTTCCATCTTATGGAAAGTCCTCACTTATGCTACCTTCTCGGGGCTCTAGCACTTGGGCTTTATTTTTCTCTTCTGAGAGAAAAGTTCTAGGGACTCTGATTCTCTTTTATCCTCAGGGTCTAATTAGAGACTTCACGAATATTGGGTACATATACACAGAGAGATATTCTTTGCCAGGTTGTTCCATCAGGGGAAACAAAAACCAGTAAATAAAGCCCAAACCTCTGTCCTTAAATGCTAGAGAATCGAAACCTTCCACCCGTGTACTTTTTCTTCTAGAGAAATGTTAGGAGGATCAAAATGCAATACTGGTTGGTCACCTACGGTCAGCTCAGATCAAGAATCTTCTGCAGCCTATCCTGGAAGTGATTTCTATTGATGCTGGAATGGAAACACACTGGTCACCCAAATTTTAGAAGACTTTGCAGCAAAAGCCTGCTCTAAACCTGGCCTCCGCCTATATTCCTCTAGAATGTAAACTCCAAGGGGACAGAATTGGTTTTGTGTGGTGTTTCATCTCTTGTATCCAGAACAGGGTCTAACATACAGTAGATGTTCAATAAATGTACACGGAGCAAATGACTACAGTACTGGCTCCAGTGCAGAAACTTGGGGCAAAACCAAGGAAGTTTCTACACCTTTTCAGACACTCAGAGGTCTGGAAAGGTGCATCTTCCCTCCCCTTTGGTATAAGCT
Organism: Catagonus wagneri; assembly: GCA_004024745.2. Taxonomy (NCBI): domain Eukaryota; kingdom Metazoa; phylum Chordata; class Mammalia; order Artiodactyla; family Tayassuidae; genus Catagonus; species Catagonus wagneri. The sequence continues at coordinate 4,666,629 of PVHT020000034.1, forward strand.
TCCTCTGGCATGTCCTCAGGAGGTAACCATAAGTAATCTGGCCTGTTCCTTGACCCCTGTGTCTGGAGGGCTGCCCACAGTCACATCCTGTGGTGAAGGAGTCCCTGCATCTGATTCCCTCATTCCAGGGACTCTCTGTGGAAGAAAATGGTACAAGATGAGGGAAGAGGATCCTTTTTCATCTGTTGAGGAAGAACCCAAGGACCTTAACGTCACCCTGCAGAGGGGCTGGTGGCAGACCCTGCCGGAATGCCCAGTTCACCAAGCATTTCCCAACCTGAGAGCTTGGCTTTGATGGAAAAGAAAGTCTCCATCTGCAGCTAACTCTCTGCAGGTTGAAAAACACTTAACCACCCTTGCCATCCAGTTGGTCCCTCAACCAGCAGGTGCCCAGTGTACAGAGAACCTCAGTGATAAAGAGAAGGAAGAAACAACGGATTTGGGCTCAAAAAACTCAACACTCAGACTAGATGGCTTCACTTTCTTCCAATGGGGATAATAAGAGCAATCCTCCCCATGTCAGAGTCATAAGGACTGAAAGGGATAATGAATGAATGCCACAACCAGCTGCACACTGAAGATGTCATGTATCAGTGAGTTATCACCTCTTGCCCACTAATTAATTGTGTCTAATTATAACAGGACCTGCTGTAATGTCTGTGACCCACTTTGTCCTCAGGGACACCTGGGTGGGCCCTGTGGTGTACAGCTGGTGGTTGGGAGATGCCCAGCCAGGATCCCTGAGACCAAGCATGAGCCTGTCTTTGCCAGAGATTGATTCCGGCTGCTAATCGGGCAGGATAGGTCCAGAGATTTACACCTAAGCAGCCAATAACACACATGAGGTATTCCTGGCCTCCACCTCCTACTTTGCTGGGGTTGGATTTATACGGATGAAGACCTGTGGGAGCTACAGAGCCCTTCCTTATTTTCTGATGGGTACAAGGACTGGTCTGGTTCCTTACGACTCTTCAGAGCATGGGCCACCCTAGTGAGTGAGGGACTCAGGGAGCCCCAGTTTGACATATTAGAAGAGCACCATTTTAAGGAAGACTTGAAGGGAGCAGGAATTAGTACAGGCCTTAAAACATAACAGGTGATTAATTTAAAAGGATGAAAAATGAATAAATGTGTCAATGAATAAATATTTTGGCAAAAGGAAGAAAGCTTTTATAGGAGGAATCGTCACACCAGTCTCCTGATTCTCATTTTGTCTTGAGTGTGAATACAGGATTTCAATACAGCATTTTTACTTCCTTAATACAGCAGAGGTAATGCACTTCCTATGCTATCTATGCATGCTGGACAGAGAGCTGAGGGCCTCTGTTGCTAGGGTGGTGAGGGAAATATTCTGAACCCCCAAATCACAGCATGGCAGGTCTAAGGGAGAATTTGGGTAAGTCAACAAACCCCTTCATTTGATAACTAAGAAAACTGCGGCCCAGAAAGTTTACCTAATGTGCCGGGTCCACAGAACTAGGCCCCTCTGAAGACAGCATGTTGGGATATTTGCCTGAGAAAAATTACTGGCTTTCCTCATCTGAGGCAAAAGAGAAACAAAAATGTTTTACATTGGTTGTTATAGAAGGAGGAAAAAAAAAAGTAACGAAGTTGCAAGAAAACAGGGCCTCCTTTTTTTTTTCTTCCAGGCTGCATGGCATATGGAGGTTCCCAGGCTAGGGATCGAATCAGAGCTATAGCTGCTGGCCTACGCCACAGCCATGCCAGATCCAAGCTGTGTCTGAGACCTACACAACAGCTCACGGCAACAAGGGATCCTTAACCCACTGAGCGAGGCCAGGGATCGAAACCACGTCCTCACAGATACTAGTCTGGTTCCTTACCACTGAGCCACAATGGAAACTCCAAGTCTTCCCATTTAAAGGCATCAGAGAAATGGCTCAGTGAATAGGGGACTCTGAACAATCTGAGACTGTTTTCTAGGAATGACAGAGGTACTGGGAAGTCACCCGAGGAAGAGGTGTCAGGGAGTACATGTCCTGTCTGTTCGTTCACCCGTTTGGCCAAGATAAGCCCCAAATAGGGCTAGTACCTTCAAGACTATGTGCATCCATCCATTCCCCTTTAAGGCATATGCCTGCCTCTGAACATATAATCTACTGTCACTTCAAGTATCTGCTAAAAAAATATGATCGTGGATCTTAGGGACTGAAGGGCTAGATTCTCCCTAGTAAGAACCTCACCATGAGACCCAACTTCACAACAAGTCTTCCTAAGAAGTCCTTGAAGCTAATCTCCCTGCTGGAAGAACAGTGGTTCTTCTTTGACGTTAGGAGTCTGATCGACACTTCTCAGTGTTCAAGCTTTTGTTCATTTATTTATTCATTTGTCCAGCTGGCACCTAGTGGATTTCTATTCTGAGCCACAAAATAGGGTAACACCCCTGACGACGAGATTATCTATTACTCTTCTTATCTGAGGAAGATTTTCGTCTGCTGTAGGGGTGAAGAGGGGCAAACTTATAACTGGTTGGCTTAATGCATTTGATCTTCTTCAGGTAAAGGTCACACGTCATCCAACTGGAGACAAAGTGAAGGAGGGAGGTTGGCAGGCAGATCAGAGAGCAGAAAGGGCAGATCCCAGGCAGAGGAAAGGTTCCATAAGTTTCTGGCCAGTAAAGCAATTCTCAAATATGAAAAGGTCTTGTCATTCATTCATTCATTCAACAAATACTGTGTTGAGGCACAATGCCAACACTATATTATGGGCAGGTTATAAGATTAAATGAAGGAACGACCTTATATTCAATGATCTCAGGACTCGGAGGAAGAAACATGAATATACACAAAATTATAAGGAAATGAACTAAGTCCTAGAAGAAGTACATACCCAGTGCTAGATGGAGAAAGAAGTGCTGAATTTGGAGACATTTTTAAGGTGGAGCCAATAGACTCTCATGACCATTTGGATGTAGAAAGTAAGAGCCGAAAGTTTCTAGCTTAGGGGACTGGATGAAATGTGGGATTAGTTAACTAGAAGAGGAATACAGGAAGAGGTTCAGGCTCTTTAGATGAAAGTGAATGTGTCTTGTTTTGCTCACAGTGCCCATGGGTGGTTGTGAATGTGTCTGGAATTCAGGAGAGAAATCAGTCAATGGTATTGTGTTGGGGAGAGGGGTACAAAGAGATAGGATGAGGAAGAGGAGTGAAAGGAGAGAGTATAAATATATAAGAACTTGAAAACATGATCCCTGCCCCTAAAAAGATGATAACACAAAGCTCCCACCTACCCCACTTTGTAGAAATTGCTTTTGTGTAGGTCACAAAAGGCTTCACATTGTCGACTGCAGAAGGCACCTTCCAGCCTACGTCTTGCCTGACTCTGCAGGTTTTGCACTGCTGACTCCTCAGTGCCTCTTGGAGTTCTCTCCCTGTAGCGTCTGTGATGCTACCTATCTACTTCTCTTCTCACTTTCCCTACTTTTTGTGAAGTATCCAGGATTCCCCAGACTTCTGTCCTAAGACTTCTCTTTTCAGTCAACGTACTCTTCCTGGGTGATCTCCCATGGCTTCGATTGCCACTTACAAACAGATGGTTCTCAAACCAATATCACTAGCCCAGACATCCTGCTGAACACAGTAACTGACATATAGGAGGTATACAATCAACATTTGTCTGTTGAAACTGAGTTCGAGCTGGATTTTTCTAACCACAAGCTCCATTAGGACATCAGGATGTCCCATACAGTCTTCGGATTCAACATAAACAGAACTAATCTCCTCCTGTGGCTGGTCCTCCTTTTTTTAACCCCTATTCTCTCTCTCTCTTTCCAAAAAATGGCACCTTTTATACCCATGTGCCTAAACCAGAGACCAGAGTCATCCCAGCTTCTTCCATCTCACTACCACATTGTTTTTCACATTCTGCCTCCAAAATCTTTTAAATTTACCTCTTCCTCCGCCTTCTCACTGCCAGTGACTCCCACCACCTCTCTCCTGTTTCGCTGTGACAGCCTGCTATTTAATATCTCTGACTCTAGTCTTGCCTTGTTCCAAAGTACTGTCAGAATGAACTTACAGGATAAAGTTCAAATTCACGGGACAGATCCCTTCTCTCCTGGCCCCTTGCTCATTTCCTTTTACTCTCTCCAAAAAGAACGCTTTTCAAGGAAATAATTATTTACTAAGAAGGCTTGGTTCTCAAATGGCTCTATGACCTTGCACATTCTGTTCCCTCTCACTGGGTGCCCTTCCTCCACTTGCCTCACTTCCCCATTCGTTCACCCAGAAGACTCCTCTAGATCTGGAAAGCTCAGTCTAAGAGTTTTCTCCTTTCCCTGCTTCCCCCAGTTGTCTGATGGTCACCCTTCTTCCTCCAGGCTTCTATTTATCACCTTTGCCGCTTTACATTGGATTTAGTCATCACTACCCTACCCAAGATGCTCCCTGAAGGGAAGACGTTTATCTGATGATTCCCAGAGATCCCTAGCACCTGGAACAGTGGTAGGCACTCAGGGAATTCTGAACAGAAGAAAATAATGGAAGAAACAGGCTAGACATAAAAAAGTTATGGGAGGAGTTCCCGTCGTGGCACAGCGGTTAACGAATCCGACTAGGAACCATGAGGTTGCGGGTTCGATCCCTGGCATCGCTCAGTGGGTTAAGGATCTGGCGTTGCCGTGAGCTGTGGTGTAGGTCACAGACGTGGCTTGAATCCCGCATTGCTGTGGCTGTGGCAAAGGCCGGCGGCTACAGCTCTGATTAGACGCCTAGCCTGGGAACCTCCACATGCCGTGGGTGCGGCCCTAAAAATGACAAAAGACAAAAAAAAAAAAAAAAAGTCATGGGAAAAATCTAAGCATGTATATAATCATACACATAAAGAAATGCTCCTTCTCTTGGAAAACCTCTGCTCTGGGCCTAGATAGAAGGTGGCCTTTCACTTACTATGTCTTTTAGGAAGACCTGTGTGAAAGAGGGAGGCAGGTAAGAGAAAGTTGCTAATAGTCCTCTTGAATTTGCCCTCCTATTTCATCTGATCCATTTCTATATTAGAAAGAAAAAAAAAAAGTAAAAGGTTTCGTACTCGGATGGGTGGTGTAGAAATTATAAATAATTATTTTTTTTTTATGGCTGCACCCACGGCATATGGAAGTTCCCAGGCGACCTACACCACAGCTGCTGCAATGCTGGATCCTTAACTTACTGTACCAGGCCAGGGATGGAACCGGCGCCACCACAGAGAAATGCCAGATCCTTAACCCGCTGTGCCACAGCAGGAACTCTCATAAATGATTAATTTTGTTCTGTTTGGAACCAAGTGAAGTACAAAGAAACTGGTTTGCTTTTGCCTTTTTTTTTGCCCCAACAAACCTTCTGGTTTAATATTGTCCAGGGATGAAATTTAATAAGAGAAGGGGTTTAAGCATTCAGAGCAGTGTTGGACCAAATGGCCTACTGTGATTCCTTACAACTCTGAAATTTTGTGATTCCACGAAGTTCAGCATTCTAAGTTGTGTATCAGCCAACAGGGCTTGGGAGAATCTCCTCTGTTAGATTATAAATGCTGTGGAACTCACTTTTTACAAGATAATTTGACCACAGTTTTGCCCGAAAGCACTTAAATCCCTAAACAGAGCCCTACTGGGAGAAGCAACATGACTAGAACTTTCTTGGGATGAGTGGGGAGCGTGGAGGTCTCAAAAGATGAGGCCTTGGCTACAGACGTCAGGGGGATCATTAGCATATCTCAAGCTTGATAGGCAAGGCCTTCCAAAAGAAAGGAGACAGCAAGCCTTGACCAGGAGTGTGTGGATGAGGTTCACGAGTGTTTGAGTAAGTGAGTTACAGAGCAGTTCGCGTGCAATTTTAAAGTGCGATTATCAGAGCTGAAATAGGTAGCCAGCAGTTGAGCAGAAAGGCGGTCAGACCTGCTGGGTCACTAGCGCTGCCACCCTCAAAGTAGATAAAGTGATCTCTGCCTTGGGAGGAGGGACGATCGGCTCCCTAGATCGGGGTGGGGGTGGGGGGTCCTCAGGACAAGAAGGGATTTAGGTTTCATTATGTAGGAACACTGCTTGCTTTCATTTCTTAGAGTCTCGTTATTTCCTCACAGATTTCCCTACAACACAGTTAGGCATTATTCCCCACTGAGTGTCAGTTACAAGCCAAGTTTGACACTTTCAAAAAAATATTGATTTTTGTACCACTAATTGTTGAACATCTGTTTTTTTTAAAAGAAAATATTTTCTCCTGGCTTTTACTGAACCCAAGAATAAATGAATGGGTTCCATTTTGGTTTTCCTTCCTAAATTTCCCTTAGGCATATACAAAGTATGTGTGAAATGTCAACTCAATTAGAATATTTTGGAAATAAGTTACCTATGCTGGTGAAAAATAGGCCAGAGTAGAAATCTCTTCCTTAACTTACTGATGATATTGCTGTTATAATAGTATCATGTTAAGGAGATTTTTTTAAATCTTAGCCTGATTCCCTAGCTTCTGTACCGTCCATGAATTCCCTCTTATAAGAAATCATTATCAAAGCCAGTGGGGGCGTTTCCATTGTGGCTCAGCAGGTTATGAACCAGACTAGTTATCTATGAGGATGCAAGTTTGATCTCTGGCCTTGCTCAGTGGGTTAAGTATCCAGCATTGCTGTGAGCTGTGGTATAGGTTACAGACACAGCTCGGATCTGGAGTTGCTGTGGCTGTGGTGTAGGCCAGCAGCTGTAGCTCCAATTTGACCCCTAACCTGGGAACTTCCATATGCCACAGGTTTGGCCCTAAAAAGCAAAAAAAAAAAAAAAAAAAAAAAAAAAAAAAAAAAAAAAAAAAAAAAAAAAAAAAAAAAAAAAAAAAAAAAAAAGAAAAAAGAAAGAAAGAAAGAAAAGAAAATCTGGTGGGTTTGTAAAATCCACGTGTTGGAGGTGTGTGTGAGAGAGAGAGAGAGAGAAGGTTGGAAAGGGATTGCTTTTTTTAGAAAACGAGGAGGGTGTGGGAAAAAAAAGAAAATAAGAGGAAACAAAGAATACAATATCACTTCATTAAGTCAAACACAACTGCAAACAGACAATGCTAGTGTTTGTCCTTTCCTCACATTGGAAAAGATTCATGTCCCTGTCTTAGGCTTCCTATCCACCCAGACTCTATTTCCCACAGGGTCCAATTCAACCATTTTTTCTAGCTTCCATACAAGATTAGTAATAAAAGATGCCTGATGCAATAACTTCACATATCCAGAACCCTTCTATGATTAGCTTCCACCTGCATCCCGCTACGCCTCCCCCCTCCCATGGGATACTATAAACATTAAGAAACACTCATAGTTAGGCCTAAGCTTTAAAAAAAAAAAAACGGTAAAGACAATGGACAATGACGCTTTAGCCTCACTTTCACAGACCCCTGCCAGGATCTCATATCTAAGTAATTTTGAATATTCTTTTCTTCAGGAGGTCCCCCAAACTGAATAAACTTCAAGCTCCCAAAACCTGGGCCCACCTTTGCCTATAAATATGTTCTGTTCTCAAGTACTCAGCTAACCCCTTTCCCAGTTAGGCCCCCAACGGCTATGTCATCTAAAGAATGGATCCCACACGTATATGTTTAACCCACACATACATGCGAAAGGACAGAGCAACCACAGTACAGAGTTTCTGGGTACTTCCTCTTCCAAACGTACTCTGTTGTCTCTAGAAATGCTTTTATGCCAACCAGAGCCTTTATCTTGATGATAAAATTTTAAAATGCCACCCACCATCCCACCTGTGCCATACCATTACAGCTATTCATACCCTGGGCCCTTGACTGTAGGCTCTCAAAGAAGTTGATCGATGGGATAAGAATCTTTTAAAAGCAGTAGTTTTGGGGGTTGCAAGTGTTATGTTGGCTCTCTAGGAAAGGGCTGGCAGCTGGTAAGAAGATGGGCATGGAAGTGAGTGGAGCTGGAGGGAAGGGTATTAAACGTTTACTGGACATCTACTTACTATATACCCAGAGCTGTTTAGCATTTTCCACCCATAGTGCACATAACCTTGGGGAACAATAATCCCCATTCTAAATTCCTAGCAGTTTGCTTAAATATCCAATATTTCATGATTTAAGTGAGTGTAAAGATGAAGTGAGTCCAGTCTCAGGGCATTTGAGCTCATGTGGGAAACTGGTTCAAGTTCTCAGTCACAGAATACTCAGGGTCTCCAGGCAGCCAGGCTTCTAGGGCCCTTGTAACTTAACAGAGGCAGCTGTGGAAGGGCAAGCTCTCTGATTTTCTGCCTCTCTTCACTGTGATGCAGGGAGGGCCCACCAGAAGAAGCACTTGGCCAGGAGGAGAAGGATGCCAAATGACAATAGCAAGCAACTGTCTCAGGCATATTTTCTCCTGAGATGGATGGTACTAGCAGCTCTGCAAGAGGAAAATAAGCCTACTCTATTACTCATGTGTTCACTGTGAAAAGAGCAGTGGAAATTCATTGAACAAGCAAGTGATCTCACTTCCCTAGGCTTACATTTTCTCTTGCATAAAATTAGGAAGTTGGAACAGATAACGGCTAACATTCTTTTGACTCTTGATATTCTATCACATAGTTGTTGGCAAGTGCATTGGGTCTCCATTTCCTCATCTGAAGAACAATGAGCTTGGTTTTTTATCATGGCCATAGGGGTACAAGAAAGCATGGAAACAATAGAACTCAAGAAAATCAACAACAGTGTTGACCAACAGAAGTTTCTGCAAAGATGGAAATGTTCTCTACCTGCGCTTTAAAATTTGGTAGCCATTAGCTTCAGGTGGCTATTGAGTGCTTGAAGTGAGGCTAGCACTTTTTTTTTTTTTTTTTCCAAAAGCACTGTGTTTATTTATACAGAGTCCTAACCACTTTGATTAGGACTAAATTTAATTTTATTAAGTTAAATTAAATGTAGATGGCCGCTTGTGGGTATTGGTTACCATATTGGACAGGGCAGATGTCAACTGCATTTAAGCCAGAACTTTAAGTATAAAGATAAAAGAATAATGGAGTGGTTTGAGAATTGTTTCAGTTGAAGAATACATGTAGGCAGTTTATAAACAGAACACTATTATTGTTTTAGACCTTCTAAAAAGAAGTATGGACTCTCATTTTGTAATGATGGTAATAATAGTACCTTACAATTATATATGACTTCATGCTCTCCAAAGTTCTTTCATGGCTAGAACCTGACCCTCACAACAACCATGTGATATAAAAGACAAGTAATATCATCTCATTTTATGGATGAGCAAATTAAGACCCAGATGCTGAAACTGAGGTTACAGATTTCAAACAGTAATGAAGTGGTAATTTTAATTAGTCACTCCAGACTTCACTTTTCCAGTTCTTTTCACATCAGTACAACATTCAGTCCTTCCTCCTACTTAACTTCATTGTGGAAGTGGTAACAAATTATACAATACAATATAATAATGATAGGAGAAAAGATGAGGAAAAGCAAGGGACTCAGTAATCCACCAACTGGATCATCAAACCCTGAAAAAACCCAGAGTTAGTTGTGTCTCTTGTGAGAAAAAGAAGGGAGTGAATTAAGTCCTACTGTCTGCCACGTATTTTACAGATTATACTTGACAGAACAAATTCTATGAGATAGCATTCTATTATCCATAAGGTTGTTCATCTGAGTTTACACGCCTACTGAGTAGCACATCCAGGATTCTGTTTCCAAAAGTCACATTCAGGTTCAAAGGAAGAGACAAATTCCCCACCCCCTTCCCACCCTCCCACAAACTCTCCCAGAGCATGCTGCAAAGTGGTTAAGCATGCAGGTTTTGGAGTCACTCAGGCTGAATTTGACCTTCAGATCTGGCATCATTCAAGGGATTTGATGCTACTGAGTCTGTTTCCTCACTTGCAAAACTGGGAAATCTTTTAATCTACTTTACAATGTTTTGAGGTGGATTAAAAGAGATCTTGTATGAAAACAGTATAGTACCTGGCACAAGGGCTTAGTGAATGAAAGTTATTATTATTTTGCAGTATTATTAAGATGCTGCAGACTCTGCAGGCAACTCTAAAACGGGAATTCCAAAACTATTTTGGACAAAGTAGAATTTCTGCTAAAGTCTACCAAGTAGACAATCTCTGGAGGACAAAGAACACTCACTTGGACAGTGTAGGTTCAGTTGGAGATTATAGTTTTAGTATCAGTGATTGAGACAGAAACATTAAAATGATGACTTTGCTCAAAAAAGTTCAGGAGTTGTAATACATTTTTTTACTTTTCATCTCCTAAGACCGGTGTGAAACCTGACCCTCTCTAATCCCACATATCCAATTCTCTACCTGAATGTGACACCTGAAAAAAAGCCAACATTCTGCAAAGAGAACCCATTCATTTATTTATTCATTCATTTTGGCAGCTCTTTGTGAAGGACCTCATCTGTGCTAGGCTTGATTCTAATAACTGGGATACAGTTAGGAACTAGACAGAGTCTCTGAGTTTACTTTTGTTAGAGGGGAACAGATACATAGTCAACAAATAAATCACTTCAAGTTATGGTTAAGTGCTATAAAGAATAAAAAGTAGGATGATGCAATAAAGAGTGGCTGTGGGCGAAGGTTATGGTAATGGCTTAGGTAGGAAAGGCCTCTCTGAGGAGATAACATGTAAGCTGAGACCAGACTGACAAGAAAGGCCAGTCGTGTGAGGGCAGAGTGTTCAGGGCACAGGGTCCAGCAGATACAAAGGCCCTGAGGGCAGGAATAGCGTTGGTGCATTTGAGGGACTGAAAGAAGGCCAGTGTGGCAAAGAATGCTAAGAGAAAAAGCTAGAGTGAATCAGGGGCCAGATCATGCAGAGCTTACGCTAGGCCATGGTAAGGAGTTTGGATTTCATTCTAAAAGCAGTGGAAGGCCATTTGGATATTATTAAGCAGGGGAGCAAAGGGATCTGATTTGCCTTTTAAAAAGATTACCCCTAATCCTACCATCCCCTTGCCCAAACACAGAAATGTAAATACACAAGTGCATGCACCCAGTTTCTCTTAAGAGCATCATCATTTTGCCAGTTATCTGACATGGGTAAGTCTCTCCCCACCCCCACTCAATCTGTGCCCAAATCCTATCAAGTCAGCCTCTTAAATTTCTGAAGCTCAGCCCATTGTTTGCAGGCCCACTGCTGGCACCCTACTTCAAATCCTCACCAGAATTACTCTAGCACCACTCTCACTGGTCCTCCAGACTCTTGTCTGACACTTCCACCCCCATACCACTGTCAGATACATTTTCCAAAAGTAAAGGACTGCTTATGTCAATTTTTTTTTTGCTCAAGAACTTTCGATAGCTCCCCGCTTCCCAAGAAACTGTAAATTGTAAATCTCTAACCAGTGTTTTAAGATCCTCTGGGTATCCTGAGTTGTACACTTGCCCACATTCATCCTATGATTTGGCCAAACTGGTCTATTTACTCTTCTCAGAATACAGCTTGCTTTTATTTATGCTGTTTCCTGGGTCTGAATTGATGCTTCCTCCAGTTATATCTGTGAGATCCTTATACTGTTCATTCCCTGGAGTCAAAGGATACCATCTTCATGATGCTTTCTTGGCTCTTTCTGACTAGCTGTGAACCTCCCACAGGATTTTGTCTGAATCTTTTTAAAGCATTTATTAAATTGTTCTTTGTATTATAGTTATCTGTGTACGTGTCCTACTCCTCTACTAAATTATTAGCTCCTTGAGGAGGATGACTGAATCTTACTCATTTTTTATGCTTGTTAGTCCCTAGCAGAGAACACAGTGTACAGGAAGTGCTTGATAAAACATTGGTTGAATGAATGAATGAACAAATGGACAAATAGACAATTAGACCTAGGATTCATCTTTAGGCAGCATTGCTCAATAAGATGATTTTAGAAAATTATGAATAATCATAAGAGGGAATAAGAAGGATCTAGCCCTTTAATCTTCAGTGTGGCATTTAAGGGCTCCCGGGAAACACAAATAAGCATGGAAATAGGTTTCCATTGTTTTACATGGAATGGATGTGAGAAAAGCTCACTTGGGAGTTGCAGAAAATCAGGCACTGTGTTAACAGTGCCCTAGGACATATATTCTATGTCTGTGGCTCCCAGTACCCACAGTCCTTCAATCCCTAAGGTGGCTTTATGGGAAATAATGTAGAACCATTTCCCAGAGCAATTAATTTCGAGTTGTGTAGTTCCTTTTTAGAAAAAAAAAGATAAAAGTTTCAGCTAATTCCCTAATTCTTCACTGTACTATATTAGCATTCCAGAAAAACCGAATTAGTGTGTTGGGGTTTACCTCAATCAATTGTGTTGGTGAGTTCATTTATCTTCAGTGACTTTGCTTTGGAAGAAAGGTATTGAATGAACTTCCTCATAGAGCAAAGGCTTCTATTTGTGCAGAAAATGGGCATTTGCTTGGGAAGCAACAAGGCAACATTTCCTCATTCACTATCTTTTGCTTCATGCACTGACCTCGACTCTCTTTATAAAGGAGGATAACTAGAAGTCTCGTTTAGTTTTTATTTTTTTTGTCTTTTTGCCTTTATGTGGAGCCGCACCCGCGGCATATGGAGGTTCTCAGGCTAGGGGTCTAACAGCAGCTGTAGCCGCCGGCCTTCTCCACAGCCACAGCAACGCGGGATCCGAGCCGCGTCTGCAACCTTCACCACAGCTCACGGCAACGCCGGATCCTTAACCCACTGAGCAAGGCCAGGGATCGAACCCGCAACCTCATGGTTCTTAGTCGGATTCATTAACCACTGAGCCACGAAGGGAACTCCCTAGAAGTCTCGTTTAAATCACACATATACTGTGAGTACATTGTTTAGCAGCTAGTCATCTGTTACTGTCTGAGAATCATGAAGCTCCCATGAAATAAAGGTGCCTTGTTTTCATTACTATTTAATGTTTAAAAAGACTCTTCCTGGAAGATTCAGGAATCCACCGAAGACATGTCCTTCAGTGAGAGAAACATGAAAGCCACCACTTCCTCAGTGTACGGCTCTCCTCACCCTGAACTGCAGCCCCTTATGAATCCCATCTATGCCAACACACCTTCTTTCCCACTAACAAGTTGGATGCCAGTTATGGTTTGAGTGGTAGGGGTGGTCCCCTGCATCATTTATGTAGTTTTCTTTTCCTTTATGTTTCAAATTTATAATTTCTTTTGAAATATGAAGTCTTCATAGCATGTCCTAAGGAAGGGAGAAAAAGCAAGGTTTTCTAACTCTGATTTCTAGAAAAAGAGAGAGAGAGAGAAAGAGACAGAGAGACAGAGAGACTTTATTAGCAAGAGTTTAAGAAACTAGCTTTTATCTCTGGGCCTAGATCCTGGACTTCAGGTCCAACTACTGTTCAATTGCCCAGAGGGTCCAGGAAAGAATCTTCTCTTTTGAACATGTTGTTGTAGTTGTTTCTAAGAGAGGTCAACCGTGTGAGTCCTACCCTTGGAGAAGAATGAAGTAGTCACTCTCTTGCCTGTGGTTTTTCAGGGAAGGAGGAAGAGAGTGTGTTTCTTCTACGACAATTCGCTCCTTGAGGGCAGAAGTACTCTCCCATAATTCAAGAAAAATGGCGTAAAAATACCATTTCTGGATTTTAGAAATAATTTGCAAAGGGTAAATCCATGGTAGAGGAGAAGGTCATGAAAGCATGGGTGCAAATCCTGGTTCTTCTAACAAACAGGTGATCCTGGGCAAGCTACTTCACCAGTCTGAGGTTCAATTGGCCTAACAGCAAAACAGGAACAATAATACCTGGGGTTCATAGAGGTTTTGCCCAGTTTAAATGCGACAGCATGTGTAAAGCCCCTGACATTCTGACAGACAAGAGAGAAATATGGGGCATGACAGAAGAATTTGGTGGACTGGACGCTGAACAACTAAGACTTTCTATGACCTCCCAGTGGGCTCTGTCTTTGGCCCTGTCCTGCTCAATGTATAGCGATGCTTTCATTTATGCTCTGGAAAGACTTTTTTTAAAAATCTGATTTGTGGATGCTACAAAATTAGGAGAGATAAAATCAAAACAGTCACACACACATACACACACACACACACAAAACCCAACAAAACAAAGTAAACTAACAAACAAACCCAAAGTAAAATCCTCAAAAAGTCAATTCTAACAAAATGAATTTTAAAGTCCAGGCCACCTATTAGTAGCAGGTGTTAAAAAAAAAGCAGGAGCAAGGAGCAAGGGATAGTAAAGAAGGAGAAGGAGCCAGAGGAGTTCACACTTCTGTGATGAGATGCTGGAAACATCAAATATACTCACGCGGTGTACCAAGAGAAGAAGGGTACCTAAAGCAAGGAGGTGTTAGTTGTCTATTCCACACAGACAGAACAAAACGATCAATTCTGAATACCTCTTTTCAAAAGGAATACAGACATCAATATAGCAGTCAGAGAAAGACTTTTCTATATCATGTCCTATAAGGAACTCAGAATGTTCAGCTTGGAAAAATAAGTCTTAGGGGGTTTTCATACTTGTTTTCAAATATGGGAAGGGCCCCGTGGTGCTAGACAATGAGGCCAACTCTAGATGTCTACACACAGAGAACCAGGACCAGTTAAGCAGTTGAAAGCAAAGCTCACAAAAGATGCACCGAGATGCCTAGGGGCCCTGACCTACTGGTGCTTCTCAGAGGCCACTTGGTTCCTGGGCGGAGTGTTATCATCAGGGTTCAAGCACCAGACAGAGGTGGGGCCAGAGGACCTCAACCTGTCCTTCCACTCTTAGAAATCCAGGGCTCTCATTGATTGACTCCAGTGTTGCTCACGGTTTTTTCCCCCCTGAGGAAAAGTTTTGGGGACATAAAAGTCCAAAGGGAAGTGCTTTTAATGGAATACAATGTTTTTACTATAATTTTTTTTAAATCTCGGAGTCCTGGGCAAGCACTGATTTTAGTCCCCAGCATCACATTACAGAAAGGGCATTGGATTTGGAGACAGACTAATTTGGATTGAACTCCAGCTCTAACGCTTACCTGCTGCTTGACTTTAGGTAAATTACTTGACTTCTCTGAGCCTCATTTTCTTCACCTGGCAATATCAATACTTAATTTAAGGGCTGTTGGGAATATTACATAAGATACTATCTCACCGATTCTAAGATGCAGATTTTTCACGTTTTAATAGCTCTGAAATCAAGATATATTTTAATATTGGTTGTGTGCCACGGTTTCATTGGGAATATTTTTTTTTCATAGTGGCACATAAAGTAATGGGGGAATCTTACAAAAATCAACTGGAACTCATATTCAAAGGAATATGCTAACATATATTAAACACTTAGCATAATGACTGGCACACAATGAGTGCTTAATACAGTGTTAATTTCATTCTTCCTTTTCTAGACAACTGCTTCATAACCTCTTGAGGAACAGGAGGTCCTCAAGAATTAATTATTGGAACTGGCCTACAGAATCTTAATATGGAACATTAATGAGAAAGTTCACACCAGATCCTATGGAGGGTTACTTCTATTCTACACACACACACACACACACACACACACACACACACACACACACACACACATTCTCACCCCATTTCCTTGTCATATAAACTTTCTGTAATTTTCCAACTGTACCTGCTCAGTTTATTTTTGTTCAAACATTTATTGAACACAGGGCTAAATGTTTTCACCTGCTTTATCTTAGAAAGGATATTCTTGCCGTCACCAATAATCTACGCCCAGCTCCCGAACCAATCACCTGCCACAGAATGTCTTTGTCAAATTTAATATCCTTCAGATCTGACTTCTTTCCTGTTCTGGTGCATCAATTCAATATGCTTTCCTTTGTCATAAGAAGCATATAATAAGCCCAATGCTGCACGGATATATCAGCCAGGGAAATTTTTGCTTGACCAGGCTGGTTCTCGGCATAATCATCAGAGAGGTTTTGGTAGTCAGAAACCTGTGGTTGTTAAGTGTGGATTTTTTTTCCCCATGTAAGAACATTATCTAATCCTTTATAAGATGTTATCAAGTGTATTGTCTCACTATGATTTTGTGTTCATGAGTTACCTAGGCTAATTACATATTACACAAAATTCAGTTCTTTAGAGCTGCCTTAATTGAACTACTTAATGGTATATGTCATCTCATCATACAGCAATATTAGGAATTCATTTGCCAGCTCTTTCTCTCTAATCCAACCTCTGGATGGTGGATTGTAGCTCAGGATCCTCACCAGTAGACATGCAGTGGCAATGCTGAGTTTCATTTTTGTTGATTCAGTCAGTTAGCCATTAGTCAATGTTTATTGACAGTCCACTATACACACTCATCACTGTGCTAGGTTCTGGTACTAACTAGAAAGATAAAAGCTAGACCTTCAAGTTATCCGTCTTCTAGGCCAGGCATAGAACAGAAGCCAGATTGAGCCAGGGCTCTCTTAAGTGTCTAACATTTAACTGACTAATCTGTGGTCTCCATTCCCTCTACAAGTGTAAAGACATAAGGCTCACAACATGCTGAGTTATCACAGCCAGTAGCGGCTACTCTGAGATACCTGCGCCCTACTCCACTACCAATGGAGGTGTCTGCTCACCAGAAGCCAGCCTGTTTGTTTCCAAGGCCACTTATGTTCATTCTTCTTATCATTGTAACCACACAATGTTTTTGGCTGTGCCCACAGCAAGCCAGTTCCCAGGCTGGGACTGAACCCATGCCACAGCAATAACCAAAGCCGCAGCAATGACAATGCTGAATCCTTTACCCACTAAGCCACCAGGGAACTCCTGTAATTACACAATTGAACTAAAGTTACATAAAGTAATGAAATATGAGTGCAGAAGAGATAAGTTGTTTCTTCAAGCTCTAAGTTGAATGTTTGGGAAAGGCACATTAAAGGTAAGTTCTGTAAAAACATACTGTAAATTTGGGCATGCAAGAGTCAACTGTAAAACATCATTAAATCTGGAAAACTCTGACTCTCAAAATGTGTTTAAGATCTTGCTCCACTTTAGAGAAACTGAGACAAAATAATTTTGAAATCCTTGGAGGTGTGATTTATACAAGAAATAGCATTCAGAACACTAATGGGAGGCCCTAAACTCAAAAGATGAGGCTTTGGCCCAACATCAAAAATTTGAGGGATGTTTTAAGTTGAAATAAAGGCTTAAAGAATGATTCCATTATTTTGTATGATTCTTGGTTTAACTAACTTGTTCAGCTAAATCACCAACTATTAATTGAATAAGGTATAAGAATTTCTACTGTTGTTAACATAATAATCTGTTAAGAGCTACAATATAAGGCAGACAAGATGACCTCTTCCAAGGGCGGAGACGGCTTAGGATGGGCTCCATGGCAGAAGTGAGTCCTGAATTGCGTGCCAAAGGGTACAGTAGGAGTTCTCAGAGAAATAAGGAAAGGCCAGTCACTCCCCAGGGAAGGGATCAGTATTGTCACATAAGTCAGTTTCCTATTCTTTTAAAATCAACCCAGAGGCAACACAGCATAGGTTTGACTCTTTATTCTGCCATTACTATGTGTCCCTAAGCAAGCCGTCTGTGCCTCCCTGTCTGCATCTAGAAAGTGAGGACAATTACAGTATGCACCTCCAAGGGCTATTGAGAAAATTGTGGGAGATGACTTTTAAATAATCATACATTAATAAAAACATATGTAAAATTACCTTAAGGCTTTCTGGGAGCAAGGGAATAGGCATGCTACAGATAGAGGAAATGCTGCATACCTCTTCTAGGGTCTCCTGCCGTGAGCATAAGCAGCAAAACAGTCAAGAGAAGAGAAGGTGTGGTGTGAGCCCCAGGGGCTGGGAGCCAGTCTGCTGTCTTCCCCCCCACCCTTTTTTTTTCTTTAAAGTGTTTGGCTGCACCCATGGCATGTGGAAGTTCCAGGGCCAGGGATCGAACCAGAGCCATTACAGAGACAATGCCGAGTAGTTAATGCTGTAGGCCACAAGGAAAGTCCCAGTCTGCTTTTGAGACGGGCAAGCCAACTGGGAAAGCAGGAGCTCTTGACAATCAGCTCTCAGATTCACACATCACAGCTCACAACCACTTCCAATTAGCTCATTCAGTTCTCCCAACAAATCCATCATTTTACAGGTGAGGGAACTGGATCTCATACGACGAAGTTATATATATCATTCAAGGTTGTAGAGATGATTAACAGAGAGGATAAAGTAGAACCCTGGTCACTTTATTCCAGAATCTGTATACTTCCCAGCACCCCTAGACTGCCTTTCTCCTGGGCTGCTATGTCTTGTATTTGTTTGTCTGATAAAACTTTTCACTGGACGGGATACAGCAACTAATACCTAAAATGAGGGTTGGAGATTATCAAGGGATTTCAATTATCCTGCCTATCTCTGACCTCCATTTCCAGGGATAATCAGAAGCTGGCTCTAGCAATTTTCTGAAACTTTCATTAATTTTAAGTAAATTTATACAATGTCATTCCCCCCCTTTATCCAAATTAAAACGTCTTTGTCTTTTCAGTTTCTCATTTCGGGCCAATCCCTTGCATGTTTTTCTCTGGATCCTTTGTATTTCTGCTTTGTTTTATTTGAAATGAAAGGACCCAATGCTGAATTCTGATTTTTAAGGTGAAGTCATAACATCAACGTATATCATTAAAATGTTTTATTATAATTACAGAAATAGTCAATGCCAAATTATGTGCACTATATTATTTTCTGCATTATTCTTTATCCCATTCTCAAAGTTAATACAGCCTATTATATCTCATTCATTCTACTGACTGCTGCTGCACAGCGAGCAGATGTCTCCATTGAGCAATCCACAATGAATCCGAGATCTTTTTCCTGAGCACTTACAAGTAGAGTAATTCAGAGCCCATCAGTGAGTATGAGCTCTTTCAATTGTTCCTTCCAGTGTACATTAGCTTGCACTTGTCTACATAAAATTTCAAAGAATCATAGATATTAGAGATGGAAAAAAACAGTTACTTTATCAAGCCTGCCCACTCTGCCAGCAAAAGCAAGCAAAGGAAATCATTCTATAAATTCACGCTATTTTAATGATGCTTATTAATAATAATTACAATTACTGTTTATATTACGTGGTTTCTTTCATCCTAAAATCAGTAGAGATGATGCTTTTTTGTTAAAGCAACATTTCTTTTCCAAAAGGGAACCAGGGTTCAGAAATAGATGTTACCATATCCAAAGCCAATCCAGTGATGCCAAGAATTCAGTTCAGTTCCGTTCAGTTCAATAAACAATATCTGAGACTTGTAAGGCAGGGACCCTGTTGGGGTATTTTGAGGGACACATAGGTGAGCAGAACCTGAAGCCCTGCCCTCTTGTTTATTACCTATTCAGGGATTTGTGATAGTGAACACATATAGCTATTAGGATCATTTCAAGAAAAGTACAAGATGGAGTTTCCTTGTGGTAGAGCAGGCTAAGGATCTGTGGTGCAGGTCACTGCTGTGGTGCAGGTTTGATCCCTGGCCCAGGAACTTCTACATGCCAGGTGTGGCCAAAAAAAAAAAGGAAAGAAAAGAAAAGTACAAGATAACATGGACACATGGAACTGCAGAGATTTCTCAGGCTCCAGGAATTAAAGAGTTTGTGAGGAAGGTGACATTTGAGCCAGGCTTTAAAGAAAGGATGAGTATAAAGTCCACCGACAGAGCTTGGGAAACAGGGAGCTTGAGAAAAGAACCAAAACAAAACAACAGATCTTAGCTGAGTTCCTCATAGAGAAGAGCATGGACATTCCCACCACAAGGGGATAAGCTTCACATGCAGGAGATGTCTGCTTGGCCTCTTTAAACAAAATTAGGAAACTTAATTTAATTAACTGCCTGAAATAATGATTAGAACTCATAGACTGCCAATCATGACTATACTTACGGAGACAGGACAGAATGTTCTGAATTAGGACTATCTCAAAAAAATTTCAGAAAGACTCAGATCGTATATAAGGAAAACTGGGAATTCCCAGTTATAAAGTATAATCTCCAAAGTACTGGTGGATAAGTGGCCCACGTGCCAGTACCTTAGCACTACGTATTATCACAAGTACAGCTGAGAACTGGTACTAAGGTACCATTTGGCCCTGGAGGGGAGGGATCTGTAGGCCCTCATAGGATTGCTGGACAACTATAGATCCCCAAGCAAGGATGTTTAGAGTAGAGGATTCCACTTTCTGATTCCTTCGAAAGAACTATGTTGTAAGTGCAGACCAGGAAAATGCCAATATATCCCTATGATTAACAAGAACAGATATGAGCCTAACTTTGAAAACACTATTACCTGTCAGTATATTACCACAGTCGTCAGCTACTTTATAGCACCCTGTACAAAACCCATGGTGTGAAGGAAAAGAAAACTAAAGAAGGCTTCTAGTATTTGTCCCCTCAAGGACCGTTACGGATGTCATCTCCACCGCGAAGCCTTCCCATGTTCCTTCCACCACTATTCTCTTCACCACTAAATTCATGTTCTCTCTCTTGACTCCCAGTTCCTTGATCCATTACTATATGCTTCTTTTTTTTTTTCTTTTTGCCACACCACGGCATGCAGAGGTTCCTGGGCCAGGGATTGAACCCAAGCCACAGCAGTGACAATGCTGAGTCCTTAACCTCTAGGCCACCAGAGAACTCCACTATATGCTTTATTATTATAATTTTTTGTCTCTTCCAGGGCCACGCCCATGGCATATGGAGGTTCCCAGGCTAGGGGTCTAACAGGAGCTGCAGCTGCCAGCCTTCACCACAGCCACAGCAACGCGGGATCCGAGCCGCGTCTGCGACCTACACCACAGCTCACGGCAACACCGAATCCTTAACCCACTGAGCAAGGCCAGGGATCGAACCCGCAACCTCATGGTTCTTAGTCGGATTCGTTAACCACTGAGCCACGATGGGAACTCCCACTACATGCTTTATAGTTAGTTTTGTGAGCATCTATCTCCTTCCACAGAATGAAAGCACCTAAAGGTAGGGATTCAGCTTTACTCACCTTGCATTTCCACAATGCTAAGTCTGTATGTTTCATTGCTTACACAAAATAGACATTCAACATGTGTGTTAAATCATTTCACCAGGTCTGAGAGACCTTACTTTTTTGCTTTTTAGGGCCACACCTGTAGCATATGGAAATTCCCAGGCTAGAGGTCAAATTGGAGCCTCCGCCATAGCCACAGCAACTCAGGATCTCAGCCACGTTTACAACCTACACCACAGCTCTCGACTACACCAGATCCCCAACCCACTGAGTGAGGCCAGGGATCAAAAGCACATCCTCATACTAGGATACTAGTGGGATTTGTTTCTGCTATGCCACAATGGGAACTCCCTTGACCCATTTTAATTATTAGAATTCTTTTCCCTTTGTACCTTTTCCAAAATGTGCCCTTGCTATCTAATCATAACACTCAGACTCAGATGCTGCAGAAGTGCGTGCACAACCACCACTATTTTTCATCTAATCAGCATATATCTTTGGTAGTCAACTGCAGAATTATTGCCCTAAAGAAGACCTAAGTCTTGACTCAGTCACATGCACATTCATCAACTCTGTGACTTTGTAAAACTTTGGAGTCAGACTGACCTAAGCTCAGATAGACTCACACACAAGCTCTGATTGCCACTTACTAGTTGTATGATTTTGGGTAAGTTAAACTCTAGACCTCAGTTTCCTCAACTATAAGATGAAGACATTAATAGCAACTATAGTGGTTTATTTATTTATTTAGCTTTTTAAATTTATTCTTAAAAATTTTATTGAAATATAGTTTGATGTATTACTTTCTGTTATTCAGCAAAGTGACTGTTATACATATACACATATCAGTTCCCATATAAGTTATCACGGTGTATTGAGTAGAGTTCCCTGTGCTACACAGCAGGTCCCCATTGACTACTCATTCCAGATACAACAAGAGTGCATATGTATCTACCTTGGGTTAAATATGACAACACATGGAAGGGTTTAGGTCAGTGCTTTGCATATAGCAAATACTCAATTAAATACTATTATTGTATCTTCATTCTTAAAGTAAAAACACCTGAAACATAAACTACTGTACCTATACCTGAACAAAAATAAATAAAATAGACACAATAATACAGGTACTGCAGGATTGTAACACGGTATAAATGATATGTCAAGCAAAATCTTGCCCAGCACATTGTTTAGTCAATGTTTCCTTCCTTCCTATGTGCTAGGATAAATGCCACAATTGACTGAGCTTCTATTATACTCCAGGTTATGTGTACCAATTTAAATGTATTATTCCATCTAATTTAATTCATATAATAAGGTACTGAAATAATAATCATTATCCCTATTTTACAGATGAGTAAATTGAGTTTCAGAGAGAATAAATAACCAGCCCAAGGCCACATCACTAGTTCATAACAGATTGTTCCAGAAACTAAAGATAAGAGGGATCAAATACAGAAGAGAGAAATAGAGGGAGAAAACACAAGGAGAAAATATACGCAGAAACACCCTAAGAAACTTAGGATTCCTATTTATCCTTACCTTGAGCCCCAGTTCCAGGATTCTGCTTGCTTTTAAAACTAGCCCCCAGGTTCTATGTCAATATAATCTCACTTTCACTATTCATCCACTTTTGTTTTTAATAAATACATGAAATGACGTCACTCATCTAAGAACTAGCTCTAAGACACTTCCCTCTCTCACTTTCTTTCCTGGTAATAAATGTGCTATTTGTTTCCATGGACTTTTTATCTCATACTAATCATCATCCATGTAACATTTTAATTTTTAACAATCTGGTTATCTTTAATTTCTTAGGCTTCCACGTGGACTCATAAAAGTCAACTACATTTGTTGCCAGCTACATGGAAGGAAAGATGGCTTTCCTTAGTTCCTACTAAAAGGCAATCCAGTCTTATGCTGAGCAACAACCCCCCTGTTCCTATACACCTCCCTCTGCCACAGGATCCTGGACTAGAGGTGCACTTCTGACCCTTGGGTAACACCAATCAGAGGCTGGTTAGAGTTCTATAAGGCAGGGCAATGAAAAGATGAGTTGAATGCTTTCTTAGGAAAGAGAATCAGAGAATTCTGAGAGAATTAAGCAGTTAACAGAGAACACTACAAATGAAAGGATATAAAGACAGAAGCCATGAAGGAAGTAAGATGAGGATAGTGCGGTTCTGGACATGCAAGTCTTGGCAAGTCAAAGAAGAAACAACTACGTGTAAGCAAAAGCTATGAGATGGAGAGTGCTTACTCGGAAGACCAAGCCAGCAGGTAGCACCCCAAGTAAGGCAAACACACAGTGAGAGGACGGGATTGACAGAAGACGGGGTTTGTCCCAAGAGTCTTTCAGAAACTAAAAGACTTCCAGCTCTGATTCAGGTTCCATCTGGGGGAATCCTCACAATGAATATCCCTTTCCTGGACAAAATTTAAGTGAGTCTGTTCTTTGCAATCAGAACGCATTTTCTAGAGGGTTCAGAAGTTAAAATCTTTTTTTTTTTTTTGGAAGATGAAAGTTAAATTGTATCCTTCCATTTCTTTGTTTCGGATGGGTCACAATTGCAGATTCCTGAAAGTCAGTTATTCCCCTTACTGTCCTCTGATTACTGTCCCCAAATGTCTCTATTTTCCCTGTTCTGAGATGGAAGAAACTTCTCTTCCGCTACTACCTAAATATCAAGACAAGCTTCACCAACTCATCATCAGTGATTCTTTGACACAGAAAATAAACTTTTAGGTCAGGGAAGCATAAGGTCTAGGAATGGGAAACATGACAAATAAGCTTTAGAGGAGAAACACTGGACATAAGAAAAGGGAGGGAGTTCTCCTGTAGTGCAGCAGGTTAAGGATTTGGCGTCATCACTAAAGTGGCTTGGGTTGCTGCTGTGGTGTGGGTTCAATCCCTGGCCCAGGAACTTCTGCATATCATTGGCATGCCCCCCTCCCAAAAAAAAAGGGGAGAAAGAAAAGGGAGGATTTAGGGGTATAAAAACTTCCTTATGGGTGTATAATTTCTTCTTTGCAAAGAGGGAAAAGAGTAACTACCCTAACATAAGAAATTTTCTTTTTTAAATGTGGGACATAAGTTTGTATAACTTAAGATTTTTACCTCTCATTCTTTTTGTATTTAGTTAAATTTATTATTTAGTATATTTCGATGTAATCTCTTTATTTCAACGATATTTATTGATCACTAGCTATTTCACCCTATGCTAGGCGTTAGGGGTATAAAATCTAAAGACAGCCCCACTCTTTGATGTGGCCACAGCCCAGAGTGGGAGGCAGGTGATTCCAGTGCATCATGATAAGGGCCACGTAAGTGCATGCCCAGCCCCAGAGCGGTGGGGTAGAGACAGGATGGTTTGGGTCTAAGAAGCTTTCCATAAGAAATGCCTAAGATGAGTTTTAAAGGAATGCAGGAGTCAGTTTGGAAAAAACATGGCAGAAGAATGTTCCATGCAGAGGCAGCAGCCTGGGCACTGGCACAGGAGTTAAAATCCTGTATTCCCTTTTTTTTTTCGCTTTTTAGGACCACACCCGCGGCATATGGAGGTTCCCAGGCTAGGGTTCCAGTTGGAGCGGTAGTCGCTGGCCTATGCCACAGCCACAGCAACGCGGGATCCGAGCTGCAACTGCAACCTACACCAGAGCTCACGGCAACGCTGGATGGTTAACCCACTGAGCAAGGCCAGGGATCGAACCCGCAACCTCATGGTTCCTAGTTGGATTTGTGAACTCCAAAATCCTGTATTCTTTATTTTATTTTATTTTATTTTTTTTGTCTTTTTGCCTTTTCTAGGGCCGCACCCGCAGCATATGGAGGTTCCCAGGCTAGGGGTCTAACAGGAGCCGTAGCTGCCAGCCTTCACCACAGCCACAGCAACGCGGGATCCGAGCCACGTCTGCAACCTACACCACAGCTCATGGCAACGCCAGATCCTTAACCCACTGAGCAAGGCCAGGGATTGAACCCGCAACCTCATGGTTCCTAGTCAGATTCGTTAACCACTGAGCCATGACGGGAACTCCCCAAAATCCTGTATTCTTTAAAGTATGGTTGGCTCAAACTGCCCAGGATACCACGGATTTCTCTACCATAAATCACCAATCCAAGCAGCCTTAGAGCAAGTATACCCTCCACCTGCATTCAAAAAGTCCCTTGTCAGAGTTCCTGCTGTGGCTCAGCAGAAACAAATCTGACTAGCATCCATGAGGATGCAGGTTCGATCCCTGGCCTTGCTCAGTGGGCTAAGGATCCGGCATTGCCGTGACCTGGATTGTAAGTTCCAGATGCAGCTCAGATCTGGTGTTGCTGTGGCTGTGGCGCAGGCCAACAGCTACAACTCCAATTAGACCCCTAACCTTGGAACCTCCATATGCCATGGATGTGGCCCTAAAAAGACCAAAACAAAACAAAGCAAAACAAAAACAAAAATCTCTTGTCCACAGACCCTCCAAAAATTTTTCCTCCTCAGATACATACTAACTACACAAGCCCCAGAGATAATAGCCTCCAACATATTGAGTATGAGGCAAGATAAAGCTACCTCAAGATTCACAAGTTTCTCTTCTGAACAAATGATGGCTTGGTTTTTTTCAACCACCATTACTGTTAATTTTGAGTTTTTGTATTTATTTTTCAAGAAAAAGACTGAGTATGGTTTTCATGGAAATCACTAAAGCTCTCCAAAGCTTTAGATTAGAGGTATTTTGAACCTTGAAGTGAATAACATAAAAATGCTTTTGATGATTATTTATATCATTAAAAACCAGATTGACAACAATAATATATAGAATATGCTTTTCTTTTCCATCATAGTTTAACATTTATCAATAACCAAACAGTTCACATATTTCTACAGATTATAGTTTTACATTCTTTTTTTTGTCTTTTTTTGCCTTTTTTTATGTAGAGCCACACACATGGCACATGGAGGTTCCCAGGCTAGGGGTCTAACAGGAGCTGTAGCTGCAGGCCTTCGCCACAGCCACAGCAACGCGGGATCCGAGCCGCGTCTGCAACTTACACCACAGCTCACGGCAACGCCGGATCCTTAACCCACTGAGCAAGGCCAGGGATCGAACCCGCAACATCATGGTTCCTAGTCGGATTCGTTAATCACTGTGCCACGAAGGGAACTCCCTAGTCTTACATTCTAAAAAGCTTGCTGGTATACTATTTCACAAACCTATTCCTGTTTTTCCATCTTTAAAGTCAATAATGCATTTCTCTTATGATTCTACTGCTAAGGATTGTTATAAGATTAAGCAAGATATCCAATGTTAGAAATTTTAAGCAACCAAGAATAAAGAAATAATATAGAATATATAATATGGGGTTTTCAAAATTCCCTTCCCCAGTTAAAAAGTAATTATACTTTACATACTATTTTTTTTCCAGATAGAAATAAAACCTATTCAAAAAGAGTCAGTGGTTTATTAATTGTCAAAACAGCCTAGAAACAGTCCCCCTTGCTATAAGCAAGATGAAATTTTCTAAAACATGGCAGAAGAACTTACTCTGAGGTTCTAAAAATTGCCTGTAAAATTCTAAAATTATATCTTTTCAAAGGTTTAACCAACTTCAAATGAATAATGCTTGGAATTACTCAGAGAAAATATGATTAATAAAAACGTCATTCACTCTCGACCCTCTTTGTCCCACTCTAGGCCACATTTCAGAAGCAACTTATTACTCACATCCTGAATGTATTTTATATATAAATATATAAAATCCACATGCATTTACTTATTTATCATCATATTAGCAAGTCTTCAGCAATATCCTTCAGGAGTTGCATATCAGAAAGATTGTCAATAGTCCTGTCATGCCCAAAAGCATAGGGTTAAACACACAGCATGTATCAGAAGCATTATAATTGCTGAAACGGGTCACTCGCATCCTTAAAACAATATGTAAGCATAAGGCAAGAAGGAACAGCACAATTTCTGTGCAAAGCAGTGAGAATGGTGAAGCTCAGAGATGTACCCAGTGCCTATCAATTTTATACCCATACTTATTATACAGGAAGACATGCATTCAAAACAGCCTATTCTTCTGAAAATGGTTCTTAAGTCTCCTCGCACATGTGCCTGCGTGCTGACTGGCAAATTCTCCGAAAATCCATAAGGTTAAAATCCCACTTTTTCCTATTGTGCTTTTTACTTCAAAAAGTCAACATAGTTTGGATGTATAGGCATGAGTCCCATATATCCACAAAACTCACAGCATTTCCTCTTTGCTAACTGTGCTTCTTGAATTGGGCCTTGCGTAAGGTGACCTAAAGGCCAGATTCATGGACGATTCTGTTTACAGAATTGGAGAAATACTGAACGACGGAGCTGGAAGGAAACTTGGAGAAGATCTACCCCAATCCTTCAGTCTAAAAGAAGTTCACAGAAGTAGAATGGGGGGTCCTAAGTCATAGACTGGCAAAACCAAAGCCAGAAATTGGTCCAATGTACTTGTAAAAAAAAAAATCACGTAATTGTTAAATTAGAATTGGGGGGGTCCTTCTCTTTTTAACAACATTCTTAATCTTAGCCTTTAAAAGGGGGGCCCAAACTAAGGCAATTATTTTAATGCCCTGTCAACACAGTTCCTTTGACCTGAATATCATGACAATTGCCTCACCCCTTTGCTTCTCATCTCTTGAAAAGATTTAGTCTAACAGGAAGATTTAATCAGCTAGGCATCTTGCCCCTTATCTTCTTGTGAGTCCTTGGGTAAGTCACATAAGCATACTCAAATATAATAGAAGGATAACAATATCACCTAACTAAACAATGTTATTTAATTATAAGAGGACTAAGCCGATATCATTTTAAAGTGTACTAAAATGTCAAGACAAAAAATGTAGAGAATTTCCATTATATACCTTTTTTTTCTTTTTTGGCTGCCCCACAGCATATGGAGTTCCTGGGCTAAGGATCGAATCCGAGCTGGAGCTGCAACCTATGCCACAGCTGCAGCAACACCACAGGATCCTTAACCCACTGCAGTAGGCCAGGGATGGAACCAGCACCTCCACAAACTGAATCATTAACCCACTGAGCCACAGTGGGAACTCCCCCATTTTACATCTTATATGTATGTCTCTTGGTGGGGAAGACACAAAATTTCCTTCAATAAAACTACATGCAAAAGCAGTATTAATAACCAAGGGGTTTTGGAAATGTCTTGCATATTGTGTTGGTTTTACCTTCAGCAGGACCGAAGCACTTTTATTTATACAAGTACCTATTATACACGCTGTACCTTTTTAAATGTCATCACAGACTTCATCTTTATTCCCCCAGAGTTAAGGATGGCCTGGATCATTGCTGTCTGGCTCTCCGGTTCTGTTAAATCTTTTCCCCCAACCAGACCCTTGTTTTATTCATTTCTGAACTCCCCACTCAGATTACTCTTCTCTTTGGATTACTCTACCAAAGCAACCCAGACTGCCTCCCCCAGAGGCAGCTCCCCAGTGAACACAGGGGGTAAGGGGGTGGGGGGAAGTGATCAAAGACTTGCAAATGAAGTCATGCAGCTCACAGGAGAAGGCAAAGGCCAGGGTGCCAAATGCAGCCATCTCCAGATAGGGTAGTTGCTACAATGTGAGTCTGCTACCACACTGTGTAACAATGTTGAGTACATGGAAATGACTCTTATTTTGCTCATCACATGACTTAACCACACAACCTGTGTGGGTTCCAAAAGCATAGGCACCAAACCTATGATTTATGTGTGGGCGGGCATATCTGTCTTCCTTTTAAACTACCAAATTAATCTTAAAAAAAGATGGACTGACAACAATGAAGACAACAACTCTTGAGTACTAGGGAAAGGCACAATGTAGAAAGTGTCCAAGCATCAGTACAATCTGCCTGCAAGGAAATGACTGGCATCGCAACCACATATCCTCTCCAAAAAAGACCATAAATGGGGGTGGGGAAGGTGTTCCTACCTTTGACCTCATAAAATCAATATGATGTTAACAACCCAACTAAAAGGGGACCCACTGAAGAGGCTTTTAAAATTTTCTCCCGTTATAGATATATATCCTTGTTGGTAGGAATAGGAAGGCCCTTTCATTACACTATTGTCTTTGGAATTCCAAGATAACAGTGATAATGGTGGAGTGTCCTGCAGCTAAGTGTTTAGTATCAACTGGAAAAACTATGGAATAAGGACAGTGAGACAAGAGCCTCACTAATCACACGTACCCTCCGATGCCCATTAGAGTTTAACAAGCACATGGAAACTATAGCTAAAGTGAACCACGCAGATAATGACTGTTACATAGGCTGGCTCACAAAGTGTGAAGTTATTTAACAGCCGAAGTGTAAAAGGTTAGCAGACATTTTTTGTGTCTCTATTGTATTCTGTGGGGCAGGGGTAGGGAGGGAATTTTCTGCTGTTTTTGGAAGCACTGGACTCTGTGTGAGTAAGAATGCTACCAGTAGGATGGAAGTTGGCCAGAGCAAGAACTCAAGTCGCAGAGAAAAAAGGACAGTGAACTTATGTCTAGTTAGAAACTTCAGGTCAATGACTTATACAACTTTATGCCCTGCATTGTAATATCTGCATGTTATTCAGTGTGTATTATCAATATTATAATTACTAATTTGTTTATGCGGCTAATGTTTTGGTTTTGGTTTTTTGTTTGTTTGTTTCTTGCTTTTTAGGGCTATACCTACGGCATATGGAAATTCCCAGGCTAGGGGTCGAATCAGTGCTACAGCGGCTGGCCCACGCCATAGCCACAGCACTGGCAACACCAGATCCAAGTGAAGTCTTTGATCTACACCACAGCTCACAGCAATGCTGGATCCTTAACCCACTGAGCAGGGCCAGGGATCGAACCCCTGTCCTCATAGATAGTAGTCGGGTTTGTTTCCACTGAGCCACAAGGGGAACTCCCTACGATGTTAATGTTGATCACACTGTGAGAGCAGGGATATATCCGCCTTGTTCTTTCCTACATCCTCAGTACTCCGCAAGGTGCCTGGTACATAGCAAGTGCCCCTAAAACACTGGCTGAATAAGAAAATAAATACATGGATGAGTTCATGCAAACTCACGCTGTGACACACATTTGCCATGTTTGTGCCACATGCCACGAGGAGGGCTGAGTGTGCAGCTCTAACCCAGCACAGCAAGCACCAAAACCCAAAAGCTGCCTATCCTGGGCTGGCCCACTGCTGGAGTGGGCAAAATCAAACGCGGAGGCCAGGTGAGGGTGACTGGCATAACGATGGGCCCTCAGGGCACCCTGAACCCCAGGGGGCCAGTCCAGATGTGACGACACAGCTTCCTTGAGCCCCCTCAGATCATTGCTGATCTTTCATGGGCTTTCATTTAAAAGTTCAGGAATAATCTTTCTTTTCCCTTGCAATTCTGAAATTCTAACCTTTTAGGAAGATAGCTTGCCCCTGAAATCTAGCCAGAGACAAACCATGATAAGACCTGCTTACAAAGTAGCCAAAAAATGAAGTTTTTAAATAGGAAGTTGAGTTCTCTTCCAGTGACACATTATTGGGGCATGGGGGCGGCGGGGGCGGGGGTGGGGCTCTTGCCAGATCCAGACCAGTGAATATCTCCCCTTATCCTTTCCCACACCCAGAAGTCAGGTTCTCCAGGCCTCCATGGGAAGAGCATAAATATTCTCAACCAGGGCTGGCGCTTTGCTTCAATCTCTAGCTATCACACACAGTCGGGTTGGTCTGATAAACATTTGCAGTTAGAATGGAAGGAGGCACAGCCTCCCAGACTTTCCACAGTTTTTTTTCTTTTTTCTTTTTTTTTTAGACAAGTAGCAGAGTCACAGAAAACCTAGGTAAGAAGGCGCAATTCCCACAGAGAATTCAAAGAGAGCTACACCTGAGAGCCTTGAAACAATCGCTGCAGAAGAACAGAAGGAAACCCACAATTGAAAAAAAGAAGCAGACATTTTTTTTCCTTTAAACGGATCTTTAAAGATGATTATTAGGCACTGATTTTAGTCCTCTACGCCCATCTCTCAAGATGTCACTTTAAAAAGCAAAGGTTTTATCCACAAAACCACCAGTGAGTAAACAGCCTTCACATTCTTACCCTCACACACACAGTAAGATATTTACTCTCTGATAAACAGCAATTGTAAATAAATCTCATTTAATCTCTAAAAGCCACAATAAAAATCTTTAACCTCCAAGGTAGAGTTTACAGATGTGCCTGCATGCCCTGCCAGCACCAGAAAACACAAGGTCTCATAAACTACTGTAAGGGGAGGCACATTTTCTCTTTCAAGCATCTTACCCTGACCTTATTTTTTTTTTTAAAATTGTCCAAGGGAGGAGGAGAGGGGAAAACCCAAGCCCTCCCACCCCATTCTCTGTACAAATCGGCCAATAAATCTAACGAAAAGACACAAGAGAAAAGGACAGAAGCCAACAGGTGGAAAAAGGCTTTTTGTTTCCTTAGAAATACTCAGACACTTGATCCGTGTTTCCCGGTCTATTTGTCTCAGGGTGTCTTAATGACGGTTTTATGATCATGATGATGATGGTCAGGAACAATGATAACACGTCTACTTTGTGATTCCACAGCATTTCTAACTGGAAGATTTCTCCACGCGTTTGAGACACCGTGAGCTGCTTCACCAAATCTCAGGGAGGCACGCAGCATCCCCGGTCAGCTCTCTGGATCTTACAGGCGGGGAAACCGAGGCACCGGGCATGCCACAACTCCTTCACAGCCTATGCCACCAGAGAGATCCCCGAGACGGGAAAAGTTTCTGGAATGTCTTGCGGCAGAGTTCTCTCTCGCCCTCCCTCGTCGCCTGCCATGCCGCTCTTCCTCGCAGAGTCTGGGCTGGGGTGATAAGGCTTGGAGGTACCTCCCCTTCTCAACGAGGCACGCCAGGGCAGGGTGTGGGAAGTCCACACACGCACACACACACAGGCACACTCGCACACACAAAGCTCCGTGCAGTCTCTGCAGGTACTCGGCAGAGCCCCAGCAAGCCCTGGCTCAGCCTTGAGAACGCACAGCTCAAGCTTTGCAAGGAGGCCTCCTTAAGCTCCGGGCTGGGGCCGCTCGGATCCAGGGCTCTGCCCTTCTCTCCCTCTCTTTCAGGCTTCTCCCTCTCTCTCCCTCTCCCCCTCTCTCCCTCTCTCTCTCTCTCTCTCTCTCTCTCTCTCGCTCTCTCTCTCGCTCTCTCTCTCGCTCTCTCGCTCTCTCTCTCTCTCTCTCGCTCTCTCTCTCTCGCTTTTTTACCCCCTAGCACCCTCCACCCTCACACCCTCCTCCCATCTCTCTCCATCCACCGCGTCTCCCGCACCAACCCAGAGGCACAGATCGTGTTCCTGGGGTTCCCTAGAAAGAGGGGCCATCCCCAAGCCCTGAGCGCTTGGAGAGACTTCCAGGGGCAAGGCAGGAGCTCCAACGCAGGACCCCAGCGCTCGTCCTGAGCAGCGCAGGAATGAGACCCCCACTTCCAGGCACGCGAACCAGCCTGCCACAGAAGGAGGAATCGTTAGGGCTCTTACCTTTTTTATGAGGAGAAATCCTGGAGAATCATTTCAGAAACTGAGGGGGGAAAGTGAATGAAGACAAAAAAGACCCTTTTCCTGCAATCCCTGGCCTCCTGGTATCAAGACACTAGGACAACATCAAAGCAACTTAGGGGGAACACTTTAGGGGCCTATTGTCTGCTCTGGTCTGATCTGTTTTTCTTCTGACTCCCCCTCTTGCTGCGGTGACACTTGGTACGGCCCAGGCATTCATGCCAAGTAGCTTTCACACATGGAAGCTTGTCTCAAGCAATTGCTGACAAGCCACAAACAAGACATTCTCCCTCCCCTCTCTGCGCCCCCCCCCCTCCCCCCCCCCCCTCCTCCCCCCCCCCACCCTGTCTCCCCTCCTCCTTTCTTCTGAATGCAAACTAAAACTCTCCAGTGACAGGCAGGCTCACGGGCTTGGCCTAGCTGTGCAGGCAAACACACACACACACACA
>PVHT020000034.1:4709725-4725675 GCA_004024745.2 Catagonus wagneri
CACTCTTGGGCATATATCCAGACAAAAATTTCCTGGAGAAAGACACTTGCACACGCATGTTCACTGCAGCACTATTCACAATAACCAAGACATGGAAACAACCCAAATGTCCATCGACAGATGACTGGATTAGGAAGATGTGGTATATATACACGATGGAATACTATTCAGCCATAAAAAAGGATAAAATAATGTCATTCGCAGCAACATGGATGGAATTAGAAACCCTCATACTGAGTGAAGCAAGTCAGAAGGAGAAAGACAGATGTCATATGGACTCGCTTATAACTGGAGTCTAAAACACTGCACAAATGAACATCTCAACAGAAAAGAAAATCACGAACTTCAGGAACAGACTTGTGGTTGCCAAGGGGGCGGGGGAGGGGTGGGGGAGGGGTGGGAGGGAATGGGGATAACTAGTGCTTTAATGATGGAATAACAAGGAGCTCCAACTGTATTGCACGGGGAACTATATCTAATTACATGTGACAAATCCATATATGTACATGTAATCGGGTCACCACATGGTGCAGTTGGAAAATCTGACAGAAATCTGTAAACCAGCTATAATGCAAAAAATAAAAAAAAAAAGATATTACTTCTACCCTTCATTGTCTCTCTAATTTTCTAGCGGGCTCTAGAATGGCAAGCTAGTTCGATCCCTTTCACTCATGGACCAAATCCAGCCTGTTGCATTTTTGTACAGTACAGCCTGCAATCTAAGAATGATTTTTACATTTTATATTATTTATTTATTTTTGTCTTTTTGCCTAGCGCCACACCCGCAGCATATGGGGGTTCCCAGGCTAGGGGTCTAACAGGAGTTGTAGCCGCCGGCCTTCTCCACAGCCACAGCAATGTGGGATCCGAGCCGCGTCTACAACCTACGCCACAGCTCACGGCAACGCCGGATCCTTAACCCACTGAGCGATGCCAGGGATCGAACCCGCAACCTCATGGTTCCTAGTCGGATTCATTAACCACTGAGCCACGATGGGAACTCCAATGATTTTTTTACATTTTAAAATCATCATTGGTTGGGAGAAAAAAAAAATCAAAGAAAGAATAATATTTCATGATGTGAAAATTACATGCAGTTCAAATTTTGTTCTCCCTTAATAAAGTCTTGTAGTTCCCTGGTCACTTATGGGTTAAGGATCCCGCTTTGTCATGGCTGTTGGATCCTTGGAAAATTTAACATGTCACGAGTGTAGCTAAAATTACAAATTTAAAAATAAATAGATAAATAAAGTTTTATCGGAACACAGTCACTCTTATCCCTTCAAGTGTTTTCTATAGTTGCTTTCACAGAGAAAGCACAGAATTAAGTAGTTACAACAGAAACCATATGGTCTGCAAAGCCTAACCTATTTCTATCCGGCCATTTGCAGAAAAAGGTTGCTGACCCATGCCCTATACTTCAGCCTCCAGAGGTTTCCTTTGAACATTTGGGATGTGAAGTTGCAGCCTTCAGGGAGGCACATCAAATGTCCATTTATAGACAAAATGGCATATCAATATGTACTTTGTAGGGCTGTTTTGAGAATCATCCATAATATTTGTCAAGTGAACAAAGAGATGTGAAATATTTACGTTTTGTATCCTATATTACATACAGACATAGAGATATAAATATAGATAGGAAAAAAACCCTGAAAAATATGCAAAGGGATATTGATATTGATTACTTTGAGATATGAATTATGGAGAACTTTACTCATAAAACAGCAACATTAATAAAATCAATAATAACGACTTATAGTGATTATGACTGTGTGCCAAGTGCTTTACGTATATCATTTTATTTAGATTTCCCAGGAACTCTATAAGAAATATAGTTGCCATCACTTAACAGATGAAGAAACTGAGGCACAGAGGAGTTAAGTAACATGTCCAAGATCACATAGTTAGTATCAGCAGATCTGCAAAGTAAACACAGGCAGCCTAAATCCCTCTTTCCAGCATATCACACTCACACTTCTTATGTTATCTATTAATTGTTATAACTTTTTTTTTTAACACTGAGCATCTATTACTTTTGTGATTAGGAATAACATATGCTTGTAAATAAATATATAATTATATAGCATGGTGCCCAGGCATTTAGTGATTGATGACGATGATGATGTCAAGAAGGAGGAAGATGGTGATGACAACTTACATTTATTGACCTCTTCCTATGGCCCAGGGTCTGGTACAATGTACCAGGCACTTTGCATGCTCATTTAATTGAGGAGGCATCTGATAATTTGCTATTCCTGTCATCATCAGGTGTCTCTCCAAGTCCCAGACATGGGCTGGGACTGTGTGGGTCTGGCATGGATGGAGATTGACATCCCAAGTCACCATTCCAAGGACTGGGAAGACACTGTTTTTAACACTTCCCCTACTTGCTTGCCACTTTAAGCGGTCTGGGAATGAATGAGTGTAAATGGGTGGACCAGATGGCTGCTGAGGTCTGGTGAAGAAGGGTCGAAAGTCTGGTTCCAATACTTGTGTATTAGCTCTATGATGCTATTCTAGGCCTTACCTATCACAGTTAGGCATATTTGTCCTTTTTTTCCAGCCCTGCCCTTGTGTAGCCGGACAGTAGCTATTCAAGGCCACTAGAAAGTTTCTGCTGCCCCACTGGCAGGCCTCCCATACCTCATGAGAGTCTCTCATGAAAGATTCATCTCTTTGGGTTAAAGCTTTGCCAAGGAGAGGTGACACGTTAAGCCACTGACACTGTAGCAATTTAATTTCATGGAATCACAAGATGTTAGAGCTAGGAGCCACCTAGAGTCAAAAGCCTCATTATTCCTACATCTAAACCCATTCTTTTCTTTTTCCACCTACAATGGGAGAGGTGTACCTGCTTTGGTTTAAGCTAATCCTTCTCCCTGTACTCTGGATCCCACCCACCCTCCTTCTCAAAGACCTCCCTCTATCCATTCATTATACCACCAGTCCCTTTCTGCTGGCTGTTTTCCACTCTCATGTTAAAAAAAAAAAGAAAAAGAAAAAAAATGAAATGAAATAAAAAGCCTCCCAGGCCTCAGACCTCTCTATAGCTACTGCCTTGCCTCAGTTCTTTCCTTCTCAGCCAAACTTCTTATAAGAATTGCCTGTAAACTCCGAGGGGCAGAGAAAAAAAACCCAGGCTTTTAGGGCAGGTATATTTTGTTTTTTTCTGGGGGAGGGGGGTGGGACTGGTTTAGCCTAGAGGAGGGAGTGTAAATGGCACAGAAATAGGCTGAGGAAAGGAGGAGAGGAAAGTGGGAGGTTCCTATGGGCAAACTGCCGATTTCATAATTTTACCTAAAATCAATACTAACCCTCCACACCAATTAGTAACTTATTTTGGTTTGGGTACTTGTTCTGAGTATGTCACCTAGATACTGTAGTGGATAAGGTCCAGTACTTACTGCATCACTGCCTTTGAACTGTTCACAGCTTCATCCGGGAAGCAGGCTCTACACACTCTGTGAAGGGATCAGTACAAGCAGTGCATGATTCAGGCTAAAGGGATGATAAAGATTAGTGGTCCTCAGACCATAGCAGCAGCATCACTTAGGGATTTGTTACCAAGGTAAATTCTCAGGCCCCACCCCAGGCCTACAGAATCAGAAACCTGGCGGTGGCGGGGGTGGGGTGGGGGTTCCCAGCAACCGGTGTTTTAAAATGCCCTCCAGTAAACCAATAGACAATTTCAGATTATTTCCCAACTTCATTGTATTTCTCCGCTGGTTAAAGAACAGGAAGGGTCTGAGCTGAATTGGGAACTTGGTTGTTAACAAGACTCATAAACTGGTACTATGACACGGGCACTCGGTGATTGGTGTGGGGGTCACTCTGCCATAGCCCAGATTTTGTCCAACAACAAGTCAGACCTGAGTTTAAGCCAAAGGGAACCAATGGGCTAGAGAAAAAAAAAACAACTTAAATAAATAGATGCATAAATTCGTAAATAAAATACCCTCCAGGTGATCCCGATGCAACCTGTGGTGTAGGTTGCACTGGGAAAACCAGTGGTGTAGGCAACAGGGACCACAGGAGCTGGAGATTCAGGTTGGACTCACGGGGCATTCGGCCCTTAAATTTGATTCTGATTAATGAGATAGAGCAAAGGGGAGCGGGTGATCCAGGAAGGATGAACCAGACGAGTGAACGTATAGGGGCTGGAATAAACTACACACAGGGTGGAGGGAGAGAGAGGAGAAGGTGGGGGACCAGGAGCGGGTACCCTGGCTGAAGCAGAGGTCCCAGCAGAAGATGAGGGTGGGCCAGGGAGCCTGAAATGGGCTCTCCTGTGGGGAAATAGAAACCTCTTCTCCTCCTCTTTACAGAAAGGGCTCCACCTATCACGTCTCCTTTCTGTCTCTCCTTCACCTTCACAGGCATCCTCTCCCAGCCTCTCATCTCCAGAAGCGAGGACACCCCCCCCCCTTTGATCTTGGCCGCTCTGATCCAGAATGGTGTCTCCTTCTCTGCCTCCCCCATCAGTGCTTCCTCCTTCCTCCTCCGAATCCACCCCCTCAGTCCTGCTGCCGATGAGAAATTACAAACCACTCCTTTGAAAAAAATGTTCCTGGAGAGGCTACATGATTTGAACAAGCTCCTGTTGATAGCGTCAGGGGAGCTACACCTGCCTCAGATTCTGACAGTGTGTACCAGGGATTCATTCAGCATGAATCAGAGGAGGCTGTCGGAGCCCGCTTTACACTCAGCCTCACAGTCAGGTTACACAGGGGCCCCGCGGAAGGCTGGCCGGTGTGGTGGGAGGCAGCCCTCTGTGGGAAGTCCCTTCCTCAGCCCAGAGGGATGCTTTAAGGCCGCGGGGCCTTGCTTCCCAGCGGGAACTTCTCTCAAGAGAGAGCCTCCAGAACGCACTTTTAGGCTCCGATGTTTCGAGAACCATATTCCCGGAGAGGTAACTAGAGCTTGTGCAGAGGGTGATGAAGGCACTGGGAGTTTTTTCTGTCTTCAGAAGACGGAGGCCTTAAGCCTGAGCTCTGCCCTAGAACACGGAGGTTTTAAGTCTGAGCTCCGCCTTTAGAACATGGAGGTTTTAAGCTTGAGCTCTTCTATTTGCCAGCCAGGTGATTTTGATCAGTTCGTTTATCCTGGTTGCCTTCTCTGTAAAATGGGATTCATGAATACCACCTGACAGAGTCACTGTGCTGATCAAATGCACTGAGAGGTTAGGGCCCGGCACTGTGGCGGTCTCTGAACCCGTCCCCGCTTCCTCCATCTTCTCCACACTCCTTTAGATCCTGCTCAACGCTGGGAACTGGTTTTCCCCAAATCTGATTATTATGTGGCAGGATGATATTTCCAGATGTAATCCTTTCCCACGCCACCTCATCTCCCAACATTTCCTTTCATCCTTTACCTTTCAGTCACTAAGTGGCAGGAGGAACAAGAAAAACAGAGACAAGCTGGGACTCCTTCAGCCCTTCACCGTCTCCACACAGAGAGGCTGTCACAGCCCTGACAAGGAGAATATGGCCGGGCCCGTTGAGGAGTAGGCCTGCACACCTCAGGAATGAAGATGTCCCGGGTCCCCAGCATGGAGAGTAACAACAGTCAGGGACCAGCCCCCGACCCCAGTGCTTGCTAAGCCTCACAGAACTTGGTCTCCGCCCTGAGCATGGCAGTGCTGGCCTGTCCTTACTGAGGTGTTATTTTCACCACAGAGTGGAATGGAGGCTGGAAATAAAGTTCTGTTTTAGTTCTTGGATATTTTAGTTTGACTTTTTTTTTAAAGGCCACACCTGTGGCATATAGAAGTTCCCAGGCTAGGGGTCAAATTGGAGCTGCAGCCAGCAACCTACGCCACAACCACAGCAACAGCAATGCAGGATCCAAGCTAAATCTTCAACCTACACCACAGCTCACAGCAACGCCGGATCCTTAACCCACTGAATGAGGCCAGGGATTGAACCCACATCTTCATGGATACTGGTTGGTTCATTACCGCTGAGCCACAATGGGAGCTCCTATTTTTGACCTTTAAAGAGCTGTTGCTGACCATGATGTGTCCCTAATCAAAGGGCCACAGTGGTCTCTTACTGTCTTCAAACTCAAGTCCATATGTCATCCTGTCATCTAGGCTCTCTCCCGTCCCATCAGCCCTCTACCCACCCTAGCCAGCCCATCATACTTCCCAGTCTCTTCCTCCAGCCCAGACCTGGCTCCTGAGCCCCCGCTGGGTCTACCCCACTACCCCCTAAGGTCTCCACCCCAATGGCCTCAGTGCACTAGCTCACACACACCTCCTTCACTTCTTGGAGTTCGTCCTACTGCTGATGGCCCCAGAAGAAACTGAGTTAGAGGAGCAGAGCTCTGGGAGTCATGGTAGTCCTCCTTCCCCTCTAATCTACATGTCAAATCAATCGTGACAGGGCCTATTTCCTAAGCTGTCTCTTTCTCTCCATTCCTACTCCCACCATTCTAGTTCTGGACTCTTTATCTTTTATTCTGGCCATGGCTCCGCCTGTTCCCCTGCCCACCCCTCCCCAGTCTCCCACACTGCGGTCAGAGAGACAAAGAGGGTAGGGGTTAAGAGTCTGGTCTTAGAAACCTAAAATCGTCTTTCTGCTCCTACTGACTGAGTGACCTCCCTCTGGAGTTGATAAAGGTCATTGTGAGGTTGATGTTTGTAAACTGCACCTGGCCCTCAATAACGCGAGACATTGTTATCGTTATCTTTCCAAAATGCAAATGTGGTATGTCATCTCCCCTGAAATCTTTCACTGATTGCCCTGTCCTCTGAAAAAAGCCCAAATTCCGTAGAATGTTCTCGAAATGCCTTTAAGAGCTGATTTCTACATGTCTATCTTATTTCCCATCAGTCTTGATCTGCCCTCTACACTGGCCTCCCATGTGCTTCCTAAAGAGCCTTTGCACACTGTCCCTCATGACTGCAGGGCCCTGGCTCCCTTGTGACCCACTGACTCCCCAGCTCATGTCCCAGGAGAATGGCACCCTTCTGCGTGCTGCTTTACACAGGCCTCTGCTGTTACACTTATCCCACTCTAAATACTTTTTCTCTTTATGGGTCTACCTCCCCCATTAGACCACAAATTACTTGAAGGGAGGAATGATGTCCTATTCATCTTTCAGGCACATAAGAGATATTTCCAAAAAAGTTCATTCAATGCATTGATGGGTCAATAAAATAAAAGCTGTGTTTGGAGTTCCCTGGTGGCTCAGTGGGTTAAGGATACGGCATTGTCACCACTGTGGCTCAAGTCACAGCCGTGGCATGGGTTTGATCCTTGGCCTGGAACATCCAGATGCTGCAGGTGTGGCCAAAAATTTTTTTGATTAAAAAATAATTAGTAAATAAAAGCCATGCTCATCCCTGCTTCTGTGAGTTTGCTTCTAGTGACCTGGCACACCACCTCCTACCCCCATCTATTTAGAGGATACTAAGCCTTCAAATCAAGTCCCAGCATCCCTAGAAAGCCCCACAAGGCTACTCAGCTAGACTCCTCGGATAACATCAAACAGATGTCTTGGGCGTGATGGCGTTCTGCCCTGTGTTGGAGCCCTCCCTATGCGGATCACCAGCAGTTCCTTATCAAAGTACAGATTCCTTGAGGGCAGGCATGTAGCTTCCTGAACTCCCTGTCCTTTATGGCCTTTAGCACAGTGGGTGTTCAGTGTCTATTAGATAATGAATCCGTAAATGAAAGTATGCGAGAAGGAACAGATGAACTGATGCCTCCCCTATCTTGACTTATGTAGCAGTTACCTGTTTGGACATATCTAGGGATATATTTATATGCAATCTCAGTTTTCTGTCTCATGTATTCTCTGCAAGAGCTGGTAAGCCCAAGAATCATGCTGTTTTATATTGCTTTTCTGTTTCCTATAACTCTGATCGCAGTGCTGAAAAAAAGATGGTACAAATTTCTTAAATACTTCTTGAGGAATTGAATCAGCCCCTCTGACTAGTAAGGGAAGTAACAGACTGTAAAGAAGAGGAAATTAGTGTAGTGTATTACCACACGTTCTGCCCGCTGCCATGCTTCTTCACATCACGGCTTTTCTCCTGTTCCACCCTTGCTCAAGTCTGTTTCTCTAGCCTTCGGCTAAACATTGCAGCCACCTTAGTTCACTACTCTCACTCTCTTCAATGCCAGCGGCAGTGTTCCTGGGGATCTTTCCTCATCTAATGCCTGCCCTTGCCTGCGCCTATTCTAAGTTGACCCCGAAGATGAAACTCTGGCCTTATCAGCACCCTGCAGGCCTAGTGAGATCAGAATGATTTTCTTCTAACAAAAACAGCAGCAACAACAATAATAATAGCTGCAGTTTAGTAAGAGCTGGTGATGTGGCAGGTGATGAGCTAACTGCTTAAAATATTTTTATGTTTAAAAATATTTTATAATAATATCCGATTACATTTCATCATGAGAGTTGCACAGTTCAGGAGTGTATAGAATAAAACATCAAGTGCTAAACAACGAGATCCTACTATATAGCACAGAGAACCATATTCAATATCTTGTAATAAACTATAATGGAAAATAACCTGAAAAAGAAAATATATATCTGAATCACTTTGCTGTATAGTTGAAACTAATACAACATTGTTAACTTCCACACACTTCCAGGTTTGCACGTGTATCAGAAAGGCTGAGCAGAAGTTCCCCTTGTGGCTCAGCGGTAACGAACCTGGCTAGTATCCATGAGGACTTGGCTTTTATCTCTGGCCTCACTCAGTGGGTTAAAGATCTATCATTGCCGTGAGCTGTGGTGTAGGTCACAGACACAGCTCAGATCCTGCATTGCTATGGCTATGACATTAGGCCAGCAGCTACAGCTCCTGTGAACTTCCATAGGCCATGGGTGTGGCCCTAAAAAGACCAAAAAAAAAAAAAAAAAAAAACAAGGGAAAAGAAGGGTTGAGCAGCTTCCTGAGCCTCGAGGGCAGAGAAGCCAGGAAGAGAAAGCCAGTGCTACTCAAGATATCTGATGTCACAACACTGCTGGGGTCACTGCCTTGCAGCTGGTTGCTGCAGCGATGGCTGAAACGGTAAGATGGGCCTGGAAATGTGGGTGGGGCACTATTCAGAATAGGAATTCCCTCTGCTTTCAGATTCAGAGCTCCCAAATCCTTCAAAATTCAGTTCAGTCCTCTCCCATGAAGATATTCCAAAGGAATCTGGTTATAGCCAACTTTTTAACCTCCTAGAGCACAGTCACTTAGCACTTTTCTTTTTTTTTTTTTGCTTGATTTATGTTATATACTATAATGGTTTCAAAACTCCTTGAATGACGACTTAAAGGCAGAGACTTAATGTACTCCACTCCTAGGGCCTTTAGAGTAGTAGATGTAAGACAGGCCTGTCAATCAGTGTTCACTGAATTGAAATGGTATAAACACTATTAGCAATAAGAGCCCTGAAGTTTTCAAGCATATGTTTGAAAGCGTTTGCTTTTTGTTTGCATCGTAGACTAAGCTGCAGTGATGGAAAAGGCGAATGTGGGTGAAGGTTTTGTTTAGGGCTTTAGATTATAAATTTAGCCATTGGAACCATGATACTTTCTTACTCCTCCAAGTCTTTCGGTTATCTCTAGCAGAAAATGTACTCTGTGACCTTCTCTTTGAAGACATGACATGTGCTGGACTGAATGTCCCAGATGGTCATTTCTCCCGGTGCCCTTGCTCTCACTTCAGCCTGGCTCACTCCCTCCTTGATAAAGCTTTTTGGGGCTCAATCCACTCAAGTCACAGAGTACTGACCAAGTCATACTTCAAGGTCACAGAAGTATAGTCTTCTGTGGGTAACTCCAGGGATTCTCTCTGCCCTCGCCTGGGGGGTGGGATGGGAATAAGAGTTTCTTTCT
Source organism: Catagonus wagneri (assembly GCA_004024745.2). Taxonomy (NCBI): domain Eukaryota; kingdom Metazoa; phylum Chordata; class Mammalia; order Artiodactyla; family Tayassuidae; genus Catagonus; species Catagonus wagneri. The sequence goes on from PVHT020000034.1 coordinate 4,719,569, forward strand.
CATGCTCTCTAGAATTAGAATTAGTGAAGAGTTTGCTCTGTTCTATTTACATCATTTGGCTCATTCCTTGCTGTTGGCCACAGTACTTGTAGGCAAAATGGATAATTAGGGGAGTGGCCTGTATCACTGGAACTAATATTTCTACTGTCTAAAGTAACTGGTCTTTTGAGAATTGAACCAATGGCCTTGATGTCATTGGCACAATGCTTTAGCTGACACAGACTAGCCCATCATGCACTTCTTGTTTCCTGTACTAAAGAAGGGGAGCCCTGGACTTGAATAGTAGAAGCAATAGGTACTTCAACTCAACAACAGCCAATGAGGGTGTATGGCATGCCAGGCCTTGTGTCATGCAGGAGGATGCTCTGAAAAGACCATCATATTAGGTATCAGAAATCCTGGGTTTGAATGTGGCTCTGCCACTTAATATCTATACAACTTTAGGTGAGTCATTTGACCTCCAAATATTTTAGTTTCTTTGTGGGTAAAATGGGAACAATAATTTTTGCTCACTGGGATTTTTGTGAAGATCAAATGAGATATTACATGTGAAAGTAACTTTAAACAAGTGAGTGTGAAGTATTATTAGTTCTTATATAAAGATGAATAAGACCCAGTCTCTACCTCTAAGGCTCTTAAATTTTGGCCGAGTCTGATTGGGCTGAATTTCTCCCAGAGAGAAAAATGTCCTTGAGTCACAAGTCAGGGCCCCAACCCATTTGAGCAGAAGGAAACCCTCTTGTGTGAATAACTCTCTTTTCCTCCATAGGGGTCCCTCCAGCTTCCCAGCCAATGAGGGGGATGCCCACATTAGGCCAGCTGAATAGGCAGCGGATAACTACCACGTGGGGGCCCCCAAGCCTGGGTAACACATATACAGCTTATGCAGAATTGACAGACATATTTGGGTAGACCCCCAAAGAGGACTTATGTAGATATTCTAGAGCAAATTGTTCTAGACAAGTGGTTTAAAAGTCAAATTTGCCCACAATTGCTGGTATGACAGAAACCTCTCCACAAATCCTACTTGATTTGAGAAGATGTGTACATTCTGACTGGGGACCAGTCAGACCCACTAATTAAGTTGTAGAAATATGCATTCATGAATGCACTTGGCTAATACGTGACAAAACACATGAGGTGAGAAACTAGAGTTACCCAAGTTTGGGAGTGCTGTAATCAATGCTCAGAGAAAGTTATAAACAAATAAAGACCTTTGAAAAAAAAATTGCGATTAGGAATATTAGGGTATTTAACTCATCAGAAAAATCACTAAGCCAGGAATAAACGAAAAAACTGAGAGATGGAATGAAAAAGTCATGTCATTTATTCCTTTGACAGTTACAGAGTGTGAGGGGGCAGGACACATTCTAGCTGCTGGGGTGGGTGGTAGGTCCTTGTTACCCGCGGGGTGGACATACCTCCCGGCCACTGAGGACTCACAGCTGCACCCTTTTCCAGAGGCTGCAGGTGGGAAGCGCTGCCTCAGTGATACCTGAGCAGTCGTGCTCCACCCCCACCCGTCCGCATACACGTAGTCAGGGCGTAGCCTGCTGGTGATGAGGTGATTTATGTCTGGGGGGATGGTAAACTCACCCGGTTGCCTCAAGGTAGGACAACGGCTTGGGTGTCATTCAAGCCCCAGAGCTCTCCCTGGATCAGGTTGAGGCTAGACTTCAGCCGAGCCCACGGCTCATTTCACCTGGCCCTACTCTGTAGCCCTCATTCCACAGGTTTCACCTGAAAGTCCTCCTGCAAAAAAATCACTTGCGTAAGAATCTTCACTTGAGGCTCTGCTTTTCAGGCACCCAGCTTCCGGCAAAGAGCAGCCTGGGATAAATCGGCAGCGGTCTCCAGCCTCTGGGAGCTTGTTTTGGTAGAGGATGCGACAGATAAACAGGTACTTCCAGGGTAGAGGAGGGGTGATACCGTTAGAAAATACACGGGGCTCTGGGAACAGGGGTGCTCCGCAGAGAACTTCTTAGAGTTGAAAATATCTGAGCTGAGAACTGGCGTATGACTCGAAGCTGGCGGGGGAAAGAAGCCGGGGAAAGAATTTTTCAGGCAGAAGGAAAAGGAGGCACAGAGGTACAAATGGGTACATCCTCAAGACTGCAAAGGATTCAGTTTGACTGAAGCTGAAGGTGACAGTGGCAAGAAAAGAGACCAGAGAGGTTAATGTGGTCCGAATTTTGAAAGGCTTAGTGAGCTACGAACAAGGTTGTACTGTATCCAGGCAAAGAAAAAGCAATGAGGGGTTTTAATCAGAGGATATATGATAAGGCTTCCAGTTTAAACAAAATTCCTGGGCTGTAGACTAGAGAAAGAACTCAAAAGGATGAGGCTAATGGTAGGGACAAAACACTAGTCAATATTTCAGTTTTAACGTAATGGTTAAGGGCTAGAGCACTAGCATTAAAGAGGTAAGAGTTTTAATCCCAGCTGGGGCAAGCTATTTATTCTAAGCTTTGGTTTTCTTGACTGTAAAGTTCTTTAAACTGAGTGGGCTTGAACACTGAAGGTGCTAATGTATGAAGAGAATTTTATGGTTATTTTTAATAACATTTGGTGCCCTGAAAACACCATCAAAACCACCTGTTATTATCCACGTGGTCTGAACTGGGGAAATAGCAGGGGGGAACAGAGAGAAGTAGATGGAGTTAAGAATTGTGGGGGAGTTCCCGTTGTGGCTCAGTAGTTAACGAATCCGACTAGGAACCATGAGGTTGCGGGTTCGATCCCTGGCCTTGCTCAGTGGGCTAAGGATCCGGTGTTGCCGTGAGCTGTGGTGTAGGTCGCAGACGCGGCTCGGATCCCGCGTTGCTGTGGCTGTGGCGAAGGCCAGCAGCTCTAGCTCCTGTTAGACCCCTAGCCTGGGAACCTCCATATGCCGCGGGTGCGGCTCTAGATAAAAGGCAAAAAGACAAAAAAAAAAAAAAAAAAGGAACTGTGGGAGGTGAAATTTGAGGGCCAACCGGCTGGATGTGGATATGAAGAGTGGTGCTGGGGGTTTCCGGTTTGGGCGGCAGGGAGATTGCATCATCCCTCGTGAGGCGGGACTTCCGGAGGAGGTAAGGCTTCTGAATGGAGGCTATGGCCAGTGAGATCCCCAAAGTGAGATGTCTGACAGGTAGACAGACATCTCCACTTTGTCCATTTCCACTCTGACCTGACGTCCACGAGAGAGATTTGAGTAGGAGATGCACTGCTGGGTGGAGCATGTGCTGAAGACACAGGAGAGAGTCAGGCACTGCGCTAGACCCCAGGACAAAGGTGAGGACATGATTGGCAGCTCAGAGAACTCACAGTCCGGTGGGGGAAGCAGATAATTCAACATTATTATAATACAGTGAGTATGTTTTTGAACTGAAGCTATGAGGTGAATCCAAGGAACTGAGGATGGAACGACAACTCCAAAGGTCAGAACTGAAATTGGAGATAGGGGGGTAGGGTGGGGCAAGGAAGGAAAGGGTGGAACCGCTTGGAAAGTAATTTTTAATATGCTTAACTCAGAGACAAAATAATTGACTGTAACTTCATCACGGGTCGGGAAGAGTTTTAGTGCTCTTGAGTTCCGTGCCTCTGAGACAGTGCTATTGTGGAATCTTCAAAGTTCCGAACGGCCTCTACGGGGCCGCTGCAGTGTGGGGAGCTAAAACCAAGCAGACACCCCCTACTGAAACGAGTCATCCGTTTTGGAAATTGGGACTTTGTGTCAGCTTTCTCTGGAAAAAACTGTTATACCAAAAAAAAAAAGGGGGGGGGGAAGCAATAAGCTCTTGACTTAGGTCAGATAAGGAATCTGAAGTTCAGAGAGGTTAAGTGATTTGCTTAAGACCACACAGCTAATTAGGGGCCTAGAATCTAGATTTTTGATTCCCAAACTCTGAGAACTTGTACTTCTGATGTGCCCAGTCCGCATTCAATTGTATCTTCAGACTTTTCGGAACTATAGCAAAAGAAATGTAGACTTTGAAATATCACAGGAATAAGGCATGGGAGGGATATTTTTATGGAGCAGCAGTCAAGAGCATTGATGGCACCTGGTCTTTCACAATGGAAGACCTTTCACAATTGAAATCCTTTTCGAGTCCCATCATAGCAGCAACAGAAAATTAACCCAGGAGGGAACCCTTCAGCCTTGCTGGGGACTCAGGCATTACTTCCTGAGCTCATTTCATCAGAAATAACCTAAGTTTGAACAAACACCGCAACCTGATGATGGCATGGAAAGTTAGCTACTAAGACCTCTATTAAGAGACCATTCTCAGGAACAGGTAGAGTCATGACTTTCAAACAGATTTAGAATGAACACGCATTAGAAATTTTCTTTAATTCAGTCAGTAAGAGAACTAAGTAGATGTTACAGTGGCTCGAAAGAGAATCCAAAACAGAAGAGACCCATTTCTGAATCAGGAATATTGACATGATTGTGCAAAAAGAGGTAAAGCTGGCTTATTCCTCAAAAGGCATGGGAATCAATGGAACCTCTAACAGAAGGGACAGAAATTTGTGCATTTATAGCCAAGAATTATTTTGCAGTGCTATCAGTTATCTATAATGTAGAGAGTTGTAAAATATCCCCCATTGAATCAAAATCAGATAACACAAAATTGTGTACTCTAGACAATACATAGTTTTCCAATAATGCGTAAAATTTTTCCTATACCTATGAGAAAAGCAGTGACACAGTTTTACAAATAAACATGGGGATCCCAGCTTCCTTTCCCTGTTGCATGTGTGTATATATATACACACACACACATAGGTATATATATTACACAATGCATTTTATAAATACACACATATACTTACATGTGAGTACATATATACATATATACACATATACACAAAAAAAGGAATGTAACTGTTTACATATACTTTTGAAAATAAGTTTCACAAAACACACACAATGCACCCTGATATTTTCTATTCTTATGTTAATGCTGGTACCTACACAAATTAATTTCATGACTCATCAATGGGTTGCCACCCGCTCACAGAACAAGGATTTGCAGTTTGCAAACACCAGACTAGATCAGCATTCCTCACGCTGTCTGTTGTGAAGGACCTGTTTTGACCTTTTTCTTTTTCTTTTTTTTTTTAGTGATTTCCAGTCCTTCATAAATAGTTGACCCTTGAGCAACAATTGGGTTATGAGTGCCAAATTAGGGCAGTCAAAATTGAGGTATGACTTTATAGCTGGCCCACTCTACCTATGGTTCTGCATCCAACCAGTCGTATTTAAAACATCAGCGTAAAATATCTGCATAAAAGTGGATCTACACAATTCAAACTCATGTTGTTCAAGAGTCAACTGTACTGATAATTTTTAAAACACAATAAAAATAACTAGAAAAATAAACTGGAAAAAAAATCCACACAGATTTATCCAATGCAAGCTCAAATTTTTTATTACTAAATTCAATAGACATAAAATTGGATATAGGGGGAGGTTCCCTGGTGGCCTAATGGTTAAGGATCCAGTGTGGTCACCACTGTGGCTCAGGTCACTGATGTGGCTTGAGTTCGATTCCTGGCCTGGGAACTTTTATATGACTTGGAAGCAACCAAAAAAAGGATACTGGGGCAAGGTCAAATTCCTGTTATAGTTTTCCAAAGCTTACTCTGTTTCTATTCCTAGTTCCCACGCACTGGAACAGTGGTGGATTCCACTGGTCCTTGGACCGCACTTTGAGTAGCACTGACTAGATGATCTCTAACCAGCTCTGACAGTCCTGCGATTTTTTGTTTTCCAGAACCTGACACTCGCTTGACATAGCTGAGTCAGTGGGAGATTACTGAGGCATACCTGTGACCATAAGAAGAGACACATCCTAGGAGCATCTGGAAAGAGTGAGTGAAATGCTGTGTGGGCGCTGGGAGGATCTCTCCCTCGAGGTGGTCCTTCATTTCTATGCTGTTCACCACAAGAGTAACCAAGCTGGTCTCTCTAGCCGCCCTTCTGTGTTCATCTTCTTTTTTTTTTTTTTTTTTTTTTTTTTGCCTTTTGTCATTTTATGGCCGCGGGTTTATGGCCGCACCCGCGGCATGTGGAGGTTCCCAGGCTAGGGGTCTAATCGGAGCTGTGGCCACTGGCCTGCGCC
>PVHT020000034.1:4726675-4763233 GCA_004024745.2 Catagonus wagneri
TCCGAGCCGCGTCTGCAACCTACACCACAGCTCACGGCAACGCCGGATCGTTAACCCACTGAGCAAGGGCAGGGATCGAACCCGCAACCTCATGGTTCCTAGTCGGATTCGTTAACCACTGCGCCACGACGGGAACTCCTGTGTTCATCTTCTTGATGCGTCTCATGGTATTGATTGACTTATGGCTTTTTTTTTTTTTTTGGAGTTTTCCAGTTCAAATTCCTGAAAAGACTTTATTGCTGTATTTAATCATCACTCTGGTTGCTGTAGAACTTTGTGTACTATGGGGGTTACTGGAAAAATTCAGATTGCTTGCCTTTATATCAGGAGTCAGCTGTGCAGCTGATCAGAGGGCAGGGAGAAGGCTCTTATGGTGGAGAACGTGGCCACCCTCATTCCAGGGACAGCCAGAGCCTCTTCCTTCAGCACAGCCGGGAATGGAAGGTTGAGGTCAATTGTCCTTTGAAGAAATATATTGGACCCTCCAGAATACATTTGATAATTCTCCATCCCAAATTCTGAATAATACTGAGATGTTACTCCCCAGGAGACTTAAGAATTGCAGAACTGTCACAAGCAGCCACCCTAAAATAGCTGCAGACCTAGGCTCTTCTGACTCCACTACTATCCTACCCTAGAACTAGATACTAAAAAGACACAGGAGAATTTACCCATACAATGGGGTGTTTCCACATCTCTCTAAAATCAAGAAAGCCTTTGCCTGTGTGAAGTACACTTCTTAAGATCTTTGCAATCTTCAGGCTCTCAGCATCTTTTCGAAAGAACGAGGAGAAACTCAACGAAACATATAGAACAAAGCTGTACTGAGATGTAGACGGTGGGCAGTGAACAATTTTCTCTCCGAACTAAGAGAGAATCATGGCCCAGCATAAGTCATTCTTTTAGTTGAGAAAATTACATATTAATCCATGTCCTACGCTTTAAACACTGGTCATAAATACAACTAGTTATGGCAGATCCATGAATGCTCAAGTTCTTACACCTCAAATCCATATCCTTTCATTTACTTCATTTCATGCCAAATGAACAGGCATATTACTTGATGTTTAGATTTTCTAGGCTTGTCTGCTCTTCCCACTTATATGATGCAATGTGTCCAAAGTGCTTAATACTCTATCTGCCACATAGCAAACACTCAATAAACATTAACTCTGACACACATATGTATTAAACCTGTTTGATCTAGATTGCTTGAGTTATTTTTTGTGCATATGGTTATACTGCTGCCTGCTTAGGTTATAGCTACCTTCATTACTCAGTACGCTTCTGCTTTCTCTTACGTTCACGGATGTGGTGTTTTTCCGCGGTGGTCTCTTCCACTGGTTTTCAAGCTCATCTTAGAAGGTCTTTTACAGTCTGGCCAGCTCCCCAAAGTTATTAGTACCAAGAATGCTCTGTGCACAGTGGGTACCCAGCAAAGGCTGCTGGCTGGCTGGCTGACTGATTTACTACATCTTCCCTCCATCCCATTATAAGCTTTCATCACTGCAAATATAAGAACCTCCTTATCTACATCTTCTGCCATCCAGAACAGCCTTCCTAGATCTTGCTGCCTCATTGACTCAAGATCTCATTTCACCCTCTCTTCCCTTTCCTGGACCTTCTAACTTCGTTTTTCTCCCCAGACTATCATTTTAACTCGGTGCAGACCTTACTTAGTTTGGAAACTCTTTTCCATTTGCTCCTGTATCTTACTCTGGCTGTACCCATTTCTATGGAGCCCAGCAGTATAAATGATAGAATGGGTGCCAGAGCCTCTTGTGAAAAATGAAAAGATACATGCAGACTGTCGGGGAAATGAAACACATACTTTAGACCAGAAGCTGAATCCATGGGAAAGTAAAGCTTCCTTAGCTCGTCTTCTCTGTGAAGCTGTATTTGGGAGAATGTTTTTGAAGGAATTCTCTGAATACAGAGTGGGGACTGGGGTGGGACGAAGGCTTGCCATCTGGATGAGAAAGATTCAGATGCTGAAACAGATCTCTGGCCTTAATGAATTTCACAGTCCTTTGCCCTTACTTTGCTTTCAGTCTCAGTCTAGGAACAGACACCTGGTTGGAGCTTGTTAAATGGCAGGCATAAGTAAAGAAGTAAAAAAGTGGTGAAGCAAACTTCTCTGCAGACCGTTCGTTCTCCTTTTGATACTAAGCAGGGAGCTCTCGGAGCGAAAGTAACTCATGCAGCCTCCTGGCTCTGTGCTGATCGTGGCACCAATTTTCACGCACACTTACACACCTGCAGCTCTTTTTTTGTTTTGCTTTTTTTTTTAAATCAAGTCTGGGCTAATTACAGAATTTCATTGTATTTTCATACATATAATAATCTAGTTTACCATGTAAATGATTCATTTACAATTCAATTAAACAGCCAAGGAGAACAAAATGTTAAAATAAACGTGTGTTTAAATAAGATACAATATGTATAATTAGACATAACACATTCCCATATCTTAGCGTTTGATGTGCACAATAATACAAACAGGTCATTTGAGGCTTATGTGAAATATCAGGGATTAGATGACCTTTAAGTCCCTGCCAAGCTGAAGCGTCTATGATTTTGTGATCTGAATGAAAAATGAAAAATTCAGTGCGTCATCCAAATGTTTACAAGAATCCAGCTGTTTGATGTCAGGTAGACAAAACATCCAGACAACTGACTGAGGCATTTCATTTTCATCCAGATGTTTTTGCATTGTGTTGATTTAGCCTGACACATAGCAAAGTTAAGTGACTTTCTCAAGATCTGTGACAAAATCTTCTAATATACTGACAGTAAAATTGTTTAGAGGTTTGCCGTTTTAGTATCTGTAGCACCAATGTTTTGCTACTGTCGCGTTGAGAGCTTCTGAATCCATGAGATGAAAATAGTCAAATCTGTTGTCTTCCTTCTCCAGGTCTTTGCTCTCCTCATTCCCCCTCCCCCTCCTCCGCAACTCAGGTCTGTGTTAACCTGGGCCCCTCCATCACAGCACTGCGCCTCGTGGCCTTTGTCTTTGAAGCAGCTTCTGTTAATGGTGATCGCTGTGTCTCTGGGACATCATTATCTAGGCCAAGGGCTGGCCACATCAAAATTTCTCACCATCTTAAAGGTTGATTGCAGCACAGGCAATCACAGCCACCATTCATCCTCCCATTATCATGGTCAATAATACAACTCATCTAGATTTGGCTGTGATTCACAGGCCTGGCTGAGGTGACTGATGCCGACCAAAAGTCTTATCCACACTCCATAAATCTAAATGCTGTCCTTGAGTTGCAGCTGCAGCTTCTGTATGCAGAGCCCTGTGCAGTTTGCAAATCAGCCTCTTTGACTCAGCTTCTTCCGGTTGCCTTGACTCCCAGTGAATTTCCCAGTGCCTGATTGCTGCCCATTCCAGGCCCATCTGCTACCTCTCATGCCCAGATGTCTCAAGCTTGACCATTGGGTTTGAAATTGTGCTGCTACAGCATCTTCCTCTGCAGCGTTTCCTGGCTTCTTTTCTTTCAGCCCCTGCATCCTAACTTCCTTTACCATTGCCTCCCTTCAGTCCCCTGCACAGGCCCTGCTGTTGCTACTCAAGTCCCACCTGAGTATGGATAATGTGGCCTTGGCCATCCAGAGGGCTGGTTCTAGACCAAACTCCCTATGTGACCTTGAGCAAGTCACAACCCCTCCCTGGGCCTCACTGTCCTTATCTTAATGTGAGAGCATTGGACTAAATCAAGTCTGAGGCCCCCTCTAGTTCTAAAATTATATTATCTTTCTAATACTGTTAGACTGGCTGCCTTCCAAGGTGTCACTGCTCATCATTCCATCTAGTTGTTATGCAGGGATTTGAGGGTGTGTGTGTGTGTGTGTGTGTGTGAAAATAATGAGGCTCTGGGACTAATATCTTGAAAAATTATAAAATGCGTCTGCTACCCTTCTTATCTTCATGAGCCCCCTCCTTTTCTTCTCTGTTGAATTTAAAACTCAGAGACTTAAACATACACATTATGACAGTTCTGTCACTTCCCCAGATTACACAGTGAAAACAGAGAAAGGTACAGGTAAGCTTAGCACTCTGAGTGCTATACAAGCAATGCTGCTTCTGGGCCCAGGATGGGGCTGGGGCCTGGGCAGAGGCTCTGAGCAGGGAAGCCCGAGGGGAGTGGGGAAGAGAGACAGAAAGGAACAGAGGGAAGGTGCCTGCATTCAGGTGAATACAAAGGAGAGTGCTCACCCAGATCGTCCAATCAGTTCTTTGTGTGGAGTTTGGATATGTTAATTCCAAATGAATATAACCTCCTCCCCCAAAGGCATTTAGTATATGAACAGTGTTTGGATACTTCCTGTGTTGAGACTTCAAGATAAACAAACTTATATGGTAGTCAAAACTTGTCCATTCCTGGTATGATTGGTCCAGGGAGATCACGTTAAGTGCTTTCCCCTCACACGTTTATACAGGGAAAATCAGGTTAATGAACATCAGAGGCAGCTTTCAAGAAGTCACAAAGGATGTTAGTCTAAGCAGGGGTTGTTGAAATGGAGAAGGCACTAACTTCTATACCCTCTTCTGATGTGAGTGAACCACTAGAGTTTTTGCTGTTGTAATTGCGATTGTTTTTACAGTTTGAAACTACCAACTGATAAGTGATTGACTTTCCCACAACATACCCCTGGTGGTGATTAAAAAAAAAAATCACTTGAGATTATCCCTGATTTTTGGCCTCCAAGCTCAGGAATGGTTCTGAATAAGCAACTCTTTTCCCAAATTAAATCATAAGAGATCATATGTACATCTTCTGTCCGGTAGCACTAGAAGAGAATGGGACATGCACTTCTGTTTGGAGCAAGCTAGAGACATTATCCTCTTTGCTGAGATGGGCCATTGTCAAGGGAACAGAATATGACCAGGGAGGATGGGTTCACTATCCTATTTACCCAGAAACTCTTCTACCTTCATGTATATTCTTATTTCTTTCTTTCTCCCTTTTCTCATATCATTTCCAACCTTTCTCCCCTGTAATTCACGGATTGTAAATTGGCTTTAAAACTCTTTATGTATTCTGTTTCTTTACAAATCAACTTCTCCATTGGCCAGGATAACCTTGTGTCAGGATAGCCCCTCTCACATAGTTTCTGGAGTGAGTGAAAGCAAGAAGGATTGTTAAGGTGGTTAGGAATGGAGATCCTTAGTGCAAATGCAGTCATCAAAACTCCCGAGGGAGGAGAGAGAGAATCAGCCTAAAGAATGGACTTGGATTGGACCAGCATTGAGGTATAGGTATATAGGGATGAGTGTAAGGCTTTGGCACAGATACTGATTGAGCCAGGTTGCAGTTTGAGCTGACAGAGATGATATGGAAGACAACTTAGCATCTCCTAGATCAGAAAAGAACCTCCAAGTGAGCACAGGAATAGTCTCAGCTGATGGGACTTTGATACATCATGATCCTTTGACTATTGAGGAGATGGTGGGTCCAGAAAGAAGATAAGAATATGGAGAAGTAGGAGAGATCAACCATGCCAAAAAAATTTTTTTTTTTAAATTATTGTAGGGGTTTGTTCTACAATTTCACAGCTTACAAAGTACAACTATCTCATGCAACTCCACAATTATCCAATATAATTGAGAAGTAATTATAGCTCTCTTTTGCAGTGCATTCTTTCAATCAGTATACTTTGAGAGCCTTTTATGCATAAGGTGCTATGCTAGATATTCAAAATGCTACAAAAGATAAGATTACATCAACGGTTGAAAAGTAATTGCAATGAAGTGCGACAGATTGGGTTTGGGGAAAATAAGAGTGCTGGCAGGAAGATTTAATCTGGTCTAGGGGAATATTTTCAAAAGAAGTGACATTTAAGATGAGAACTGAATGGTAGGTAAGCAAGGTTGAGCTAACTGAGGGCCAAGGGATGGAAAATATTACAGTTAGAGGTACAGCTGAAAAAAAAAAAAAACCAGAGACGGGAAAGGCAGAGAAAGCAACTGAACTGGCTTGTTCTAGCAATGGCAAAGGGGTGGTTACAGCTAGGTAAAGGATGTTGGGAGTAAATCAGAAGAATTGGAACAGGAAAGAAAAGCAGGAAGTGATGCAGAAGGACCTTGGAAGCCATGTTAGAGAGGATGAATGAGAGGAGAAAAAGATGACACTGCTAGAATACACCCTCACACCATGCATAAAAACTCAAAAGACTTAAACAGAAGACATGACACCACAAAACGCCTAGAAGAGAACACAGGCAGGAGTTCCCGTCGTGGCTCAGTGGAAACAAATCTGACTAGTATCCATGAGGTTGCAGGTTCAATCCCTGGCCTTGCCCAGCGGGTTAAGGATCCGGTGTTGCCATGAGCTGTGGTGTAGGTTGTAGACGTGGCTCGGATCCCGCATTGCTGTGGCTGTGGCGAAGGCCGGCAGCTATAGCTCCTGTTAGACCCCTAGCCTGGGTACATCCATATGCCACGGGTGCGGCCCTAGAAAAGGCAAAAAGACAAAAAAAAAAAAAAAAAGAACACAGGCAAAACATTCTCCGACATAAACTGTACAAATATTTTCTTAGGTCAGTCTCCCAAGGCAATAGAAATAAAAACAAAAATAAACAAATGGGACCTAATCAAACTTATGAGCTTTTGCACAGCAAAGGAAACCTTTAAAAAAATGAAAAGGCAAAGTACAGAATGGGAGAAAATAGTTGCAAATGATGTAACCAACAAGAGCTTAATCTCCAAAATATACAAACAACTCAACAACAACAACAATAAACCCAATTGAAAAATTGGCAGAAAACCTACATAGACATTTCTCCAAAGAAAACATATGGATGGCCAGTAGGCACATGAAAAGATGCTCAACATGGCTAATTATTAGAGAAATACATATCAAAACTACAATGAGGTCCTCACACTAGTCAGAATGGCCATTATTAATAAGTCTACAAATAACAAATGCTGGAGAGGTTGTGGAGAAAAAGGAACCCTCCTACACTTGTTCGTGGGAATGTAAATTGGTATAACCATTATGGAAAACAGTATGGAAGTACCTCAGAAAACTAAATGTAGAACTACTGTGTGATCCAGTGATCCCTCTTCTGGGTATCTATTCAGACAAAACTATAATTCAAAAAGATACATTCACCCCTAGGTTCATAGCAGCACTATTCACAATAGCCAAGACCTGGAAACAATCCAAATGTCTATTGACAGATGAATGAATAAAGAAGATGCTGTACATATGTACAATGGAATACTACTCAGTTATAAAAAGAATGAAATAAAGCCATTTGCAGTAACATGAGTACAACAAGAGATTCTCATACTAAGCGAAGTAAGTCAGAAAGAGAAAGACAAATACCATATGATATTATTTATGTGGCATCTAAAATATGGCAGAAATAAACCTATCTGCAAAATAGAAACAGACTTCTTGATGTAGAGAACAGGTTTGTAGTTGCCAAGGGTGGGGCGTGGGAGTGGGAGGGAATGGAAGTTTGGGGTTAGTAAATACAAACTCTTACTTTTAGAATGGATAGACAATATGGTCCCACTGTATAGCACAGGGAACTATATCCATTATCCTGTGATAGACCATGATGGAAAATAATATAAGAAAAAGAATATATACATATATATGTGTGTGTGTGTGTGTGTATATATATATATATATATATATATATATATATCTGAGTCACTTTGCTGTACAGCAGAAATTGGCACAACATTGTAAATCAACTATACTTTTTTAAAAGATACAGAACAAAAAGATGACACTATGTTTTCTGACTTGAGCAATTAGTGGATAGTCGTGTAATTTTACTGAGGTAGTAGAGACTCTGGGAGGAAGACCAGATTTTGAGGGAAAGATGACATGGCATGTTTGAGACATCATATGTCGATGTGCCTTGGGCAGTTGGGAGAAAAGGTCTGGAGCCAGGAGAGGAGCATGGGCTGAGGAGAGCCGTGTAGTAGTATTTCTACATGGGTGGTTTTTAAAGACAAGGAGGGGTGAGATTATCCAGGGAGAGTTGACAAGAAGAGGAGAAACAGGCAAGGATAGAGCTCCAAGGAACTCTAAAAGTAGAGGGAAGAGGAAGAGAACCTACAAAGGATAGTGAGAAGCATGTTGTTTCTCTTGAGAAAATATGCTTTAGAATCAGACAACTCTGGCCATAAGTCTCTGGGCAAATTCCATTACCTCTCCTCCTCTTTAGTGGGGCAACGGTAGCGCCTACTTTGTGGAGCAGTTTCTAGGAAGTTTAGCATAACCCTGGTACACAGTAAGCATCAATTAATGGCAGTGATTATTTTAATTATTTTAATAAGAAAAAATAAGAAAGAAAACAAGAGAGGCAACAGCAGCTAGAGAAGTCAGGAGAGTATCAGATGAAGGTGATGACGTAAACACTGAGGGAAGAGTGTTTAGGAAAACTGGTCAGTAAGGGTGAATGTGATGAGTGGTCAAAGTTGAAAGGCTGGAAAAGGTCTGTTGGATTTAGCTGTAGGTAGAACATTGATGACCTTTGCAGTATGTTTCAGTGGCATGATACCAGAAGGGAAAGACCTGGAGACAATGACTCTGGGGAGAAATTGATGCTCAGAAGAGTCTGGTGGCTTAACTGAGGTCATGCAGCCAATGCACTCTGTCACCATATAGCCACAAAACCTTACATCATGAGACTCCAAATTTGGTTTGTTTTCCACCTGTAATACTCAAAGAAGGTGATTTCATAAGTAAACATGACTCCATGCCTTGCGCTGAGTTGACTGAGGAAGGGAAGGAGTGAAAAAAATAAGGATGGGAGAGGGGGCGATGGGAGTATCCAGCAAGGGACAAAACGTGTTAAGAGGGGTAATTAAGCAAACCCATTTCCAGGAAGGAGATGCAATCTCAACCAATATTTATTAAGGTACTAAGGTCTCTGGGAATTGTGTGATGAGAATAGGGCTGGGGAGAGGCCGGCGGGGAAATAAGTCTTTGTAGGGCAGGGCCCAGAACTACTGGCCCATAATTAAGCTGCAGAATGAGAGCTCCATTCTCCTCCTGGCTCGGGGGGTGGGGGGGTGGGGGGCAGCGTATCAGAGGGAAATCAAGAGACAGAAAGACACAGCAAAACAGAAAAACAGATACAGAGATATACAGGATATACCAGAAAAAAATGTTAAAAAAAAAAAAAAGGAATGAAGAATACCCAGCACGTAGCTGGTACTCATTGGATAAATGAACAGAAAATCCAAGGAGACACAGTCTGTGGGAAAGGCTGAGCCACATAATTGGGAAAACTTTGAAGTCAAACTCAATCCTGACTTTATCTGTGTGAATTTAGACAAGTTTCCTTAACTTTCTGGGCTTCTTTTTCCTTTTGTCAGGAAGCAAGGGCAAGCAAGACCTTCTCCAGGCTGTTTTGAGACCTGAATGAGATACATAATATCCAGCACCCATGCTGGTCCAAAGTCAATGCTGAGTAACTATCAGTTGCTAATGACAGTTCAAGGGGATTACAGTCACCTTTTGCTGAAGGAGTTGAGATATCTTCTAAGTACTAGAACAGGAAGCCTCGTGAGACCCTGGAAAAGTGAATAACAAATGTCATCCTCCCTCTTTTATGCCTGGAGAACCTCTGCATGGAGAATCAGAGTTTTGCCAGAGGAATAAGCATCTGTGGAGGGGAGAGAGGAGGAGGAGGCGAGGCAGGAAAGCCTCAGCAAAGATTCTCCAAGCCCGCCTTCCTTCCCTACTGCCCTCCAGCCAGCCGGCAGGTAGTGGGGTCAGATTACAGTCCTCTCCCAGGTACAACTAGCCCTGACTGGGGCTGGCTGGCTGGGGAGTATTGCGAGGATGAAGGGTAACCCTCGGCATTTATTTATCAAAAAATCAGGCTGCATTAAGAGAATGAGCTCTGATCAGACCAGCACTGGCTGCTTCTGAGAGCAGTTTGCAAATCAGATTCTCTTTGGCAAGCTTTTCCCACCTCCTCCACGACAGCTTGATAATAGTCTGTCCTGGTGGAATTTTCTCCCCCAGGACATTCCTGCAACTGAGTTTCAAAACACAAGCGAGCAGAGCCCAGAAACTGAAACAGCCTTATGGTCTCATTAGCGCACTGTGTTTCCCTGTTGTTCTGATTTGCTATTGTGGTTCCTATGTGTGAATGTGATCACTTGTTAAAGTGGTCTATTTATATGGTTCCTTTCTTTAGTTTACCCCCATTACTCAGCACTGGAGAAATCAAGGGAAGTCAGTGCTTCCCGCTGATGGTTTCTGGGGCCCTAGTTGCTAGGTGCAAGGTTGGAGGCCCAGACCCAGAGGAGGCTCTGTGTCTGAACCAGCCTCATGGTGCTTCTGCCAACCCATCCTTGGGCGCCCACAACAGGGAAGCGCATCGTCGCTCTGGCTGACTTGAGCATGTGTGGCAGAATAGGCTCCTGGAGGATGCCCAAGAATTGAGGTTGAATGGAAACTGCACACACGTGCACAATTGTGGGCTTCAGAAAGGCCCTATGGCAGGGAGAAGAAGCCTAGAATATAAACGAAGTGTGGGACCCTCAGGGGGGTTTGGCAAACAGCAGGTGCTCGGCAAGTAGTGGTTGAATGTGGAAAAAAATAGAACCAAAGCAAGCAGAAGAATGGGTCAAATGCTAGGTTTTTAGGCCTGAGACTTGGAATGAATCATCGTCTAGTCACCTCTGGGCCCTGGTTGAGCCCCCACTTCAGCAGGGTGAGAATTTATCAGTTTACATTTTACAGCTCCAAAAAGTAGGAACCAGGAACCCCTCTTCCTCCCTTATCAGGAAATCCCTCCCTCCTCTGTGAAGCAAGCTCATTTCCTCTGGATCTGTCCTCAAAGGAGATGCAGAGGTCTAGTTTGTTGGCATGTTTAAAGGAGCCTCCTTGTGCACGTATGTGTGTAGTGACTCATGCCTTGACCTTTTCTTCCCCGAAACAGCTAGTTTCGGTTCCTTTCGTGTTTGTCAGGGATCTTACTAGTCAGCTGTTTACGCCGTCCTCTTGCCACTGCCACAACTTTTGCCAGGAATGATCAGGCTGGACATGAGGAAAAGACCGGAGTGCTACTTGTCTTGTCTCATTAACACCACTTTAGGATGCATAACAATAGCTGCATTTATAGAGCGCTTGCCCCTATGCCAGGGCTACCCATGTAATAGCTCATTTTATCTTTCAGCTGCCAGATGAGGTAGATACTAATATGATCCACAATTACAGACAAGGAAAATGAGGCACAGAGAGGTTGCGGGACTTGGCCTATGTCACACCTGAGAGTGACGGAGCCTGGATTTGAACTTCAGCAGCCTAATGCTAGAACTGGTGCTCCAGCAACCCCCCCATGAAGCCTCAGTATCATATCGGTGTCTGTATGTCATACTTCCTCCCCAGCATTCCCCCTGGCCATTCCTCTTGTTTTTACTTTCTTTTCTGCTCAATCTTCTTTTTTTTCATCTCTGAGTGAACATTTTGTTTTTTCTCTACAGGCTGTTTCCTTTATATACTTATATTGTTCAACAAATATTTCTTGATTTCCTCCTGGGTGCAGGAGTAACAGAGCTCCGGTGGCATCCTCCAAAGCCTTGGTGGTCTTTGTCTGCTTTCCTCCTTTTCTCATCTCCGCCCTTCCTTACTTTATTCCATAGGAAACAAGATTAAGAAGGATTTTCAGGGTGTGACATTAAAAGGCTCTCAGAAATGACCTACCGACCCATTCATGTTACCCACAAAGACCCAAGTCTATAGAGCTAATATGTGGCCAAGTCTTACTCTAATTAAAACTTGTTCTTTTCCCTCTATTCCTTGTTTTAACTTTAGTTCCACTTACATCGTAGAGAATAAGCATTACTTGGCCAACTGTATCATTCTGTGACTCAACGTTTTAGTCTGTAATATGGGAATAGTATTGCTATTTACCTTATAGGACTAAATGAGCTAATACACATCAGGTCATGCATTTTCCTTTGCTTCTAAATCCCCTGAACATTGGATCATTACTGTTTCCCACTCCCACCCATACTGCACTGTGGGAAGCTTGAGGGCATAGCCTAGTCCTATTCTTTTTTTTTTTTTTGTCAGCTCTAAGGACACAGTAGGTAGTCAGCATAGATTTGCAGTTGAGTGAATGAATGCAGCATCTGCATATTTGTGTTCTTCTCTCCCCACCCTTCTACTATCATCTACAACTTCTTTCTAATCATTATCTATTTCCCTATCTCTCTATCTTTTTTTCTGGCTTGACTTTTAATTCTTTTCCTAACTTACCATTTAGTTTAAAACAAAAATATAAACTTTCCCATGCAGCCAGATAGGTGGCTAACCTAGAGACCACAAAAAGGAACATGGAAGCAAAGATCAGTCAGAAGGCTCCAGTGCTATCGGCGGGAGAAAGTGGTCTGAGTATGGACAGATGATGCCAGCTTTTTCAGTTGCCCTAAGCCAAGAGAGATGGGACAGAGTGGGTGGTTGAGAGCAACTGGCTTTGTAGTTAGATGCACCTGGGCTTGCATGAGCACACTGACCTAGATCTCTAAGTTTCTGCTTTACCGCCAGTAAAATGGGGGTGATAACTGGCACCCTTTTTGGGCTCTTGCAAAGACCGAGATCATTTCTGTTCAGTGCCTGGCGCATTGAGAGGCCTTTATAATAAGTATTATTTGTGGAGGGCAGGCTGACCCTCCACAGTCCCCACCCCCACCCCTGGCAGGTGGAGTGATTCTTCGAGAACATCCCAAGGATGCCCTTTATTCTAAATCTGAGGTCACAAAGCGTTTGGTCTCTTGGGGGAACCAGACAACTAATTCTGGGGATCTGTGAGGGATCTCTCCTTTTCTATGTGAATGTGCTTGCTTTCTGGTTTATCAATCATTTGTAAAAGGAATTTCTCCCTTGAGGCTTGAACCTGAACTGACAAGAGTTCAGGCACAGATCCTGGACCCGTGATGACTTTCCCTCTCCCCTCCCTCCAGACACACATAACCAGACGCAGCCACGTTGGAGAGAACCTGTCAGAAAGAGACAAGCATCTCTCACCATACAAAGAGCAACAGCAGTTGTTTTCGTCATGACTATCACCATCACAATAGGTTAATAGGACACATGCGCATTAAGAACAAACGTTAGCCATAAATATAAGAATAATTTAAAAGAAATAAGATCATTCATTTTAACTCTACCCTCCACTCTCTGAGCTTCACTGAAATTATACAACCAAACAAGCAGCAGGCAGACAACCCAGTTGAATATGGTTACCAGAAAAAACTCCCTGCCTCTGCCTTGTGATTGGCTGAGCGTCTCCTGAGGGCCAAGAGCTTTTTAAGCAGCTGGTGCAAATGGATGCCTTTCTGAAATTAACCAGTTGATGAATGTCACAGGCATCAGGCTCCATTCCAGGGTCGGGCCAGGCTGTGCTCAAACTACATGTTTCCCTCACAGCCTCCAGGGTCTGTGACTAACAAGGAGATGAATTGTTCAGCGATGGTGGAGTGGGATGGGGCTAGGGGGCAGTTAGAAGGGACCTGCGAGATGCTCAGCCCTTGGGGGCAGGGGCTTCTCTTCCCTGTGCATCTTTAGATGTGTGTGTGAGCCCTGCCATGGCCACAGTTTCTGGATATTTGTTCAACTGATGCCTCAGTCCAAATGGGATTATAAAGACCTCATTTTTTGAGCAGTCAGACTGACCCTGGCTCAGGTCCTTATTAACTGTGTGGACTTGTGCAATTATTAAACCCTCTGAATTTGAATTGCTCACCTGTTTATGGAGAAAATAAGACCTGCTTCACATGGGCATTGAATGATATATAAAAGCGTGCTTTATGCCACCTGGAGCATATGAGTGTTCAGCACATGGTAGGCTGATGATGATCATGATGATATTACCACAGTTATGAAAAGAGTCGGGAAGTTCAGCTAAATCCAGATATCACAGACCAAAAGTTCTAGTGTCAGAGACTTTTTTTTGAATTCTTCTTCTGGTGGGTCCTCTCTTTAAAAAATGGGTGTGAGTTTTACATGTACTGAGGTGTTAGTGATACATGTTTGTCACATCTCTCAGCCTCTCTAAGGTCTTTCTTCTTGACCTGAAAGAGGTTAGGGGTTATAAGAGTAGCTTCGCTTATATCAAGATTTTGTCAAAGATTAGACACATGTCTGAGGGCTACTAAAATGAGTCTGGCTTAAAATTATATTTTTAAAAAATGAGTCTGTTAACTGTGAGTTCCTCTAATTAGCCTTTGGAATGGGATCTACACATGCAAATTCTTTATAGACCTGGTTGTTCTGTCCTGACCGAGCACTGGGGTGAACCAGGAGGCTGGGCTGGTCCTGGTCCACTCTCTCCTTGGCTGTGGCCAAGTCTCTCTTTGGACCTCATTCTCCTCATTGGCAAAATGCGAGGGTGGCATTTATTTACTCCTCACCAGGGGTGAGGAAGAAGAGTGGTTAAAAGCACAGACAGAGATGAGTTCAGGTCAGGGTTGCTGAAGGGAGAAGCATAGGGCTGGTACATCTAGTTATGGAGGGTAGTTCCTGCTTCCCAAAAGACCAGCACTTGGGAAAGTACCTGTGAGCCACCTTAGGAATGATGTAGCTCATGGCCAGGTGGGCAAAACTGTAGGTATAACATAAAGAGGCAGAGGCTTTATAAGGCTGAACAGCCACACAGAGAGGAAATTAGATTTCAAAGCCTCTGAATTTGGCCTCCTGCTTAGCCATGTGCTGCACCCGTCTCCCTCTTTCTCTCTGTTAACACAGGCTTTCCCTCAAACACCTATTGACCGTTAATTAACGGACAGCAAATCAGCCAACCTGCTGGTACTAACTACTAGTCACAGCCCAAGAATTTGTGCAATAAGTTGTATTCCTCTTAGGGGCTGTTAGCATATATATCCCAGTGCCTATTGTTGAGCATCACCAGGCGATCTTTTAAATATCTACTTACTATGCCGGCCACAAGGCTCTGTCGCCTAGAAAAGTGCTTAATGAAAACAGTTACATAAACGGTTGAACAACATAGCACAATCTTAGGAACACAGCTGGATGGTGGACATTCAATGACAAACCGGTCCATCTAGGACTCTCCCTTATTTGTTCTTTCAGTGCTTGACCCCTGCCGTGGTGCAGTTATGATGTGCCCTGAGCCTCTTAAGTCCAATTCCTCTGTGCTCAGCTCAATGATGTAGGAGCAGGAGTTCTGGAATCAGAAAACCCAGTTCCTACGCCTGCTCCGCTGCTTCCCTGCTGTGTAACACTGGGCAGTCGCATATTCCTTCTGAGCCTCAGCTGCCTCATCTGTAAAATGGGCAATAATAATACCCTCCCAGGCTGGTCGTGAAGATCCATCGGTGTGACCTGCTGAGAAAAACACACTGCAAACTGTAGGGTTCTGTGGAACTCTTGAGCTCTGTGAGGCCTGGTAGGCGATTCTGTTTTGTTGTTGTGGTGGTATATATAATATCTAATGCAATGGTTCTCGACCACATAAGAAGCACCCAGAGACTTTTAAAGAATACCAAGGACTGGGCTCCACTCCCAGATATTCTTATCTAATTGGTTTTGGGTTGAGCCCCAGTGCTGGCATTTTTAAAAGTTCCTAGGTGATTCTAATGTGCAGCCAGGGTGGAGAACTACATTTGGCTCGTAGCTGTAGGCTATTCTGTTGGATGAATGAATGATTCTAATTATGACTTCCTCTCCCTGCCCCTTTGGAGGAGTGTACTTTGTACCGGATGGAAGGATGCTTCCTGTGTCAGGTTACACTCAGGTGCTTGGCTATTTCTAGAAGTGCTTTACCAGAGCATCTGGACATTAGTGTTTAGAAGATGCTCGCAACGACTAACACTGCTGGTGGGCAGCATCTCTGAAGGCCAGGGTGGGGGCAGCCTGGCAGGTGCTGCCCTAGGCCACGGGCCACCAGAGGAGCATCTTGAAGTGGCTGTTGGCCAGGCGGGGGCGGGCTTGGGGGTAGGCGGAAGGGAGCTGGGTTTCCCTGGCCTCCAGTCTGCTCCTGCCAATTAGGTCAGGCCAGCCTTTGGCTGTGTTAAATGCTTTAGGAAGTTCCCGGAGTCTTTCTCGTTGTTGACCTTGTGGAGACACTTCCGTCAGGGTTTTTTAATAGAACAACCCAACATGAAATCAATTTCCTGGGCCAACTGGTAGTGAGGCACACTGGTATTAACAACTCCAGCTTTAGATTTTTCACTTCGATTTTTGAGCCTATCTCCTTCCACAAAGTATTCTTTTATAGAATTCAGTCTCTGTGTGTATGTGTGTATGTGTCTGTCTTTTATACACCAAATGCATCATGATTGTATACATCTGACTTACTATACCTAGGTATGTCAGGAATTCCTTCTTTCGTTTCCACACCTCCCCAGCAGTCACTTTTCTCCAGAATTCCTTTCTGATCCCCTCAGAAGCTTTCTTTGGAACTCCCAGTAGCCTTCTTTTCATGGCACTCCTCACATTCTCATGTTTTTACATTATAAGAACTTCAAAGAAGGGGGGTGGCGCAATGAAAGCCCAGGCAGAGCGGAGCTTAAACTCCATCATTGTCACTTGTTTTAACTTCTCTGAACCTCAGTTGCTAAAATCAAGCCAATGATGCTTGACTCTCAGGCTCTTAGAACTGTTGTGGGACTAAATGAGAGAGGGAAGGTCTAGAGCAGAATGGTAGTTACTGTTGAGGGCAGGGTTCACGTGTGTGTGTCCTCCTACAACGCTCAGCACACTCCTTTGCCCATTAAAAGTACTCAGTGAACATCCACTGATTGGGGATTGATAAAGAGACCCTGGGGATCAAAATCCTAGGCCAGTGGCAAGGAAGCCACTTTCTTTCCCCACCTCCTTGTTAAATTAAAGATACATACACCTCCTACAATTTTTAAAAAGTGATATTCAGTAACCTTTATGCAGCGGTGTTGTAACCAGATCATTTGGGTTCATTATCGATAGCTGCTTCATGAGGTCAAGTTCAGACAGGAACCAGGGTTGGGAGGCGGGGCCTGACCAGTGTTGACTAAGTGCCAGGCCTTTCAGCTGTGCTGACTTACCATTGTAACATCATACATGGTATCCCAGAAGCACTGTGACCCACAGAAGAGACGAGGACACTGAGGTTTAGACAAGTTAGGAAATTTGACCAACTCTTTACAAAGTGAGATACAGCAGAACAGGGGATTCTTGGCTCTATAATCCAGAAACTTGGGAGTTCTCTTGTGTGCAGCAGGTTAAGGAGCCAGCGTTGTCACTGCCTTGATGTGGTTCGTAGCTGTGGCATAGGTTCGATTCCTGGTACGGGAACTTTTTTTTTTTTTTTTTTTGCATTTTAGGGCCCCACCTGCAGTATATGGAAGTTCCTGGGCTAGGGGTCTAACCAGAGCTATAGCTGCTGGCCTATGTATGTCACAGCAACATGGGATCTGAGTCGCCTCTGTGACTTATATCGCAGCTCATGACAATGCCCAATCCTTAACCCATCAAGCAAGGCCAGGGATCAGACCTGCATCCTCATGGATACTAGTCGGGTTCGTAACCCGCTGAGCCACAATGGGAACTCCCTGGCCCAGGAACTTCTACATGCTGTAGGCATGGCCAAAAAATAAAAAATAAAATAAGATCCATGTACTTGCGGTTATATCAAACTGAATTTTGAATCAAAGGACCTGCTATGGAGTTGTGGTCGCCACTCACCAGCTGGGTGGCCTTGGCTGCACCACTTAATCTTACTCAGGCTCCAATTTTGAAAGGGATGGTTGGACCACTAGGTGATGGCGTGCTGTGCCTGTCATTGCTAGTCTCTGCAGCCCTCTAGTGGTGCTTTCAGGTCATGGAATGGTGCCTTACCTTTCCATATCCACAAAGGGCTGATGCAGGCTCACCAGGGCTTTTGAAAGCAAGGCATCCTTTTGTCTTTCGTTCATGATCAAAATAAACGAGGTTCAGAGGAGACTTAGAGATAGAGATGAATAGACTGGTCCCCAGAAGACATTATTATTTTTAAAACTTTGGTTCCTGTTTGTTCTATGCTGTACCTGGAACACTCACTCTTGAATGATAAAGAATGAAAACCTCAAATATGGACTGAAATTTTAATTTTAAAATCTTTGTGGAATGTATACACACTTGACCTTGTTTCCAACCTACACACAGACTAGTATCATCAGGCCACCTGGTGGCTGGAGGGAGTATTGAGGGGACACTGGGCTGGGGACCAACACATGTTAAGTTCAAGCTCTGGCTCTGCTCTTTATGTACCAGCTATATGACATCACTGGCCCAGTCACCTCTCTGCACAATAAACTCTTCACTGATAAAATGAGGGGTTTGGTAGCAGAACTGTTGCAAATCTGCCATCCTATGCATGTGCCAGGAGTTTGTGTCAAATGGTAGATTTGTTGTTATTTTTTTAATTTTTATTCTTTTAAATTGACTTTATTGAAGTTTAGTTGATTTCCAATGTTTTATTAGTTTCTGTTGTACATCAAAGTGATTCAGTTATATATAATAGTTTGCATTTGCAATCCTAAGCTCCCAATCCATCTCTCCCCACTCCCTCTTGTCAACCACAAATCTGTTCACTATGTCTGTGAGTCTGTTTCTGTTTCATAGATAAGTTCATTTGTATCATATTTTAGATTCCACATATAAGTCATATCATTTGGTATTTGTCTTTCTCTTTCTGACTTACTTTGCTTAATATGATAATCTCTAGGTCCATCCAAGTTAATGCAGATTGCATTATTTCATTCTTTTTTATGGCTCAGTAGTATTTCATATGTATATATATCACATTTTCTTTATCCGTTCATCTGTTGATAGACATTAGGTTGTTTCCATATCTTGGCTATTGTAAATAGTGTTGCAATGAATGCTGGGGTGAGGGTATCTTTTCAAATTATAGTTTGTACAGATATATGCCTAAGAGTGGAGTTTCGGGATCTTTAGTTTTTGGAGGAACCTCCACACTGTTTTCCATAATGGTTACACTAACTTACATGCCCACCAACAGTGTAGGAGGGTTCCCTTTTCTCCATTGCATTTCTAGCATTTGTTATTTGTAGACTTTTTAATGATGGCCTAGAATGGCAGGTTTTTTTTACATTCCATCCAATATTTTATTTTTTATTTTATATTGGAGTATAGTTGATTTACAATGTTGTGTTAGTTTTAGGTTTGCAGCAAAGTGGTTCAGTTATACATATAAATATATCCACTCGTTCCCCCTCTCTCCCCCAACACCTAATCTTTTACTTTGATATTCTTGCCTATGGAAAAACTGATTTTTTGACAGTGGGGATAAAGGATGTTTAGTAATGATATTATCAGCAGCTATGAAGCAGAGTAAGGCGAACAAACGGCCTATGTAGCATCTACATGCTGGTACTCTCCTATCTCCAACTGGGCTTCTCCCTGAGATCCTGACTTAGAATCTAAATGTCTATTCCATTTGGAAATCTAACAGATATCTCAAACCTGTCATGGCCAAATGGAGCTATTGATTCTCAACTCCCAAAAATATTCCCCACCCCAGCCTTCTTTATCTTAGCACGTGGGTTCACCATCTATCTAGCTGCTCTGGGAGCCTTATTTGATTCTGTACTTTCATTCATACCCCCACATCTAGTCCTTCACTAAATTCTTAGGTTCTACCTACAAAATACATCTCAAAGCTGACACTTCTTCCATTTCCACTCTCTGCTACAACACACACCCCTCTATACCTGGATTATAGCCATAGCCTCTGAACTGGTCTTTTTTTTTTTTTTTTTTGCTTTTTAGGACTGCCCCTGTGGCACATGGAAGTTCCCAGGCTAGGGGTTGAATTGGAGCTGTAGCCTCCGGCCTATGACACAGCCACAGCAAGTTGGGATCCGAGCTGCTTCTGCAACCTACACCACAGCTCATAGCCCGCTGAGTGATGTCAGGGATTGAACCCATGTCCTCATGGACACTGGTTGGATTTGTTACCATTGAGCCACAACAGGAACTCCTCCTCTGAACTGGTCTTTGACATCGACTCTTTCCTCTGTAATCCATCCTCTGCAGTGCTCATTCAGAAGAGAAGAACAGACTGTGTCACCCCCTGGCTTAAATCCCTCTCGTGCTTTTGCCTTTGCATATACAATCAGATTCAAATGTCTTACTGTGGTCTACCAGTCCCTGCCTGGTCCAACTCTGCCACAATTGCCAGCCTCCTTTTCCTCCAGTTGCCCCTCACTCACCTCGCGTTGCTCTGGACGCCCTGGCCCTACCTCTTCCCTAAGGGACCAAAGTCTTCCTCCTCTCAAGGCCTGTTCTGTCCTCTCTGCCTGAAATGCTCCCTAGCTCTTGGCATGGCTGCCTCTCTCATGGTCAATATCACCTCCTCTTGCCATCGTGACCTCTTCCGAGGGACCACCCCCGACCACCCTACCTGAAGTAGCGCCTTAGTCACATGCCCATATTTTATGTCCTTTCTAGCCCTTACTCATGCCTGATATTGTTTTATTTATTTGTTTAGAGTTAACAGGACTCTCCATACTAGAATATAACCTCCTTCAGGGCAGAGGGTGTATTTCTCTCCTTCACTACTGATTCATCAGAGCCTTGAAATATACCTGTCACATGATTTTCTCATCCAGAAGAAGACGTCTTTTCTGATCATGAAACCTTTTCTCCATTCTCTACACTTTTTTGAACACAATGCTCAAGAAAACCTGTAGGTGTGATTTATTTCTGCTTCTAATGGTAGCAGTGGGTAGAATATAAGGAAAAAAAAAGGTGAACAAATGCTGCTTTGGGCTGGCAGAGTTGGAGGCAATGCAGGACAGTATATGTGTGTGTGTGCCGAGTGTGTACGTGTGTGCTGCATGCGCGTGGGGACTTCCTTTTATAGTTGAGCGTGGTAAATGATTTTCAGATGCATTATCTACTATTCTGAGAATAACTTAGTGTAAATAAAGCACCAGGTGGCAGCAGGGGAATATTACTACATTTTCTAAGCACTGAAGGCATTTTCCAAGTGGATTAGCTGCTGTACAAAATGGACAGCTAGACACAGTCCCTGCACAATGAATTTGCAATCTACAGATGGGTCGGTTATCATTCTATAAAGATCTATATCTTTATTGGAAAAAACATATATACTGAACATCCTTCTCTGCAAGATATTAGGCCAATACTGCAGAATCTTACAGACCAGGATGGGCCTTGCTCTGAGGAGATTACAATAGAAAATTTAAAATAAAGGAAATATAGGAGTTCCCTTTGTGGTGCAGTGGGTTAATGATCTGGCTTGTCTCTGTGGCATTGTCATTTCTGTCCCTGGCCCAGCACAGTGAGTTAAGGATCCGGCATTGCCACAGCTGTAGCGTAGGTCACAGAGGTGGCTCAGGTTTGATCCCTAGCCCATGGAAATTCCATATGCTGAGAGTGTGACGAAAAAGAGAAAAAAATAGAAAAATAAAAAAGGAAATATAAATGGCTGTATAAGCCCCAGACAAATTAAGGAGTGATCGTGTATTGCAATTTTTATCTACTTGTTTTACAGTCTATCATTGGTTTCTTCCTCTAGGGTGAAAGTCCCTTGAGGGCAGAGTCCAGTGTTTCACATCTTTGAACCCTGAAATATTTAATAGAGATCCTATCACATAAATAAGGCTTAATGAATGCTTGTTCAAAGAATGAAGAACAAAGTTTTAAAAATGCAAAGGAAAAACAACAAATGTTACTACATAGAAAGAAATTAGGAGCATGCCTTGTATAAAATATTTGAGTTGCATGTACTTTTCTATTTTTTTGTCTTTTTAGGGCCATACCCACAGCATATGGAAGTTCCCAGGTTAGGGGTTGAACTGGAGCTGGAGCTCCAGTTTCGTTCATCAGGAAATCCAGATGACTTAGTGAGATTACTCTTCAGAGAAAACCCTTAAGACATATTCCCATTTAGCTGACTAGCGTTGCCCGCCATTTTTATAGCTAAAGAGCATCAGTGTGGACCTGGAGACCATGTTCTGTGTTTTATAATCTTCAGCATCTTATTATCTGTATTATCACCTGAGCAATGAAAGACAAAGCCCAGGTCTTACTTCTCAGTGCTTGAGCTTCTCTTGAGATGATGTTCTTTTTTTTTTTTTTTTTTCTTTCCACACCAGCCCACCACCTTCCAGCCCCAGAGCAGAGGGGTCCTAGAGCAATTTCTCTCCCTCTCGGGGTGGGGAGGTGGTGGACTGGGAAGGAGAGGACGGGTAGGCCTCAGAAAAAGGAAAGGCAGAAAGAAAGAGAGCCTCAGGACAGAGCCAGCTCTGACTCAGGGGAAGGGAGGAAGGAGGGCTCTGAAAAGGACTTGTGCTGTCTTGAGGCAGGTTAATGCAGGGACAGATTTTTCCTGGTCACACGGCCTAAGCCCACGAATGCAGGCTAGATTTCAAATTAGATTAGGATTATGTTAGATTTCCTCTCTCAATACAGCTTAAATTCTAAGGAGAAAATTATTTGCACTTCTCCATCCCCAAATCCAGCCTAGGGGATCTGAATCTAAATTTCCTTTAACGGAAAGTCTTTCCTCCCTCAATGATAGATTAAAAGGTTTAAAGCTGTGGACTTTCCATTGTGGCTCAGTGGTAACGAACCTGACTAGTATCCATGAAGATACTGGTGGTTTGATCCCTGGCATCGCTCAGTGGGTTAAGGATCCAGCATTGCTGTGAGTTGTGGTGTAGGTCGCAGAACCGGCTTGGATCCCATGTTGCTGTGGCTATAGTGTAGGCTGGCAGCTACAGTTCCAGTTCAAGCCCTAGCCTGGGAACTTCCATATGCCTTGGGTGTGGCCCTAAAAACAAACAAACAAACAAACAAACAAACAAACAAAAAGGGTTTAAAACTGCAGTCGGAAGTACCATGCTGGTGTGGATGTATGTCAAGATAAACCTGATGGTCAACTCATTTCCTATTTTGTCTGAAGGGAGGGGAAAAAACACACACAAGAGAAAAGTGGAGGCTGAAGACTTCAGCCAAGCTGTGTTTTTCATCCTTGTGAAGAGAAGAGAGT
The DNA here is from genome assembly GCA_004024745.2 of Catagonus wagneri. NCBI lineage: Eukaryota > Metazoa > Chordata > Mammalia > Artiodactyla > Tayassuidae > Catagonus > Catagonus wagneri. Next base: position 4,749,686 of record PVHT020000034.1, read on the forward strand.
CTGCTGGCCCAACTCTCTCTGCAAAGATCGATATAGGCATTTTAGCAGATTCTAAACTTTGTTTTTCCATGATCTGTTCCATGTTTCTAATAATCTCTTAAAAGTAATATAAATGTATTCTGAATTATAGATGATTATCTTAAAAGCTGAATATGGCCTCCTAGTTTTGGTGCCTGAGTCTGTGTCTGTTTATGATCATATTCCTGCCAAGTAAAGGACCTAAAATAGCCCCAACCCATCTGTAGATGAAAGTTTTGCGTTAGTTCAGGAAAGTGAAAGTGCTGGGAGAATTGTCATCACTATCAGGTGAAACAGAAATGCCAAACTTGAAAGAATCTGTGCATATCAGTTGGTACAGCATTTGTATGGTATTGATATTTTAAGTGTTTTTCTTGTGTTTTTTGTTCATACCAACTTGCCGCAGTTCAATAGCAGAAAATAAAGTAGTACACAACACGTAATTTTTTGCTTAAAAGAATTTTTTAACATTATGATATTTTATTTAGGAGGAGCATACCTTTAAATTGACTGACACCCCCCCAAAATAAATCTATAATTAAAGGAGTTCCCTTTTTTTTAAAAAAATGAGATGATCAGCAATGCATGACAGTGATTTAAATTCAAGTCCATTGTTCACAAAATCAAAAGAATCAAGTTAATGGAGCTCCCTGTGGCTCAGCAGGTTAAGGATCCAGTGTTGTCACTGCAGTGGCTCTGGTTACGCAGTGGTTTGGGTTTGATCCCTGGTCTGGGAACTTCTGCGTGCTGTGAGCAAGGCCAAAAAGAAAAAAAAACAAAAAACAAAAAAACTAAGTTAATAAGATGTTATGTTTTCATCAGTAAACCCTGCATTGGTGATTTTGCTTAAACAAAACAGTATTACAAGTCACATTAACTTAATGAGGTTTTGCTTATATTTAATTTGTAAATTGATTTGGCTTTATGGTTGCTTATATAAGAGCTGTACATATAAAGAGTGGAATTTACTTTTTTTTTTTTTTTGCTTTTTAGGACAGTACCCGTGGCATACGGAGGTTTCCAGGCTAGGGGTCGAATCGGAGCTACAGCTGCCTGCCTACACCACAGCCACAGCCATAGCCACGCCACATCTGAGTGGCATCTGCGACCTACACCACAGCTCATGGCAACACCGGATCCTTAACCCACTGGGCGAGGCCAGGGATCAAACCCTCAACCTCATGTATACTAGTCGGATTTGTTTGCGCTGCACCACAACATGAACTCCTACATCTAGTTTTATGATTGAATGTATTTATGTAACTTTATAATAAAAGTAATCTAAGCTGATATATTTCATGTATTAGTTAAGTTTGAAAAATACTTTCTGGACTAGAATTTCCCAAAGATTGTTCAGTTACATACTAGTCCCTGGAAATGAGCAACAGGAACAAAATGCATTTGTTATCCATAAGTTTAGGAAATGCAATTCAGCTTCCTTTCGTGAATTGTTTCTTCTTCAAATGCTAATGATTCCTGTGAAGAAGAAAATGTTGGGGAGCATGTCCAGAGGGGCTGCACAGGGTGCTGTCTCATCTCCAGTGAAACCTGAAGTGGACAACTTGTAGAAGAGATAGACATATGTACATACACTATGGCCCAAATGAGTAGACAGGGTGAAAGTTACTACAGGGTAGATTTCCCTGTAAGAGCAAGACTTTTCCAGCTCTCAGAGATGTCCAAAGAAGTGACTGCTTCAGGACCTAGCATGTGCCCTGTTCCTGAGCAGCTCTGACAAAAGCTGATTGGTGATGTGAATAAAACTCAAGTATCAGTTAAGTGGTTGGACTCACTGATTTTTAACCTTTGAGGTTCTATGAGTCCACTTATTTGAGGTCAAATTAGAAATATGTACCCTAGATAATGAGGTACCCTTCAAGATATTAATCATTAATAGTTACTGAATGATACCATGTGCCAGGCATGTTGTGCATGTTAGGATATTTAATCCTCACCCCCTCCAAGCAGCCCAAGGAGGGAGGCACTGGTTTTATCCCCACCTTACAGGTGAATAGCTACAAGAAGAAACACAGTCATGCTCATCACTCTCACTTTAAATCCATGACCACAAACTGCTAGTGGCTTTAATGCTGCCCAGCTCTCATACTACATCTCCCTTCCGTTTATTCTTTTCTCATCATATCTCCAATATTTCCTTCCTAATCCTCACTTTCAACTGATCTTGGTACTTCCTACTTCAAGGAGAAAATTAATCAAAAGAACTTTCACTGCACTCCTGCCAGTTCCCATAGATTCAGTCCCTCCTACTTGTTTCTCTAGTTGAAGGACCTATGTTCCTAATGAGACCAGCTCCTCAACTTGTACGCTAGATCTCACGTTCCAGTATCTATCTACTCAAGGCCATCACTCCAGCATCATCCCCTCTTTCTCCCATATTATTAATATGTCTCGTTTGACCAATTATTGTCATCACACACAATCTATTATGTCTCCCGTCTTTGAAAAACTTCCTTTCTTCTCTTAACCCCATTTCCCTTTCAGCTATACTCCATTTCTTTGCTTCATTTTATAGCAAAAGGAAGCAATCAGCTATTTTTTTTAAATGTTAGATTTATTTTATTATTTATTCATTTATTTTTGCCACACCCATGGCAATTGGAAGTTCCCAGGCCAGGACTCGAATCTGAGCCACAGCTGCAAAAACGCTGGAACCTTGACCCACTATGCCAGGCCCAGGATCAAACCTGTGCTGCTGCACCAGGTCCTCAACCCACTGTGCCACAGCAGGAACTCCTGGATTTTTTTTTTTTTATTGAGGTGACATTGCTCTATAACATTATGTAAGTGTCGTGTGTACAACATTATATATTTACTTTTGTATACGCTACAGTGTGCTCACCACCGAAAATTTAGTTTCTATCTGTTGCTATAGAGTTGATCCCTTTACCCATCTCAACTCCCCCTACTTCCCCACCGGTAACTCTGTTCTCTGTATGTACATGTTTGCTTTTGTTTGTTTGGGTTTACTTATTACTTTGTTTTCCGTATTCTACGTATGAGTGAAATCATATGGTATTTGCCTTTCTTCATCTCAAAGCAGCTAATTTTTAGTCCTTTGTTTCTCTCTTCCCATTCTCTGATGAGCTCACTCCAGTCAGGCTTCCACCTCTACTGTTCTGCAAAACCTGCTCTTGTCAAGATCACCGGTGACTTTCACGTGGCCAGATTCAGTGGGCACATCTTAGTCCTCATCTCCCTTGACCTATCTGCCACATGTGCCATCAATTCTTCCTCCTGGAAACACTTTCTGTGCTTGGCTCCACGGTTACCACCCTTTGAGCTTTCTTCCTACCTCACCCGTCACTCCTTCTCAATTACTTTGGCTGATTCCTCCTCTTCTTCCAGACCTCTTAATCTGGTGTGCTCCAAGGTCCAGTTTTGAGCTATTTCTGTTCCAGTTCTTCCAATGATCTCACTTAGGTTTCTTTTTAAATTGTTATTTATGTATAACATTATTTAATCTTACAGTTTTCAAATTTTACCTAAATGCTGTCGGTTCCAAACTTGTCAGTAGCCCAGATCTTTCTCCTGGGTTGCAAGCTTTTATAACCAAATAGCTACTTACTTGGATGTCTAATGTAACATCTAGTGCATTTCAAATGTAACAAAACTAAGCTTCAGATCTTATGTGGTAAATGCTGTGCTGTACTGCCTGCATCCCCCTTTAGGACTGTGGCGCTCATCTCCCTAATTATAGAAAATCCCTATCTAAGAATAACTCTCAGCTAAAAGGAACTGTCTTGACTAAGGTAACATCCTCACTGGAGGCAGCTCCTATTCAATAACTGTGAGGCCTGTTACCCTTGCCTCAGTTTGAGACAACTCTTAGGAGTTATCCCAGCTCCACATGGGATGAACTGAGGTCTCTGTCAAAGCTGGATCACAGTCCTGCTTCTCTGCCCAGTCCTACCTCTCTCACTCTCTTTACAGATGATGTTCCAGAGAACAGTTTCTGGGAATAGTAGTCTCTGTCTGAGATCTGTTTCCTGAGAAACATGCCCCAGATAGTAAATATTGAGAATGGTCCTAAGGAATAGACTCTTAAAGGGTTTTTGAACTGGATCCCCATTGGCTGGGAATGAAAGCTTCATCACTGGCTGTGGGTGGGGGTATGCATAGCTCTTGGTATTCCGTAGTGTTTTTTAAAATCATGTAGTGGATTATTACCATTAGTCATTCTATTAGTTGAGAGGGGTGTTTCTATCTCTACTGTAATTGTGGGTCTGTTTATCCATTCAGTTCAGGTTTTGATGTTCTGCTATCAAGTGCTTGCTATGGTTTCTTGAGAATTAACCCTTCTGTCATTGTAAATATTCTTCTTTAACCCTTGTTGTATATCTTATTCTGAATGAGAATTTTATTTCTTTGTACACTTTGCTTCACTTTGGCCTTTTTTTTTATTGTTCAGAAGTTACTTTTTTTGTTATAATGGTTTTTATTTTTTCCTTTATAGCTGGTTTACGGTGTTCTGTCAATTTTCTACTATACAGCAAGGTGACCCAGTTACACATACGTGTATATCTTCTTTTTTCTCACATTATCATGCTCCATCATAAGTGACTAGACATAGTTCCCAGTGCTATACAGCAGGATCTCATTGCTTATCCATTCCAAAGGCAATAGTTTGCATCTATTAACCCCAAATTCCCAATCCATCCCCGTCCCGCCCCTTCCCTCTTGGCAACCACAAGTCTGTTTTCCATGTCCATGATTTTCTTTTGTAGAAAGTTTCATTTGTGCCATATATCAGATTCCAGATTTCCAGTGAAATCATTTGGTACTTGTCTTTCTCTTTCTGTCTTAATTCACTTAGTATGAGCATCTCCAGTTCCATCCATGTTGCTGCAAATGGCATTATTTTTTTCTCTTTTATAGCTAGGTAGTATTACATTGTGTATATATACCACATCTTTTTTTTTTTTTGTCTTTTTGCCTTTTTTATCTAGGCAGCATATGGAGGTTCTCAGGCTAGGGGTCTAACAGGAGCTGTAGCCGCCAGCCTTCGCCACAGCCACAGCAACGCGGGATCCGAGCCGAGTCTGCAACCTACACCATAGCTCATGGCAACGCCGGATCCTTAACCCACTGAGCGAGGCCAGGGATCGAACCTACAAACTCATGGTTCCTAGTCAGATTCATTTCTGCTATGCCATGATGGGGACTCCATATTGTTTGCAGACTTTTTATGATGGACATTCTGACTGGTGTGAGGTGATACCTCATTGTAGTTTTGATTTGCATTTCTCTAATGATTAATGATGATGAATATCTTTTCATGTGCATTTAGCCATCTGTGCCTGTTTTTGGAAAAATGTTTATTCAGGTCTTCTGACCATTTTTGTTTAGGTTCGATTTTTTGTTATTAAGTTGTAAGAGCTGCTCATATATTTTGGATATTAATACCTTGTTGGTCATATCATTTACAAATATTTTCTCCCTTTTCATATGTTGTCTTTTTACTTTGTCAATGATTTCTGTTGCAATGCAAAAGATTTTAAGTTTAATTAGGTCCTATTTGTTTATTTTTACTTTTATTTTTTTGCCTAGCAGATTAACCACTCCCAAATATTTCTACAATTTATGTCAAAGAATGTTCTACCTATGTTTTCTTCTAGGAGTTTTATTGTTTTAGGCCTTACATTTAGGTCTTTAATCCATTTTGAGTTTTTTTTTTAATATGGTGTTAGAGAATGTTCTAGTCTCATTGCTTCACAAATAGCTGTCCAGCTGCCCCAGCACCACTTATTAAAGAGACAGTCTTTTTTCCACCGTATAGTCTTGCCTTCTTTGTTGTAAATTAATGACCATAGGTGCATGGATTTATTTCTGGGCTCTGTATTCTGTTTCATTGATCTGTGGGTCTCTTTTTCTGCCAATACCACACTGTTTTGATACTGTAACTTTGTAGGATAGTCTGAAGTCTGGGGGTGGTTGAAACTCCAGCTTTTTTTTTTTTTTTTCTCAAGAGTTCTTTGACAATTTGGAGGTCTGTTGTGGTTCCATATGAATTTTAGGGTTATTCTAGTTCTGTGAAAAATGTCATGTGTATTTTGATAGGCATTGCATTAAATCTGTAGATTGCTTTGGGTGGTATGGTCATTTTAATAATATTAATTCTAATCCAACAGCATGGGATAGCATTATATTTTGTTATGTCATCTTCAATTTCCTTCATCAATGTTTTATAGTTTTCAGGGTGTAGGTCTTCTACCTCCTTGGTTAAGTTTATTCCTATGTATTTTATTCTTTTTTTTTTTTTTTTGCCTTTTTGTCATTTTAGGGCCGCACCTGCGGCATGTGGAGATTCCCAGGCTAGGGGTCTTATCGGAGCTGTAGCCACTGGCCTACGCCGCAGCCACAGCAACGCAGGATCCGAGCCGCGTCTACGACCTACACCACAGCTCACGGCAACGCCGGATCGTTAACCCACTGAGCAAGGCCAGGGACCGAACCCACAACCTCATGGTTCCTAGTCGGATTCGTTAACCACTGCGCCACGACGGGAACTCCTATTTTATTCTTTTTGATGTGATTTGTAAAGGGGTTTTAAAATTTTTCTAATAGTTCATTATTAGTGTGTAGAAAAGCAACATATTTCTCTGTATTAATCTTGTATCCTGCAACTTTACTGAAATCACTTAGCAGTTCTAGCAGTTCTTTTGTTTTCTATAAAATTTTCATGTCATTTGCAAACATTGACAGTTTTACCTCTTCCCTTCCAATTTAAATGCCTTTTATTTCTTTTTTTTTTTTTTTTTGTCTTTTTGCCTTTATGTAGAGCCGCACCCGCAGCATATGGAGGTTCCCAGGCTAGGGGTCTAACAGGAGCTGTAGCTGCCAGCCTTCGCCACAGCCACAGCAACGTGGGATCCGAACCGCGTCTGCAACCTACACCACAGCTCACGGCAACGCCGGATCCTTAACCCACTGAGCAAGGCCAGGGATCGAACCCGCAACCTCATGGTTCTTAGTCAGATTTGTTAACCACTGAGCCACGAAGGGAACTCCGCCTTTTATTTCTTTTTCTTGTCTGATTGCTATGGCTACGACTTCCAATACTATGTTAAATAGAAGTAGTGAGAGGGGGCATCTTTGTCTTGCTCCTGCATTTAGATAAAAGTATCTCAGCTTTTTGCCATTGAGTATGATATTAGCTGTGGGTTTGTTGTAAATGGTCTTTATTATGTTGAGATATGTTCCCTCTACACCCACTTGATGAGAATTTTTATAATGGTTGTTGAATTTTGCCAAATGATTTTTCTGCATCTATTGATATGATAATGTGATTTTTATCCTTCTTTTTATAATGTGGTATATCACACTGATTGATTTGGGGGAAGACTGAGCCATTCTTGTGTCCTTGGAATAAATCCAACTTGATCATGGTTTATGTTCCTTTTTATGTATTGTCAGATTCAGTTTGCCAATATTTTGTTGAGAACTTTTGCATCTATATTCATCAAAGATATATTGTGTATAATGTATATAGCCTGTAATTTTCCTTTTTGTAGTGCCTTTGTCTGTTTTGTTAAAGGGGTAATGGTGGCCTTGTAGAATGAATTTGGGAGTATTGTATCCTTTTCAGTTTTTTGGAATATTTTAAGAATGATAAATATTAACTCTCCTTTATATGTTTGAAATAATTCCCCAGTGAGCCCATTCAGTCCTGGATTTTTGTTTTTTGGGAGCTTTTTTGGGGGGGAAGGGAGGGGTTCAGTTTTGTTTTTGTTTTTTTTACTACAAATTTAATTTCATTGCTAGTGATCTGTGTGTCCAAATGTTCTGTTTCTTAATTAAGTCTTGGCAGGTTGTATGTTTCTAGAAGTTTGTCCATTTCTTCTAGGTTGTCTGGTTTGTTTTCATATAACTGTAGTATTCTCTTGTGATTTTTTTTTTTTTTTGTGGGTATATCTATGGTATTGGTTGTTGTTTAGTCTCTTTCATTTCTTAATTTATTTAGGTCTTCTTTTCTTCTTGATGAGTCTGCCTAAAGGATTATCAGTTTTTTTTTTTTAACAGCTCTTGGTTTCATTGACCTTTTCTATTGCTTTTTGGTCTTTTATTTCATCTCATTTATTATTTATTTCATACTACAGTCTTTGTGCCTTGTTCTTCTTTTCTAATTCCTTTAGATGATGGGTTAGGCTGTTTGAGATTTTTCTTGTTTCTTAAGGTAGACCTATGTGACTCTAAACTTCTCTCTTAAGACCAATTTACTGCATACCATAAATTTTGGTTTTATTTCCATTTTTATTTTGCTCAAGTTATTTTCTGATTTTCTGTTTGATTTTTTTTCATTGATCCACTTTTTTTTCCCCAGTGTCATGTTTTTAGTCTTCTGGAGGACATTTTATGTGCATTTAAAAAGAGTTGTATTTGGAGTTCCTGTCATGACACAGCAGTTAATGAATCCAACTAGGAACCACGAGGTTGTGGGTTTGATTCCTGGCCTTACTCAGTGGGTTAAGGATTTGGTGTTGTCACGAGCTGTGGTGTAGGTTGCAGATGTGGCTCGAATCTGGCACTGCTGTGGCTGTGGTGCAGGCCAGTGGCTACAGCTCGGATTAGACCCTTAGCCTGGGAACCTCCATATGCCATGGGTGCAGCCCTAAGAAGCAAAAAAAAAAAAAAGAAAAAAAAGAAAAAAAAGAAGAGTTGTATTTTGTTGTTTTTGCATGGAATGTTTTGTAAGTCCAGCTAGTAAGTCCAGCTAGTCTACTGTGACATTTAAGGTCGCTGTTGTCTTACTGAATTTCTGTCTGAATGATCTGTCCATTGATGTAAGTGTGGTGTTAGATTCCCTAATGTAATTGTATTATTTTCAATTTATCCCTTTAATTCTGTTAATATATGCTTTGCCTATTTAGGTGCACCTCTATTTGTTGCATATATGTTAAGGAGTGTAATATCCTCTTCTTGTATTAATCCCTTTATCATTATATAATGCATTTCTTTGTCTTTTGTTATAGACTGTGTTTTAAAGTCTATTTGGCTGATAGGAGTATTTTGCTACCCCTACTTTCTTGTTTCCATTTTCAGGAAATATTTTTTCCATCCCCTCACTTTCTCTGTGTGTCTTTAACCCTGACATGAGTCTCCTGGAAATAGAAAATAGATAGGTCTTGATTTTTAATCCAATCAGCTGCCCTTTGTCTTTTGATTAGAACATTTTGTCCATCAACATTTAAAGTAATATTAATTGGTATTGTACTCATTGCCACTTTACTATTTGTTTTCTGGTTATTGTTGTAGTACTCTGTTTTTTTATTCTTCTTGTTTCTTTCCTTGTGGTTTGAAGATTTTCTTTAGTGTTATGCTTATAGGCCTTTCTCTCTAGAGTTTGTGTATATATTGTAGGTTTTCAATTTGTGTTTATCATGGGGCTTATATATGTTGATTTATAACTATATCTACTTGTTTTAAAGAGGTTGTCCTTTAATTTCAAACATCCTAAAGGATCTACATTTTTACTCCCCTCACCACATTTTGTGTGTGTGTGTGTGTGTGTGTGTGTGTGTGTTTGTGTGTGTGTGTTTTGAGGGGCTGCACTCAAGGCATATGGAGGTTCCTAGGTTAGGAGTCAGATCTGAACTACAGCCACTGGCCTATGCCACAGCCATGGTAATGCTGTATCTGAGCCACATCTGCAACCTATACCACAATGCCAGATACTGAACCTAGTGAGCAAGGCCAGGGATCAAACCTGCATCCTCATGGATACTAGTCATATTCGTTTCCACTGAGCCAACACAGGAACTGCCATTTTGTGTTTTTGATGCCATATTTTACATCTTCGTGTTTATTGCTTTACTGATTATTGTATTAATAGTTGATTTTACAATTTTTTAATCTTTTAATATTTGTAGTAGCTCATTTAAGTGGTTGAACCTAAGCTTTACTATATATTTTCCTTAACTAGTGGGGTTTTTCTTTCTTATAGATTCTTACTTTTGTTATAGCCTTTTCTTTTACTCTTAGAGAAGATCCTTTTATGGTAGGTTTTAATATTGATAAAATCTTAGTTTTTTCTTGTCTGAGAAGTTCTTTATCTTTTTTTTTTTTTTTTTTGCCACACCTATGGCATATGGAATTCCTGGGCTTCGGATTGAATTGGAGTTGCAGCTGCTGGCCACAGTCACAGCCACAGCCACAGCAACATGGGTTCTGAGCAGCATCTTTGACCTACATCATAGCTAACAGCAATGCCGAATCCTTAACCCAGAGTGAGGCCAGAGATCAAACCCTTATCCTCAGGGATACTATTTGGGTTCTTACCCAGCTGAGCCATGAGGCGAGCTCTTATCTCTCCTTCTAAGTGCCTTGCTGGCTAGAGTATCCTAGGTTCCAGGGTTTTCCCTTTCAGCACTTTAAATATATCGTGTCACTCCCCTCTGGCCTGCAGAGTTTTTGCATAAAAACCAGTTGATAGCCTTATGGGGCTTCCCTTGTATATGATTCTGTTTTTCTCTTGCTACCCTTTATAATTACAAAAGTTACCTATTGTGGTCTTAAAGGGATATCCTTATGTGGGAACATCCCTATACAGTCTTCATGTACCCAGTGGCTTTGGTGGGAGTGTTGGATTTGATGTGAAGAGAAATCACATATTTCCTCAGGGTGCCCTGGAAGCTATCACCTGGGGAGGAGCTAGGGCTAGAGATGAAGGAGCTAGGGCTGGAGCCAGCTGTGAGCGAGGGCTTCCTCTTCATTCAGTGGTCATATCTGCTTTCTGTTCAGTGGCATAGGTCTGTCGCAAGTTTCTAGAGCAGAAGCCCTGATGTTTGGGTCCAAGCCAAAGGGAAAGTGTGCAACACATGGGCTCCTCATGTGGGTCGTAGCATGGGCTGTGGTGGTCCAGCTACAGATGGAGATCAGAGCTGTTTCTCATGCACTGCCTGTGAAAGTGCCAGTATTGGCTGTCCATTCCCTGCTCAGCCACTGCTTTGAATTTGAGCTGCCTCTGTTTCTCATAGCCACGCTCCCAAGCAGGGCTAGAATATTTGCTCATCCTGAGGTGTGCACCAGAGCCATCAAGGGAAACCAGCAAGTCTGCCCTTTCTGCCCTACTTCAGGAGCAAGAAAGGATGTGTGCACTCCTCATGAGCAGAGGTCAGGCTTCCCTCAGCCGTCTTGTTCATGTCACCAGCCCTCCAACCAGCCAAGGGTTCTCATCTTCCCTGTGTCAAACCCTAGGACCAGGACTCCCAATATTTGGCTCAAACTACTCACTCCCCAGGGAGAATCCCCGCCTGTGTTATTCCTTTCCTCTCAATCCCTTCCCAGGTCACAAGTACCTACCTGATTGCTTCTCTTCCCTTACTACCCAGTTCCATTTCTTATAGCCTTATTTGTGCAGGAGTTGTTCTGCCAGTCTTCAGTTAGTTTTCAGTGAGAATTCGTCCACGTGTAGATGTATTTTTGATGTGTTTGTGGGGAGCTGAGTTCTACATCCTCCTACTCTGCCATCTTGATCTCTCCAAAAATAGGAAAATCCTTAAGCTTAATTTTGGTGTGTACATTATAATCTTCTGGGTCATACTTTGCAGTGTTACCCTGAGGTATTCTGGGTTTGGGCCCCAACTGAGTCTAGATATAATAAGGCATGGCAAGTGGATCTCTTAAGAGAATTACCATTACTTGTAATACAGTTACCTCAGGTGAAGTCATCATGGGCTTTCAACTAAAAGAAAGCTAGTCTCCTCAAATAGGAGTGGCTGCTTCTATTGGCAAGGAAAGTTAATGGAGATTTAGGGGTTCAAGTTTCTAAGATTTTTACAAATTCACTGTATTTTCCCATCATAATTATCAGAATCCCACTCATTCCTAAGCCAATGCCCTAGCTGGCACACAAGAGACCTAGAGAAATTGTGGATTTACAATTTACTTTATAATTATGCTATCTACAGAATCAAGTTTTTGTTCTAATATTAAAGCTTCATCAGTTTTGAGAGATGAAAGATTTTCTGGTTGTTTGACCTTGCTTTGAGTGAGAAATTTAATACCTGAGACTGTCATTTTTTCCAGTCAGTTTCCCATTGTAATCAGTAACAGCAGTCAGTAAACAATCTTGTCTTTGTTCTCACCATAAAGGTCAATTATAGCGGTAATTTGGCATTTCAAAACCTGGTTTTCAACAAATGTTTTATTTCAGACAATGACTATTGATAATTTTAAGCATCTGTTTTGTTACTGCAACACCGTTAATGATAAGATACCCTATTTTCCATTGGCTATGATGTCATTAATAACATTCAAATTCTGTCAGATCAGATATCCAAGCCTATACTTCCGCCTTTGCAGTATAGGATTCACCACCACTCCTGATATAAAATGCTATAGCAGGTAGTGTTCACAGGGGGAAAAAAAAAAAACTTCTCTAGGTATTTCAACCTACAGGAATTTAGCATAGGAAATAAGTGATAAAATTGTTGGAAGAGCAAAAAGAAGGATGGAGAGCAGGTAGTACTACTCTCTGTGGAAGCTTTTACCCTTCCTGTAGAGAGAGATTCATTCCAAAACAGGGAACATTAGCTAATGGTACCACAGGAGTCTGTTTCTGCTACTGAAGTGCTAGTGTCACTGCTAGATCCATAAGAAGACAATTTCTTCTTTATTCTTTCTTCTTCTAATCTCTCATGTATGACTATTAAATTGGCAGAATATAGGATGGAACCCTGCTGGAAAGGGAGCCTGAGAATTAAGGTTTCCAGGTCTTTTGTTCCTGTAAGGCAGAGAAAATATACAAGGATCGAGATTGTGCTGAGAGCCAACACAAAGTATCTAATACACCTTGACATTGCAAAGTGGGAAAAAATACTTGTGGAAAAAGAATAGAGAAAGGAGTTCTTTAGAACATCAGTTTTAAGAACTTATATGTATGGAGGGGTTGAGAATCTGGATATCGACTTTCTAAAACTATATTATGCAAATACTTGGGAAATTTTTTTTGGGTGGTTGCATACCCCAGTTTGAAGACCCCTATCTAGACACTAATATTGCCTGAGAACACATACCCTCCAGTCAGCTTCCTCAAGGCACATCTGACCTCTTTGTTTCTCAGACTGTAGATGATGGGGTTTAACATGGGGGTCATAACACAGAAGAACACAGAGACAAGAATGTCTACGTCCAGGGAGTAGCCTTCTCTGGGTCTGTCATAGTTGAAGTTGGCCGTTCCATAAAAGACTATCACCACAGTGAGGTGGGATGCACAGGTAGAGAAGGCCTTGGTCCTGCCCTGAGCAGAGGGAATCCTAAAGATGGCAGAGATGATGAGTATGTAAGACAGTGCAGTTAACAAGCAGGGGCTTAGGCCAATGGCAGCACTGGCCACATGGAGCACAAACTCATTGAGAGAGGTGTCTGAGCAGGAGAGCTTCAGGAGCAACGGGACATCACAGAGAAAGTGGCTGATCTGATTGGGCCCACACAGAGTGAGTGTGGCTGCCAGCACTGTGTGTGTCACAGAATTCACCAGCCCACATAGCCAGGACCCTGCCACCAAACAAA
>PVHT020000034.1:4764233-4782863 GCA_004024745.2 Catagonus wagneri
AGAAAGTGGCTGATCTGATTGGGCCCACACAGAGTGAGTGTGGCTGCCAGCACTGTGTGTGTCACAGAATTCACCAGCCCACATAGCCAGGACCCTGCCACCAAACAAACACAGACCTTCATACCCATGAGGACTGGATATTGAAGAGGGTGGCAGATGGCTACATAGCGGTCATAAGCCATAGCAGCCAATAAGACACATTCAGTACCAGCACATGTCACAAGGAAGAAAATCTGGGAGAGGCAGCCCCTGTAGGAGATGGTCTTCTTCTCCCGGAAGAAGTTCACCAGCATGACTGGAATGGTGGTGGACGTGTAGCAGATGTCCAAGAAACTCAGGTTGCTGAGGAAATAATACATTGGAGTGTGGAGAGCAGCACTGATCCTGGTGGCCATTATTATGAGTATGTTCCCGAGGAGAGTTGTCAGGTAAATGACCAGGAAGACCAGGAAGAACAAGCCCTGTAGATTGGGGTGGTTGGAAAATCCCAAGAAGATGAGTTCAGTGACATCTGTGTGATTGTTCATTTCAAGTGGTGTCACGGCTACAAAACAATGAGAAAAAAGAAGCCATAATGAGAAAAGTACAAAGAGCACCCCAAATTGGCATGTTTTCAGGGAGACCATAACTTCCCTCTCAACAGATATGTCCAACTCAGGCCCAGACACTTCCCACATATTTTTGCGTGACTCCTAGTACCTGAGAATATATAGAGATTTGGTCAAAACTTATAACAAGCTGTTAGCCCCTACATCAGAAGAAGCTAATTTCTCATTAGCTATGCAAAATCTCCCTTCTAATATTATACTTTACTGCAGTAAATTCTTTTTTGCAAATATTTTATTTTTTATTTTTTTATTTTTTGTCTTTTTGCCTTTTATGTAGAGCCGCACCCACGGCATATGGAGGTTCCCAGGCTAGGGGTCTAACAGGAGCTGTAGCCACCGGCCTTCACCACAGCCACAGCAACGCGGGATCCGAACCGCGTCTGCGACCTACACCACAGCTCACGGCAACGCCGGATCCTTAACCCACTGAGCAAGGTCAGGGATCGAACCTGCAACCTCATGGTTCTTGGTCAGATTTGTTAACCATTGAGCCATGAAGGGAACTCCGATATTTTTTAAATAGTAAAATTTCATTGCAAAAAATTAAGAAAATGCAGAAATATAGACCCATCCATAGAATCAGTGCTACCTTTCAGTGTATTCCATTTTAGGTTTTTTTTCTATATTTGAATTTTATTTCTATTTATATGCCTAAAATATCAGAAGCACAAATTCCCAAGAATGCATTATATTCTATCATGCACAATAAATTTAGTATATCTCTTTGATTGAATGTTTAGTTTGCTGTTATTATTTTGCTATTATAAACAATAGAATGAAAAGTTTCCTACTTAAATATCTGTGAACACCTCATTTCTTTGGAATAAAATTTTGTTGGTCTGTTTTAAAATAAAAATAGCTTTTTATCAATATGAACATCTACCTTTTAAGACTTATAAGAAATATCCCCCTCCCTCTAAGCAAAATTCCTGTGTCTGCACTGGAAGTACAGCCAAGAAAGTGGTCCTTTTCTCTCAGAGTGATACCCCTGGTCTATGCGTAGAACTCTGAGTGTTGACAGTAGACCTTCATCTTCTCAATTTGTTCCTCCTGGCATGGAATCTTTGTCCTGTAAGTGAGCTTGGGCAGAAGAATTTAAGACTCTGTATTCTTGCTCTCAGATAAGATGGCAGAGTAGAAGGACTTGAGCTCACCTCCTCTCACAAAAACGTGAAAATCACAACTAACTGCCGAACAACCATTGACAAAAAAGTCTGAAACCTATGAAAAAAACATATTGTACATCCAAAGACAAAGAAGAAGTCACAATGAGATGGTAGGAGGGGTGCTTTTGCAATGTAATAGAATTCCCTTTTTGCTGGGTGAACAACACACAAACTAGAAAATAATTCTATCGCAGAGGTTCTTCCATAGGAGGGAGAGTTCTGAGTCCCACATCAGGCTCCCCAGCCTAGGGCCTGGCATTGGGAGGAGGAGCCCCCAGAGCATTATGGCTTTGAAGGCCAGTAGGGCTTGAATGCAAGAGCTCCACAGGAAATAGAGACTCTTCTCTCAGAGGGCACAGACGAGGTTTCAAGTGCACTGGGACCCAGGGCAAAGCCGTAACTCCATAGGAGCCTGGGTCAGAGCTACCTATGGGTCTTGGAAGGTCTTGGAAGGTCTCCTGAGGAGATGGGGGTTGGCCGTGGCTCACTGTGTGGGATAAGGACACTGGTGGTGGAGACCCCTGGGAATATTCATCTGCCTGAGCTTTCCTGGAGGTTGGCATTTTGGCACTGTTACCTAGCCCCAGCAGCCTTCAGGCCTACTCCAATGCTGGGACACTTCAGGTCAACTGACCGACAAGGTGGGAACACAGCCCCACTCATCCACAGGCTACCTAAAGTGGTTCTGAACCCACAGTTGCCTCTAAACACATCCCATTGACATGGCCCTGCCCGCCAAAGGGAGGAGACCCAACTCCACACACCAATGGACAGACACCAGTTTCTCCCACCAGGAAGCCTGCACAAGCCCCTAGACCAGCGTCACCCACCAGGGGGCAGACACCAGAAGAAAAAGGAACTACAGTCTTGCAGACTGTGAAATGGGTACAGCAAATACAGAAAGTTAAACAAAATGAGATGACAGAAAAATGTATTTCAGAAAAAAAGAAAATAAAACCCCAGAACAACTAAGTGAAGTGGACATAGACAATCTACCTGAAAACGAGTTCAGTGTAATGATAGTAAAGATGATTCAAGATCTCAGAAAAAGAATGGAGGCATAGACTGAGAAGGTACAAGAAATATTTAACACAGAGCTAGAAGATCTAAAGACGTATAATATTTAAAAAAATAATTATATATACTTAGGTATTTTTCCTCATTGAGGTAATCTTTCGTAATCCAAAATTTAACCTCAGGAGTTCCCGTTGTAGCTCAGTGGTTAACGAATCCAACTAGAAACAGTGAGGGTGCGGGTTCGATCCCTGGCTTTGCTCAGTGGGTTAAGGATCCGGCGTTGCCGTGAGCTGTGGTGTAGGTTGCAGTTGCAGCTCGGATCCTGCGTTGCTGTGCCTGTGACCTAGGCCGGTGGCTACAGCTCCGATTAGACCCTTAGCCTGGGAACCTTCATATGCTGTGTGTGACCCTAGAAAAGACACACACACACACAAAAAATTTTAACTTCAGTCAAATATTACACATTTTCTGAAAAGATAATTTTTTAATTAAATTATCCATTCTACTCTCTGAACCATTGTTGCGAACTTCAATTCCATTTAACTTTCAGTCTGGGAAGCAAATGATAGAGTAGAAAGAGTGAGCTCTTTAGACACAGCAAATAGACTTGTGGTTGCCAAGGGGGGTTAGGGAGGGAGAAGGATGGACTGGGAGCTGGGGCTAGTAGGTGTAAATTATTACATTTAAAATTGATAAATAAAAAAGTCCTACTGTGTAGCATAGGGAAATATATCCAATTGCCTGGGATAGACCATGCTGGAAAAGAATATAGAAAAGAATGTATATATGTATGTAACTGAGTCACTTTGCTGTACAGAAGAAATTGGCACAACCTTGTAAAACAACTATAATTTTAACAAAATGCAATGTGGGCAATAAGTAAGTAAGTAAATACATGAATACATACATACATTTTTTTAAAAAAAGAAAGAGTGCGCTCTGGAGCCAGATAGATGTGAGTTATAATCTTATATCTGCTGCTTACTAGATAGGGATAGTGGATAAATTAACTGATCTCTGTTCCTTAATTTCCTCATTCTATTCTGATATCAATAATGCCTATCTCATGATTGTTAAGAAAATTAGCATAACTTTTTATAAGGTTAGAAAGCCTCCCCCCCATGCCTACTCTACTGATGGTATTACAGATATACTACATATATAATATTTATTTAGTCTTGTTAATATATTAAATTATATTGATTGACTCTTTGAATGTTGAACTAGCCTTGCATTCCTGGGATCAACTTTAATTGATTTTGTTGTATTATCTTTTTATATATTGCTGGATCACATTGGCTAATATTCTACTGAGAAGTGTTGCATCTATGTTCATGAGGGATGATTTGGTCTATAGTTTGTTGTGATGTCTTTTTCTAGTTTTGCTATCAATTTTCAGGACAATGCTGGCCTTATAAAATGTACTGGAAAGTTTCTCTCCTTTTAAAATTTTTTTAGGAGAGATTGTGTAGAATTGGTATTATTTCTTTCTCAAATGCCTGGTCATATTCAATAATGAAACTGTATGGGCCTGGACTTTTAATTTTTGAAAGGTTTTAAATTACAAATTTAGTTTCTTTAGCATACATATAAATATTCAGGGTATCTGTTTCTTCTTGAGTTTTTGTACTTTTAAGAAAGTGGTGTATTTCATTTCTTTTGTTGACTTTTTAAGCATATAGTTGTTCATAGTATTCCATAATTGTCCTTTTAATGTGGAGTCGGTATTGATGTCTCTTCTTTTATTCTTGCTATTAATAATTTATTCCTTTTAGCTTTTTTCCTTGGTCATTCTGACTAGGGATTTATTAACTTAATTATTCTTTTCATTGAACCAGTTTTTGGCTTCATTGATTTTATCAATTATTTTCAGTCTTAATGATTTATTCTTTGATTTTTATTATTTCCTTGCTTTTGTTTTATTTGGGGTTTAATATATTCTTATTTTTCTACTTTCCTAAGGTGGAAGCTCAGGTAATAATTTTAGATATAAACTTTTCTATTATGTGTTAAATGCTATATATTTTGCTCTAAACCCTACTTTACTTGAATTCACAAGTTTTGATGTATTGTGCTTCTGTTTTTGTTCAGTTCAAAATATTTTTTCATTTCATCTAAGTATTTCCCTCATTGCCCCAAGAGTCATTTGGAAGTGTGTGAATTAGTATCCAAATATTTGGGGATTTTCCAGATGTCTTTCTGTTTTTATTATTCTATTATAGTCAAAAATTTATCTGCATGACATTTACTATTTTAAATTTGTTAATTTTCTTATAGTTAGAATATGATCTATCTCAGTGAACCTTCCGTGTGCACTTGAGTAGAGTGTATAGACTGGTCTTGTAGGTGGACTATTTTATAAATATTAATTTAATTAATTAATTGATTTCAAGACATCTGTGTCCTTACTGATTTTCTGCCTACTTGTTCTCTCAGTTAATGAGAAGGGAGTGTTGAAGTCTCCAACTATATAATTGCACATTCATCTATTTCTCCTTTCACAGCTATCAGTTTTTGTGTCATGTAACTTGAAACTCTTTCAGGCATGTACACATTAAGGAGTGTTATATTTTCTTGGAGATTTTACTTCTTTATCATTATGTAATATCCCTTTTTAAAACTGAAGTGTAATATTCATTTTTATCTCTGATAATCTTGCTTACTCCAAAGTTGATTTTGTCTGAAATTATATAGCTACCTCATATTTGTTTTGGTTGTTGTTTGCATAGTATGTATTTCTCCATCTTCTTAATGTTAATATTGTTATCTCCTTATATTTAAAGTGTGTTTCTCTTAGACAATATAGAGTTGGATATTGATTTTTTTATAAGTTTAATCTGATAATATCTGCCTTTTAACTTGTATTTAGATCATTCACATTCGAAGTAATTATTGATATGTTTGAGTTAAAATCTGCTGTCTTACCAGCTGTTTTTTGTTTGTTCCATTTACTCCTGGTTTCTTGTCCCCTCTTTTTCTCACTCCAGTCCGTTTAATTGACTGTATTTTACGATTTTATTTTCTTACATCTCCTTTTACTTATTACTTACTCTTTGCAAAATTTTCTAGTTGTTACCCCAGGAATTACAAAATACCTTTATAATCTGAGTCCGGCTTCATATACCATTTCAACATAGTTGTAAGACCTTACATTTCCAATTTCTTTCTCACTTCCTTTTTATATTGTCACACATTTCACTTTTACATATGTTATTAACATGCACTACATTGTTATGATTTTTTATTTGAACTGCCAATTTTGAGCATTAAAGTTAAATTAACTTCATTTTGCTACATTAGTTTCTAATGGCTGTCATAACAAATTACCACAAGTCTAGTGACTTGAAACTAAAGAAAATCTATGTTTTCACAGTTCAGGAGGCTTAGTAGTCTGAAATCAAGGTGTCAACAGGTCTGTGGTCTCTCTTGAATGCTCTAAAGGAGAATCGTTTCTTGCCTCCTCTTAGTTCCTAGAAATTGTTGGTATTCCCTGTCTTGTAACTACATCACTTTCATCTTTGTCTCTTTTCACATGGCCTTCTTTTCTGTGTGTTTCTGTGTGTCCTTTCCTTTTCTTGAAAGGACACAGTTACAGAATTTAGGGCCCTGCCTAATTTAGGAAGACCTCATCTTAACATAAGTAATTGCATCTTTAAATGTAATTTGGAATTCATATCACATTCTGAGGTTCTGGGTAGACGTGAATTTTGGGGGGATGCTATTCAATCCAATACATCTACTTTCATTTAATTCATTTCTAATACTCTATTTATTTGTATAGGTCCAAATTTCTGATTTGGATATATAATCCTTTTCCCTGAAGAACTTCCATTAACATTTCTGTTAGAGTATATCTGAAGGTAATGCACCCCTTCCTTGTTTCTGTTTCTTTGAAAAAAATTTTAATTCTCTTAATATATGGAGGATCATCTGAGTTGACAGGTTTTTTTTTTTTTCTTTTAGCACTTTAAAGATGCCATGCCACTGTCTTCTTGTTTGCATGTTTTTTGTTGAGGAGTCTGCTGTATTTCTTATTCATGGTGTTCAGTCAAGTTGAGTTTTTCCTTCTAGCTGGTTTCAAGATATTATTTTTGTCTTTATAGAAGTTTGAGTATAATGTGCCTAGGGTTTTACTTTATTTTTATATAAGTCCTGCTCTGTGTTCTCTGAACTTTGGATCTGTTATGAATTTTGGAAAATTCTCAGCCTTTATTTCTTCAAATGTATCTATTTTTTGCTCTATTCTGTCTCTTCTTTCTGGGATTCCAATTATATTTGCTATTATGCCATAGTTCTTTGATGCTCTGTTCCTTTTAAATTCCTTATTCTCCTTGTGTTTTGGTTTGGGCAGTTTCTATTGACCTATCTTCAAATTTAAATTCTTTCTTTGGCTATGTCAAGTCTACAGATAAGCCCATCAAAAGGCACTCTTCATCTTTGTTATTGTGTTTTTATTTCTGGCATTTCTGTTTTATTTTTTCTTTCCACTTCTTTGCTGAAATTAACCCTTTCCATTAAAAACTTTAGCCTATTAATAGTTATTTTAAATTCCCTGTTTGGTAGTTTTAATATTTCTCTCATATCTGAGTCTGGTTCTGATGTTTTTTTTAATCATATCTTCAGAATGAATTTTTTTTATCATTTTTGGCATGCATATTTAATTTTTGTTGAAAGCGTGACATACTGTATGTAAATACTGAGTAAAATATTTTTTGGCTTGGAGATGAGCACATCTTGCCTTCTATTATGCCTTTAGTGTGAGGTTTAATTTAGTGGGCAGTTAGACTGAGTTTGAAGGTTTTCCTGTGGTCATCCTGAGTCCACCATGGGCTTCAAATTACTCTGGTGATACTTCGTATTTTAGGTATGGGGTAATGTGACCATATTTCTGCTTCTTGTTTTACTTTGGGTTTTCCATTTTTCCTGTTCTCTACAGACAATCTGTTTCTTCAAGATCTCCTAGCTGCATTCTACTGTTATAATATTTACTTGACGCTTGTTAGTGTGCTGGTGGTATTCTTAGTCTTAGGTACTGTGAAACTGGATTTGAGGGGTGCTGCTTTCACAAGTGATCCCGCTCCTCCTCCAGCTGTAGTGCCTTGTCTAGCACATAATCCTGCTTTCCACCCCCAAGGAGAAGACTTTTTTGCCCCTGCTCCTTTTCTGAGCTGTAATGAGTTTTCAAAGTGCCCTAAAGTAGCAGTTTTGTTCTTACCCTTGCATATTTCAACATTTGTTCTGCAGTAGAAATACATGAAATGAATCTCAGAGAGGTTTTGGCACTTTATGCTACTATTCCTTTTCTTCATTGTCCACCACCTGCCTAAGTCCAGCCCCAAAGAACATCATTAGGGGACCTTTCTCAGAATACTTTCTGGTCTTTCTTGTGAGCGTCTAGTAGAGTTCATGGAGAAGAAGTAAAAAGGGACAAACCTTCTTAGGTCTACAGCCCTCAGGAAATTCACACTCTCATGCTAGCCTACACTTAGTCTCTAGAAATTCATTAAATATTTTAAACTGAGTCTTTTTATCAATTATAAGGCATCTAGTGGTTTATGTCTCAGGCAAAAATATCATGAATTCTTGTTATTGCCTGTCTTAACCTACATTTTGTTTTAGCTGTTGGACTTGTGACCTCAATTCCCTGATGGGTTCAAGAGAAGTTATTAATTTCCATTTCTCTTGCTTTTTGTTGTTAGTGTGATGATATGAACAACGTGCTTTCCACTTTTTTAAATCTTCAAGCTTAAATTCAATCCATGTAACCATATAATCCATATAACCATTCAATCTATATAACTTTTGAGAACTATTTGGCAGTTTCTAATAAAATTAAACATGTTACTCTACAACCCAACAGTTATATTCCTAGGCATATTATCAAGAAAATGGATGCATAGTTCACAGCAAGACTTGAAGGATATTCAAAACAGATTTTTTTCATATTAGCTCAAACAAACAGTATGCCAATCAACAGAATAGTTAAAAAGTTGGCATATCATATGGTAAAATTCTTCACAGTTACTTAAAAAAAAAACACACATTGCCGATATAGGTAATGATGAAGAATCTAGAAAACGTTTTGCTGAATGAAAGAAGTCAGACACAAAAGAATAGATATAGTATGTTTCCTTTAAATGAAGTTCAAAAATATGCAAAAACCAAACTATAGTGATCAAATGAGAATAGTGGTTACTTCTGTAGGTTGGGGATGGTATAGCTGGAGAAGAGCATAAAAGAACTTTCTGGGGGTGGTGGAAATGTTTTATATAGTTGGTTTTGGTAGTTAAATATATGTAAAAATGTCAGTCTATACACTTAAGATTTCCTCATTTTATTGAATGTGAATTATAATTCAGTTTTAGGTATAAGAAAAGAGATAAAAGCAGAAAGCATTTTTCAATGCAATTTTCATTTCAGGATTGATCAGAACCAGACCTAAATACTTCTTGGGTTACTAAGACTTACATATTTTTTTCCGTTTTTGTATCTGTCTACTTCTTCTCTACAACAATGATAGTTCAGTACTTATCACCTTTTACAAACCACATCAAATCACATTTTTTGACAGTGTTTTATTTGGAGGAATGAATGTGATTGGTGGGCATATGAACCCTGAACCACAGATACAAAGCCATGCTCACAGTGGATATAAGTGTATTGGGGTGTGTGTGTGTGTGTGTGTGTATGCACATATCTTAATGGGGGAGAAACTTATTTCTGAGAACACTATCCCACAGGTGATGGAATGGTAGTTTGGCATCCCAGGCAACACTGGTGTCAGAAAGCTCAGTAAATAAGACAGTACTGGATCTATCCAGCCAGGAGAAAGTAAGTTCAGAGGACTCGTGTTGTTCTATTGGCTACAGGAGAAAGAACCCAAAGGTGTCTGGGACACTAGTGAGCTTCTCTGAGAGCTGCATTGCTACCAGGGGAAGGAAAGCTGTTGGATTCTGAGTGATGCTAGAAGCCCTCTCACCTCCAGCTGTATCCCATGTCTCTAGTGATTCCTGCTAGGCTGCCAGGAGCAGGTGGGGCAATCCTAGCTGGCTGTTGCCAAGTTATAGTATATTAATTCTAAAGAGACTGGTGATTTTTACTTCAAGCAGAACTTCATTAGCTACCCCCGGAGACAGTGGCAGGACATTGGCTGCCTCTGGGGCACAACATAGGCTATATGAAGCTGTTTCAGGACTGCCTTTCTGGACAAGGTCCTTGGGGGTAAAAACAAATTGCTTCTGCAACAGAGAAATTAAAAGATATCTTCCATCCCTAGGTGCTCCATCAGAGAGCCCAGATAGCTGCCTGGAAACCAGGCTTTGGTAAGACAATGTGCAGAATGACTGCAGAGTATCAACAAGAGGATTTCCAAGCTGAATAATGAGTAGAGACAAACATTAGATAATAATAGTTAGTATTTATTAAATGCCTATTATGTGCTAACGTTTTATATGTATTACAGCTAAGATTATTATATGTATTAACTCACTTGGGTCACATAAAAGCCTATAAGACAACTTATTATGCCCATTTTGCAGATTGAGAAACTGAGGCCCAAAGAGTGTGAGTCAGTCATAATTATTATTAATGTCACTTTGTTACCTGATAATGATATCTTATATTTGCAAAGTGCTTTATAGTCTTCAAAACCTATGCTTTTATTCTAATTAGTCAAGGCATATGACTGATAGGCGAGCACAACTTTCATTAAAAATTCCAAATCTCAGGGCTTTGAGGAGCTTAAAGCATTTAAATTTTGATAGAAAGCTGGTACTGAAGTTAAACACGGATGATTTTAAAAACATAAAATGTAGAAAATAGCCTGGAGGTCTTAAAAGGGGATTTTTTTTTTTTGTTTTGGCAATAAATGAAATGTTCTATTGACTAACCTTTAAGGATTTTATTTCCTCAAAGGAAACATAATGGGGATAAACTAAACCTTAGTAACTGGTGTAATTGTGAAAAACCCTTACAGCACATATTTAAGTTCAATTATACAAAGAAGTGATTACAAATTTTAAATCTAATTTTCATTTGCCCAGTAAATTGCTTATCTACTTAAAATACACACAAAACACACACAGACACACACACAAAATATCATCATGCTGGAAAGTTTATCTAAAAGGAGGTTCAAACAATTTCAGGTGCTTATGGCAAAGTTAATTTATTACAGTGGAATATTTGAGCTATTTTCACCTGGTCCAGACTTCTGTTTGTACAATTCACTACAATATAGGTCCCTGAGACCAGATAGAATAATGAGAGGTCACTGTATAGGCTAGTGCTTCTCAAACTTTAACATAAATGTAAATCGCTTGCATTTCCAACAGGCTTCTGGGTGATGCCCATGCTGCTGGTCCAGGGATCATGCTTTAGTGGCAAGAATCTAGGCTATTTCTACATAACAGGCAGAGGTGCCCTAACCCTAACTGTTAGGTTAAAAGTACTTTCTTCACAAATATACTAAGAAAAAGTCTGTATATTATCTCAAATTTATTTCAGCATTATAACATTTTTTTTTCAACGTTTTATATCTCATCTGTGCTTCTCCTAGTGTAAAGGGGAAGAGGAAGACAAATTACTATCTTTTCTGGTATGTAAGAGCCTTCTAGCTATAAAAGTCTTCAAGCTATGAAATTCTGATTTCCTTTCGGTATTTTCCATCAATCTTTTTTTAATAGTGACTAGTTTTTAATTCAAATAAATTTAATTCCCCCTTAGGGTCCTATATAGCCTTAGGCTAGGTATTATGAAGGAATCCAAAAGGGAGTAAGACCTGATTCCTGTCCTCAGTGAACTTAAAATCTCATAAGAAGATAAACTATAGCATGAGGCAAAAAGCTTTATAAATTTTTATTTACTTTAAAAATTATTGTTATTATTTTACTGTTCCTTGGTTGGATAGCCTTAGCTTGAACACCTTCATGAATAAGACACTCATTACTTGTTCACAGTCCCTCATTCCATCTTTAGTATGAGCTCCTTGAGGTCATGGTTGGGGCCTTGCAACTCTGTGCTAAAAACTAGTCAGTGACCTCGCATAGAGTATGCACTTAATAAATGTTTGATAAATAAAGAAGACTGTAAAAACATCTCTGGAAGCAGACAACCAAAATTTTCTTTAAAGAGGTGACATTGCCGTGGATCTTAAAAGTACTTAAACACTTGGAGATTTGAGAATGGACAATTGAGGCAGAGAGAGCAGGGAAGCAAAGGCCTGGAGGTTGAGTGCCCAGAGCTGCTGCTTTTCTTCTGACTTACTCCAAGTTTTGTACCCCTTATGTTTGTCCCAAGTCACACATCCCTTTTTAAACCTACAAATTGATGACTGAGGCTTCTATTTTTTCCTTTTTCACTATTTCCAAAACAAAGATGCAGACTGGTAGACACATGAGATCGCTTCTGCCCCAGTCTGTGGTGATGATGGAAAGATGACCTTGCTGTTGTCACCCGCTTAGTTTTAGAAACCTTTCTTCCAAACTTGTGATAGCCAGTCAAGGTTACTCCAAAGTAGGGCATCGTGTTTTCCTTCCCATTTGTACATGTTACAGATACCATTACTATGCTGCTCATTTAATACTTGTCGAACACATGTTATGCTCCAGGCACCCTTCATCAATTAGCCCATTAATTCCCAAAGCAACCTGAAAGTATTAACCTATTACTAACCCCATTTTGCAGATGAAAAAACCAAGGCTTTCAAGAGGTTGTACTAGTAGTCTGAATTCAGAGCTTCAGTTTTGACTACAGAGCAGTGCTCCCTCCCCATACTAATGTATGACTGTTCAGGTATTTGCTCGCAAATCTACCTGCTTGATTCATTCTAAGAATTTTGTGGTAATCTGCTTGCATATTGTATTGAAATCGCTTCACCTTTTTGCTTAATTGAGGTATATACATATACATATTTTTTTGTTTCTTAACCTCACAACTTTTTGTTTCATGAACTCAATTAGAATAGATAAACAAGTAATGAGATCCCATCACTGGAGATGTTCAAGCAAAATGTAGATTGCTACATCTCCTGCAAAGAGGATAGATTCAAGTGCCAAGTGAAGATCATTTCAATTGCTTCTATAGTTCCTTTCAGTCTTGAGATTCCATTAATTCTGTCAATGCCGTTATACATCTGAAAACATAGCATTATTAAGACCTTGAAAATTTCATGTTTCATATGACTGGATCAGGCCCTATATATCAGTGTACTCCTTAGTGTTCACCTACCTTGAGGATATATTCTCTTTTAGCATTTATGAACATCTTTTAGGGTGGTAAACATTGCACAGTGACTGAAAGCCTCCTTGCCTCCAATATGACATCATAAAATATATCACCTAATATATAGATCTGTTATTCTATGTTATTTATCTTAGAGATTTCAAAATTTTTATTTTGAAATGATTACAGACACAGAGGAAATTACAAAGAAATGTACAGGGAGTCCTGTCATATTTTTAAGTGAAAAATCATGAGATTTTAAATTTCAAATGTAGTACATCCTTACTGAAAAATTTCACATAAATCAAAAGTATATAAAACAAAAATGGAATATCTTCATCTTCACACAACACTGCCTAGAACAACTGTTAACGGTTTGATATGTTTTCTTCTGGTCCTTTGTTTATATATGATTGACCAAATAAAATAAGTTTATATGTGATTGAGCAAACAACAAAAAAACCTAGCTTCTTTTACATCCCTGCATAGCCCTGTCCCAAAGTCCTATGATTGTCAGTAACAGTATACCCAAATATAATAGTAGCTACTGTTTATGGAGTATTTATGATGTACCAGGTATTGGGCAGGGTGCTTTGTACACATGATATCATGTTTCTATCACAGCAATCCTATTTGGAAAGCACTAGGATTTGCAAGTGAGGAAATCGATACTTAAGGTTATCAGTTATTAAACTAGAGCTTAGAATTTAATCCAGGTCCATCTGACTCTGAAGACCATAATATTCAGTCAAATCACCTTTCAGAATTCAGAGGGAAAACCCCCAAAATTTAATGTGAACACCAGTCAAACCAATTTCTTGGAATTCTTCAAATAAAAAGAGACAAATTATTGACTATTTACTTTCCCACCAACTGTCTCTACCTCTGGGCAGTCCCAGCATGAGAGCATGAGTTATTTATTGGGCAAGGATTTCTCAATATACAACTCTGCCTCAAATGTGATATAAATGGTCATTTCTTAACCAGTATATTTAGTCTTGGGTTTGAGGAGAGGATGGCTCTCTAGGGATTCCACAGGTAATCATACCTGTGTATCCCACAGACAACACAGAGCCATTGTTAAAGCTTGAGTTCCTGGAGTTCCCGTCGTGGCTCAGTGGTTAACAAATCCGACTAAGAACCATGAGGTTGCGGGTTCGACCCCTGGCCTTGCTCAGTGGGTTAAGGATCCGGCGTTGCTGTGAGCTGTGGTGTAGGTTGCAGATGCGGCTTGGATCCTGCGTGGCTCTGGCTGTGGCGAAGGCCTGCAGCTACAGCTCCTGTTAGACCCCTAGCCTGGGAACTTCCATATGCCGCAGGTGCAGCTCTAGATAAAGGCAAAAAGACAAAAAAAAAAAAAAAAAAAGCTGGAGTTCTTTCTTGTGAATGTGATTATCAGAATAGAGAAGGGCTGGGCTCCCCTAATGACCTCTCCAGGAGAGGCACCTCAGGTCCTTGATGGCTCCACCGTCATAGAGCCTCATACTCTCAGTGGCCTGTGATCCCCCTGCCTACTGAAGCTGAGTGGGGAACCAAGCCTTCAGGTGCAAAGGCCACTTACAGACAATCCACAGTGAAGTCAGTGGAAAAGAAAACGTACAAAACCCAGCACTGTAGTCAGGGCCAGAGAGAAAGAAGAGACCGGGAAGGGACATCTCTGCTGAACTTGGGAGCACATTTCTATCCAGCAGTTTTGGTGCAAACAGCTTTCTGACCTGATAAAACAACATTATGTGGGGCAATAATGTGACACCATGGCTCCTTGCCCTGTGGTAGTCCTAGTGTTCTCCTTTCCTGTAAGAGCAGTGATTCCATTGGAGGTGGTGTGGTGCCTATGGCTCAGCTCCCAGCCAGAGAGCAGCAACTCTGCTTCTTTCTTTCCCAATAAATAAATCATCTCCAAGGCAAATGAGTGAGAGTGAAATTATACAGGAATAACTCTGAATCTATGAGACTTCTCGGGGGGGGGGGACTATGGAGACAGTAAAAATCTTCACAAACTTCAGGGCTTTATTACAGTTGATAAATCGCTTGCAACGCCTCTCCCAAACATCAGTGTGTTGTTACACAAAGATAAGAACCTCTAGTTACTGAATAAAAATGCTTCTAAATATGTGGGGTGGAAATTTAATTGTATTAATTTAAACTAATATTTTGTGTATACAAATACATTGTAGTATATCATAGGAGAAATGTGGCCCTATTCTTTCTCCCTGAAAATTGTTCCTTTCTATCCTGCTTGTCAAAAATAGAGGAACAATACTTTGCATTCTGTATTATTTACTATAAACAAATTTTCTCCTCATATAATCTTACTTAAGGAATTCAAGCACCCCTCAGTTTTTGAAGTAGATAATCTCTAAAGTAATTCTACTCTGATTCTATGAACACTATGATTGGAACTTTAGATGCACAGAAAAGATGTTTAAAATATGTCATTACCTAAATGCCATCGAAATGATAATGAAAATATGCCCAATATTTTATAATATTCTGTGAAGTGATTCTGCTACTTGGTAGAATTTTCCTCAATTGGGAGTTCCCGTCGTGGCGCAGTGGTTAACGAATCCGACTAGGAACCATGAGGTTGCGGGTTCGATCCCTGCCCCTGCTCAGTGGGTTAACGATCCGGCGTTGCCGTGAGCTGTGGTGTAGGTTGCAGACGCGGCTTGGATCCTGCGTTGCTGTGGCTGCGGCGCAGGCCAGTGGCCACAGCTCCGATTAGACCCCTAGCCCGGGAACCTCCACATGCCGCAGGTGCGGCCATAAAATGACAAAAGGCAAAAAAAAAAAAAGAATTTTCCTCAATTGAGATAGTACATAAACTACTTACCACTGACTCTTGCTGAAAGTCTTGCATTTCCAGCTTTGGTGGCAGGACTTGCTGCTATCACTCTAGTTCCTGGAGTGGAAAGGACACTTTGTAAAACAGGGTATTGACTACCATGCATCATGAGAGGGCCTTGATCATGCTCATGCTCATTGCCTAATGCAAGAGTTGAAAATACTTCTATGGTCTCTCCAAGAATTCACTTTTCTAGATTGGAGGTTTATAAATGCCTGTGGACTGACCTTTGGGGAACCCATGTAATCTCTATCTAAGCAGCGGTTCTGGGACTCCTCAGAGTGCAAAACATTTCAGGGGCAAAAGTCTGAATAGAAACAGTAGAAATGGAGAATAATTAAATCTCCTGTGGATTCATTAAAGTTGTGGCAATCATCTTCTCCCAGCATGCAAAGAGGAGATCAGCTCTTTTCTCTTTTGAGATGTTTATGAGTGAAGTTCAAAATTAGATTTTTATTAAGAAGTTGTGGGCGGCAGAAGCCTATGATACTGCTTAGGAAGAAAAGCGGTAAGGTGGGCTTATTTGGTTGGATTCCAACAGTATGGGGAGTTTCCCTCCTTAGACTTGGACTCATGCTTCATGACCTGCCAGTTGGATGTATATCCGGAGCTACAGTACTATCAACATATCTGTTCTCTTGGCACTAAAGTCATTCCTAGTTAGGGCTGCTCACCTGGACGTGATGCTTCTTTCCTTCCCCACCAGCATCTTTATGTCTTCGTGTCCCCTAAGGTGTGGTTCTGCCATTGCTCATAACCTGTAATGACACAGTTGATGTGGTTCTAAAAAAGCACAAAGCAGAGCTGTCAAACAGCTCTGGAGGGCACGAATGGGAGAAAGGCTGCAAGTTTAAAAATCTTGCAGTATCTTGCCTCACCAAAATTATAGAATAAATTAGGTAAAAGTTGTGTCTAAAGCTCAAAAAGCTCCCTTAGCAATGTGAGTTTTTCCATATATGAAGTGAAAGTATAGTGATGTTGCTTATTAAAGATCTTATAATCATTAGCCATCAGGGAAATGCAAATCAAAATCATATTGACATAGTACTTCACATATACTAAGATGGCTATAATAAAAGGACATATAATAAAGTGTTGGTAAGAATGTGGAGAAATTAGGAATTCCCTGGTGACCTAGCAGGTTAAGGGTCTGGCATTGCCATTGCTGTGGCTTGTGTCACTGCTATGACATGGGTTCAGTCCCTGGCTCAGGAACTTCCACATGCCGTGGGTGCAGCCAAAAAAAGGGGCGGGGGATGTGGAGAAATTAGAACCCACATACACAGCTCTTAGTAATGTAAAATAATGCCTCTGCTTTGGAAATAATTTGGCAGTCCTTCAAAAAGTTATCATGAGCAATTATACTCAAAACTGTAAACTTTATATAAATAAAAAATAGTTCCAAAAACTTATACCTGAATGTTCTTAGCAGCTTTATTCATAATAGTGAAAAGTAAAAGCAACTAAAATGTCTATCAAGTAGTTAATAGATAAATAAAATGTGTGGTTCCTGTTGTGGCTCAGTGGGCTAGGCACCCGACTTGTCTCTGTGATGATGTGGGTTTGATCCCTAGTCTCACCCAGGGGGGTTAAGGATCTGGCATGGCCGTAAGCTGTGGCATAGTTCTCAGGTGGACTTGGATCCACTGTGGCTGTGGCTGTGGTGTGGGCCTCAGCTGCAGCTCCTAGTCGACCCCTGGCCTGGGGACTTCCATTTGCCACAGGTGTGGCCCTAGAAAGAAAAAAAAATATAAGTAAATAAAATGTATATCTATAAGATAGAAATCATTCATGGATAAGAAGGAAGGGAGTGTTGAAATATGCTATAGTATGTATGAACCTTGAAAATATCCTAAATGAAAGAAGCCAGTAACAAAAGGCACATAATGTAGAATTTCATTTATATGAAACATCTAGAATAGGAATATCCATAGACACAGAAAGCAGGTTAATGGTTGTCTAGTGCTGCAAAATTGGGGATTCATGGAGTAACTGCTAAGGACACTGAGTTTTGTTTAGGAGGTTATAAAATGTTCTAAGTTTATTTGTATTTGAAATGTTCAGTGTTTTAGAGAGTACACAGAATTTAAGCTCAATGTGTGTGAAATCTCAGCATAAGCAATAGCTGTCCTGGTGTAATGGGTCATCACAGTTATCAAGAGATCATACATATAAAGATAATTCTATTAAAATTGCAGCTAGAATGTTCATATTTTTCTCCAATTGAGAAATTTTCTGGAATGAAACTAATCACTGATTTCACTAGAGAAGCAGCAATCTCTAGCCAGCTTCTTCAGGGCACTCTTGATCTCCTTGTTTCTCAGACTATAAATGATAGGGTTTAACATGGGGGTCACAACACAGAAGAGCACAGAGATTAGAATGTCCATGTCCAGGCTGTAGCCAACATTGGGTCTGTCATAGTTAAAGTTGGCTGTTCCAAAGAAGACCACCACCACAGTGAGGTGGGATGCACAGGTAGAGAAGGCCTTGCTCCTGCCCTGAGCAGAAGAATTCCTAAGGATGGCAGAGATGATAAGAATGTAAGACAGTGCAGTTAACAGTCAAGGGCTCAGGCCAATGGCAGCACTGGCCACATGGAGCACAAACTCATTGAGAGAGGTGTCTGAGCAGGAGAGCTTCAGGAGCAACGGGACATCACAGAGAAAGTGGCTGATCTGATTGGGCCCACACAGAGTGAGTGTGGCTGCCAGCACTGTGTGTGTCACAGAATTCACCAGCCCACATAGCCAGGACCCTGCCACCAAACAAA
>PVHT020000034.1:4783863-4811663 GCA_004024745.2 Catagonus wagneri
AGAAAGTGGCTGATCTGATTGGGCCCACACAGAGTGAGTGTGGCTGCCAGCACTGTGTGTGTCACAGAATTCACCAGCCCACATAGCCAGGACCCTGCCACCAAACAAACACAGACCTTCATACCCATGAGGACTGGATATTGAAGAGGGTGGCAGATGGCTACATAGCGGTCATAAGCCATAGCAGCCAATAAGACACCCTCAGTGCCAGCACATGTCACAAGGAAGAAAATCTGGGAGAGGCAGCCCCTGTAGGAGATGGTCTTCTTCTCCCGGAAGAAGTTCATCAGCATGACTGGAATGGTGGTGGACGTGTAGCAGATGTCCAAGAAACTCAGGTTGCTGAGGAAATAATACATTGGAGTGTGGAGAGCAGCACTGATCCTGGTGGCCATTATTATGAGTATGTTCCCGAGGAGAGTTGTCAGGTAAATGACCAGGAAGACCAGGAAGAACAAGCCCTGTAGATTGGGGTGGTTGGAAAATCCCAAGAGGATGAGTTCAGTGACATCTGTGTGATTGTTCATTTCAAGTGGTGTCACGGCTACAAAACAATGAGAAAAAAGAAGCCATAATGAGGACTAGAAAGAGCACCCCCAAATGGGCTTGTAAACTTATAGGGCCATGTAAAATAATACTGGATTTAGAAGAGCTTGGACTGTGGAGGGAGGTGTGGAAGAGTGTCTTCGAACAGGCTAACTTTTCACTCAACAGATCTAATCAGCTCAGGCCCAGGGACCACCCATGAATTTGCATGGCTACTGATGTGTGAAAATAAACACAGACTTGGTTAAAACCAACCACAAGCCACTAACCCATGGATTAGTATGAACTCGCTACCTTTGTAATATCTACTTCCTGTCATTGCTCTTTTTGGTAAGCATCTTAACTTTTTCTAAGAAATAAAATTTCATTGCAAACAATTAAGAAAATGTAGAAAAATATAAAGAATTTAATCACCTTCAGAATCAGAATCAGTGCTACTTTTCAGTGGATTCCATTGCAGGTTTTTTTTCAGTTATGTAAATCTTGAGGTTGGCTTATAGCTTTAGAATATTAGGTATACAAATTTGCAAACTGGAAGGAAAGAAGTAGTGCTATCTATCATAGAAGACATGATCCTATATATATAGAAAATACCAAAGAATCCACAAGAAAATTACTAGATCTCATAAACAAATTCAGCAAACTTACACATGCCCAAATCATTTGTGTTCCAATACACTAACAGTAATCCAAAAAGGAAGTTAAAAATCCCATTTACAATAATTAAGTACTTAGAATAAGTCTTACTAAAGAGGTGAAAGACTTTTACACTGAATACCACAAAGCAATGCTGAAAGAAATTAAAGGAGACATAAATAAATCCCATGGTCATTGTTAAAAAGACAACATTGTGAAGATGTCGGTACTATCCAAAGTTACCTACAGATTCAACACAACAATAACAAAATTCCAGTAGCCTTTTCCTCAGAAATGGAAGAAGCAATCCTCAAATTCACATGGAATTGCAAAGAGCAGTACATTGAATAGTCAATGTAATCTTGACAAAGAACACTAAAGTTGAAGGACTCACACTTCCTGACTTTGAAACTCACTGCAAAGCAACAGTATTGCTCTAGCATGAGAGAGACATATAGACCAGTGGAATAGAACAGAGAGCCTAGAAATAAATTCTTACATATGTGATTAATTGATTTCAAAAAGGATGGCAAGACCACTCAATGGAAGACAAAATAGTCTTTTCATAAGTGATTCTGAGAAAACTGGGTATCCCTGTGCAAAAGAATGAAGTAGTCCCTTACCGTATATAATACACAAAATTAACTCAAAGTATATTAAAGACCAAAATGCAAGAGCTAAAACTAATACTCATAAGAAAACATTGGGGAGAAATCTTAATGTCATTTTATTTGGCAGCTATTTCATAGATATGATACCAAACTTACATGAAAACAAAAAGAAAAAGAAATTTTATTCATGAAAATTAAGAAAGTATCATCAAAGAGTACTATCAAAAAGCAAAAAGACAACCCATAGGCTATGAGAAAATATTTGCAAGCCATATATCTGATAAGGACGCAATGTCCAGAATATATAAAGCACTCCTACAACTCAACAACAATAACAAAAAACTAATAAAAAATTCAATTAAGTTGCAAAATGCAAAATCATTATACAAAATTATGTTACCATTTCTATACACTAAAAACAAACTCTCAGAAAGAAATGAAGAAAGCAATCCCATTTATAATTGCATCAAAAAAGAATTAAATACCTAGGAATAAATTTAACTAAAGAGGTAAAATACAGGCACACTGAAAACTATAAGATATTGATGGAAGAGGACTGGTAGATATAAATTATTACATTTAGAACGCATAAGGAATGAGGTCCTACTGTACAGTACAGGGAACTATATCCAGTCTCTTGGGATAGAACATGATGGAGGATAGTTTGAGGAAAAGAATGTAAATATATGTATGACTGGGTCACTATACTGTATAGCAGAAATTGACACAACACTGTAAATCAACTATCCTTTAATAAAAAATAAAGAAAAGCTGAAAAGAGGGAGGTGTTTTTCACCCAAGTTAATAAACAATTTTGTTATTGCTTATGCTCATCTATACACCAATGTCAACCGAAAATATCATTTTTGTTGTAGATGTTGTCACCTAATGCTTTATCACAGTGAGTTTTGCCCAAGTATTTTAGTATAGTGGATAAAATAAATGTGAGTGCAGAATATTTAAAAAGAAAGATATTGATGAAAGAAATTGAAGAAGATACAAATAAATTGAAAGACATTCTGTATTCATTAATTGGAGGAATTACTATTGTTAAAAAGTCCATACTTCCCAAAGCAATCCCTATCAAAATTCCAACTTGCAATTTTCATAGAAATAGTACAAATAATCATAAAATTTGGTGTTACAAAAGACACAAAATAGCCAAAGAAATCTTGAGAAAGAAAAACAAACCTGGGGGCATCATGCTTTCTAATTTTAAACTATATTATAAAGTTATAGTAAACAGTATAATATTGGCATAAAAGATGCATAGCACAGAATAGAGAGCCCAGAAATAAACCCACATATACATGGTCAATTAATTTATGACAAAGGAGGCAAGAATATACATTGGGGAAAGCATAGTCTCTTTTTTATCTATTTATTTATTTATTTTTAAAATTTTATTGGAGCATAGTTGACTTACAATGTTGTGATAGTTTCAGGTGTA
Source organism: Catagonus wagneri (assembly GCA_004024745.2). Classification (NCBI taxonomy): domain Eukaryota; kingdom Metazoa; phylum Chordata; class Mammalia; order Artiodactyla; family Tayassuidae; genus Catagonus; species Catagonus wagneri. Next base: position 4,787,107 of record PVHT020000034.1, read on the forward strand.
CAGCAAAGAGAATCAGTTATACATACACATGTATTCATTCCTTTTCAGATTCTTTTCCCATTTAGACACTACAGAGTATTAAGTAGATTTCCCTGTGCTATACAGTAGGTTCTTATTACTTATCCATTATATATATAATAGTGTGCATATGCCAATCCTAACCTCTCTATTTATCTCTCCCAACATTTCTCCTTTGGTAACCATAAGTTTGGTTTTGAAATCTTTGAGTCTGTTTCTGTTTTATGAATAAGTTCTTTTATAAATTTTATTAGATTCCACATATTAGTGATCTCATATGACATTTGTCTTTCTATGTCTGTCTTGCTTCACTCAGTATGATAATCTTTAGGTCCATCCATGTTGCTATAAATAGAATTATTTCATTCATTTTTTAAGAAGAGATAATACAGTATTACAAAAACCTTTCAGAGGATATAAAATCAGAGAGAATACTTCCCAACTTGTCTTATGACAATAGCATAATCTTGACACCAAAATGTGATAAGGTCTTCATAAGAAAAAAAACTTGCGAGTTGATATCCTTCATGAACATGGACATAAACATTCTGAACAAAATACTATCAAAAAGAATAATACACTGCAAACAATTATGATTTATTGCAAGAATGTAAATTTGTTTTACCATTTAAAACAATCATTACCATCCTTATTTAATAGAACAAAGCAAAAAATAATGTGAACATCTCAGTAAATTCAGAAAAAGCACTTGACAAAATTCAATACCCATTCATAATAAAAAAAATATTCAGTAAACTGAGAATAAATGGAAACTTCCTCAATATGGTAAAATGTATCTACAAAAACCCTACAGCTTGTGTTATACTTAATGATGGCACATTCTGTGTAACATACAAAACAGAACAAGGACACACATGGTCACCATTTCTATTAAAAATTGTACTAGTGCAATAAGGCAAGAAAAATAAAAGGCATAAATATTTGAAAGGAAGATGTCAGCCAGCCTTTACTCACAGATGTCATGATTGCATAGAAAAGGAATTAAAGCTATATTAAAAATCTCAGGAAGCAAAGTCAATATACAAAGCAATTATATTTCAATAATCAACAAACTCTGGGGAGTTCCCGTTGTGGCTCAGTGTTTAACGAATCCGACTAGGAACCATGAGGTTGCGGGTTCGATCCCTGGCCTTGCTCAGTGTGTTAAGGATCTGGCGTTGCCGTGAGCTGTGGTGTAGGTTGCAGACGCGGCTCGAATCCCACATTGCTGTGGCTGTGGCTGTGGCGAAGGCCGGCAGCTACAGCTCCTGTTAGACCCCTACTGGGAACCTCCATATGCCGCGGGTGCGGCCCTAGATAAAGCAAAAAGACAAAAAAAAAGAAAAACATCAGCAAACTCTGAAATTATAAAGCAATACTATTTGCAGTAGCTTTAATTATCGAGTATTTAGACATAAATTTAATAAAAAAATTTGCAAGACCCCTCCATTTTAAAGTAAAAAATATTGCTGAGAGAAATTACAGTAAAAAATCATCCTACAGATTAAATATAATCCAAATAAAAATTTCAGTAGTACTTTTTGAGGAAATTACAAACGGATTCTAAAATTTATATGGAAATTCAAAGGACCTAGAATAGTCAAGATAACCTTGAAGAATAAAAATGAAGTTGGAGAACTTACACTTTGTATTTCAAGATTTAAAGTAGTTTTAAATAAGTAAGATAATGTGGCACTATTGTAACGAAAGACAGATAAATCAATGGAACAGAATAAAGTTCAGAAATGAACCCACAACATGTATTAGCAATTGGTTTTCAACGAAGCTCCCAAGGCCATTCAATAGGTTAAAGATCTTTAAAATAAAGGGAGCTGGAGCAGCTGAATATATGTATTAAAAGTAAAGAATCTTGAGAAATATGTATGAAAAATGAACAAAATGAATGATCCTACTTTATCAAAATTAATAACTTTGCTCTTCAAAAAACTATTGAAAGATAAATAGCAATATAGAGATTGGAAAAACATTTATCTCACGAAGGAACAATATCCAAAATATATTTTAAATGCCTATAAGTCAGTAACAAAAAACACAAAAGACAAACAACCCAATTGAAAAATTGGGAGACATAAATAGACATTTCATAAAATACTATAGCAACATGGCCAGTAACTTTGGAAAAGATCAGCATCAGGTAAATGCAAATTAAAACAATGTGAAACAGGAGGTCTTAGAGAGGACATTCTTGCCTGTTCCTGATCTTGGGCAAAAAGAATTCAGTATTTTACCATTAAATATGATGTTAAGTATGGGGTTTTTAAAAAGATGCCCTTAAATGTTAAGGAAGTTATGATCTATCTTTTACTAAGTGTTTTATCATGAATGGATATTAAGTTTTATTGAATTATTTTCTACATCCACTGAAATGTATTTTCTTATCCTACTCTGAGATTCCAGCTTCATATATGTTTGGTATTGTACAGTAGCTCTCAGATACTCTGGGGTTTGGGGTGTTGGTTTTTTACTCATATTTCTCTTTGTGTTTTGGTGTGGATCATTTCTTTAACATATTTTCAAGTGCACAGATTCTTCAGCTGATGAGCCATAAAAGGCATTCTTTATCTTCATCGCTATGTTTTTTTTTTTTTTTTTGCCTTTGTCGTTCTTAGGGCCGCACCCGCGGCATGTGGAGGTTCCCAGGCTAGGGGTCTAACAGGAGCTGTAGCTGCCGGCCTTCGCCACAGCCACAGCAACGCCAGATCTGAGCCGCATCTGCAACCTACACCACAGCTCATGGCAACGCCGGATCCTTAACCCACTGAGCAAGGCCAGGGATCGAACCCGCAACCTCATGGTTCCTAGTCGGATTCGTTAACTGCTGCGCCACGACAGGAACTCCTCTCTGTTTTTTATTTCTAGCATTTTTGTTTGATCTTTTCTTATTGTTTCCATCTCTCTGCTGAAATTACCTGTCTGACTTGCATGTTTCTTACATTTTTCATTGAATCCCTTAATCTGTGAATCACAGTAATTTAAAATTTCTTGTCTGATAGTTTTAACATCTCTGTCATATCTGAGTCTGGTTCTCATGTTTGTTTCATCTCTTCAGAATGTTTTGTTGTTGCCTTTTACCTTTTTGTGTATCTCATAACTTTTTGTTGAAAATGGACAGTTAGGACAGTAGAGACTGAGGTAAATTTTGGGGAGGATGAAGCTTGGAGATGAGCATGTCTTCCCTTCTGCTAAACCTTTAGTGTGGGAGTTTGGGTTAATCTCAGAAATAGTTGGTCTGAGTTAGAGTTTGTTGTTGCTATGGTTACCTTCAGTGCACTACAGACTTCAAATTTCTCTAGTGATTTATTGTGCTTAGTGTTAGTCAAGTTTGCCAGAGTATTTATTTTTCTCAAACCTTATTCCCTGCCTGCCTTTGTGTCTTCTTTTCATACTACTATCCCCAAAGATAGTCTCTTTCTTGATTCCACCTTAACAATTGCACTCCACTGTTAATTTTACTCATTCTTTGCTAAGGGGTTAATGGTGAACTGGTGGTGGAGTGGAAGATGGGGAAAGGGGGGCTGTTCTCAGATGATCTGGTAAGTCTTAGTCTTAGGTCCTGTGAACCTGGGTCTTAAAGGGGTGGCCTTTACAAGTGATCCTGCCCCTCTTTCACCTGTAGTGCTGGTCCTAGCACATATTCCTGCCCCTCCCTGAGTGGTAAAACTTTTTGTCTTTATCCCTTCCCAGATACAGTATTTTTCCACAAAGACAAATTTTTGTTACTTTTCCCCTGCAGATTACATCTCTTTTCTATTGAAAAAAATATATGGTAGGTAAATCTGGAAGCTTTTGCCGTCACTGCTGATTCCTCTGTCTTCCTCCCCTAGTCAACATCATTTAGGGTAACTTTCTCAGAATACCTCTTGGTCTTTGCTGTGAGCATCTGGTGGAGTTCAAGGAGGAAAGACACACAGGGAATTCACACTCTCATGTCAATCCACATTTAGTGTTTAGCGATTCATTACATTCACAAAATTGAATCTTTTCAGCTTATCTAGCATCTGATGGCTTCTGCCCCAGGTTAAAAAAAAATGCTTTGTTCCTATTTCTCCCTGGAAGAGTCCATTGCCTCCTTAGTTTTCTGTTTAGATGTTTCCCCTGCAACCTCAGTTCCCTAATGGGTTCAAGAAAAGTCATTAATGTGCATTATGTTCAGCTTTACTGTTGTTTCTGCAATGCTAAAATCAACATTTTTTCCAGCTCTCTATATCTCTGAGCTGAGGTTGGAAGTCTATACAAGGGCTTTTGAAAACTAGTTGGAAGTTTCTAATAAAGTCAAACATACTGTTTTTCTATGACTCATTCTGAGGTATATACCCAAGAAAAGTAGGTGCATATCTCACAAAATTACTTGTATAATAATAATAATCAAAGCCAACTTGTTCATAGTAGTATAAATTAGGACTAAACACTATGTGTATAATAGGAGAATGCGTACAAAATGTAGTGTATTCGTGCAATAGAATACTACAGAGTTATTTAAAATACTGATACATGTATAAATACTGATGATTCTAAAACACAATTGTACTACTTCCTCCAATCTAGCTATTGAGAACCTGGTACCAGTATATTAAAGTGATCATTCTTATAGAACTACCATATGATCTACCAATCCCACTCTTGGGCATATATCCAGACAAAACTACAGGTCAAAAAGATGCTCACACCCCTATGTTCACTGCAGCACTATTCACAATAGCCAAGACATGGAAACACCTAAATATCTGTCAATAGATGAACGGATTAAGAAGATATGATGCATATATACAATAGAATACTACTCAGCCATAAAAAGAACAAAATAATGCCATTTGCAGCAACATGGATGCAACTAGAAATTCTCATACTTAGTGAAGTAAGTCAGAAAGAGAAAGACAAATACCATATGATATCACTTATGTGCGGAATCTAAAATATAGCACATATGATTCTATCTACAAAGTAGAAACAGACTCATGGACATAGAGAGCAGACTTGTGAATGTCAGGGGAGAGGTGGGAGGAAGGGGGATGGATAGGGTGTTTGAGGTCAATAGATGCAAACTATTACATTTAAATGGATAAACAATGAGGTCATATTACATAGCTCAGGGAATTACATCCAGTCTTTGGGGATAGACCATGATGGAAGATAATATGAGAAAAAAGAATAGGTGTGTTTATACACACACACACACGCACACACACAGTATACACACATGTATGTATGACTGGGTCACTATGCTGCACAGCAGAAATTGACACAACAGGGTAAATCAACTATACTCTAAGAAAATAAATAAAACAAAAAAGAAATTAGCAGAACCCTGTACATCAACAATATTTTAATAAAAAAAATTAAAAATTTAAAAAAGTTATCATTCTACTTGAACAAATAAATAAAATGGAAGACAATTTGTACTGTAGTAGCTATTTAAAAGAAGTTCAAAAATAGGGAAAACTAATCTTTTGTGATAATATAAGTATATTAGTTACCTCTAGATAACACTGATGGGAAGGGAGTATTAAAGAATTTTCTAGGGTGATAGAAATGTTCTATATCTTAATTTGAGTAGTGGTTGCATGGATGCACATATGCATATATGTAAAAATTCATCAACTTGTAAACTTAGGATCTGTGCATTTTACTCCATGTGAAATATAATTCACTGAGATAAAAACAGGAGGTATGTTTAATGCAATTTTCGTTTCAGTATTGGTCAGACCCAAGTCTATTCAATCACTAAAACCTCCTAAGTATTTTCCCTCATTTTCTCATCTTTTTACTTCCCCTCTACCACAATTACATTTCAGTATCTCATCACCTTTTATATGGACCTTTTCAACTGCCCTCAGATCGTTTCCCTGCCTATAGTCTTGCCCCTTCAGGCATGTACAGGCATAAGGATTGATGGTTCACAATGATTAATTCACTTTCCTCAGAATGATTCATTTGGACTGAACCTAGCTGATAGTCCCATGGGCCTTGGACTATAGATGAAAGTAATGCTCACAATGTGTGTGTGTGTGTGTGTGTGTGTGTGTGTGTTTTACTGGGGATGTGCCATGTGTGAGAACACTGTCCCATAAGCAAAAAGATGGCAGGTTTGCATCCTTGGCAATATTGATGGCAGAAATATTAGGTAAAGTAGACTGCATGGGTCTGTTCAGTCCCAGTCCTGGGACTTCTGTTGTCCTCAGTTTATAGGAGGAAGGACCTAGAGGTCTATGGGACACTAGTGTATTTCCCTGAGAGCTGTGCTGCTACCAGAGGAAAGAGGACTGCAGGATTCTGAGCTTTGCTGGCAGCCACCTCATCTACAGCTGCAGACTCAATCCCTGGAGATTTCTATTAGTTTCAGAGACCTAGCAGGTCAGCCCTGGCTGGTTGTTACCAAACCCCGTCAACCAAGAAGCCTAGTGATTGTCACTTAAAGCACATATTTATTAGCTATCCCAGAGCGGGTGCTGGGGAAGCAGCTGCTTTGGGGAATAGGACTGGCATGTGGAGGCAGTGTCGGACCTGCCCTCTGATCAAGCTCCTTAGAAAAAAACCTAAAACTGAATAGTCCTCCAACAGGGGTCTCAGAAAATATCCTGTCTTTCCTCATGGGCGTTAGGCAGTCCAGATGTCTAGGTTGCCTGGGAGCCAGGCTTTGGTGTGAGAACAGGCAAGCATGGTTGCAAAGTATCAGCAATGGCCCATAGGCAAAATATTCTAGGTGAGGGCAAACTGGAAGCAGGAGACATCTGGAAGGTAATAGCCTGGATTTTAGAAAACTGTTAGCTTTAAGAAACTGTTAAAAGTCTACAGATACAGAAAATGGCATGTGTACCCATGCACAAAATCTTCCATGTAATTCCATTGGGGTCGTATAATTGTGAAATCCATCTCCAGAGTCCCTTATCATTGACATGCCCTTGGTTAAAACCCCTTTGTTTGTCCAAGACAGTAGTCTGAAAACTAAAACCAAATAAAACTGAAACTGTCTGTAACTGAAGATGTGGAGTTTGAGGAATTGGAGAAAATCCATGAAGCAGCAATACATAAAGGAAACATGTTTGGAGCACTTTGAAGTTGTCGGGTGGTGAGAATTGTCAATAAGTGTGGGCAGGTGAGGGTCATTAATTAAAGCAGGAAATAAATGAAATGCACCAGGTAAGGGGAGATGAGACAGTGGATTAGATCTGAGTGATGCTGAGTATTAGGTATCTGTGGGATATCCATGTGGAAATGCCCAATAGGCAGTTGAAAATAAAGGATTTAACTTCAGGAGACAGGCTAAGCCTGTTTAGAAATAAATGTGGGAGTTACTGTCTTGAAGGTAACTTTGATTCCATAGGTATACATGAAATCAACCAAGGAGAATAGAAAAAGTAAGAGAAGAATGCTAAGTTAGCACTCTTATGATCCCCAAAGTTCACAGGGAGTATAATGGAAGGTATGTTCAAGAAGGTTTACTAATACCACTCTCCCCTGGATGACTGTAGGCATGCCTTACAGTAAAACATGTTAGATTTAAGATAAGAGTTTGCATGTCCCTTTAGAAAATCCTTATGTAATATGTGTGCTATCTTTTTTTTTTTTTCTATCAACTGCATAGATGGATTTCAGTTCATTAAAAATCAGTAACGGAGTTCCATTCATGGCTCAGTGGTTAACGAATCTGACTAAGAACCACAAGTTTGCGGGTTCGATCCCTGGCCTCGCTCAGTGGGTTAAGGATCCGGCGTTGCCGTGAGCTGTGGTGTAGGTTGCAGACGCGGCTCGGATCCTGCGTTGCTGTGGCTGTGGCGAAGGCCGGCGGCTATAGCTCCGGTTAGACCCCTAGCCTGGTAACCTCCATATGCCGCGGGTGTGGCTCTAGATAAAGACAAAAAGACAAAGAAAAAATCAGTAACAGGTATTTCTCTTAACTCATGATATTGAAAAGGTAACCAACATCTTTTATAGGTATACATCTATGTTTATTCACGGATAGAAATGAAATCCTTCATGGAAAGTAGTCCCACAAAGAGAAGGTGATGCATCATCTGTGTGTAACTGAATTGCCAAACTGAATGCTAAATATTTAGTGATTTCTAAAAATACAGTTTCTGAAGGTGCATACAATACTTATATTAAATGTTTTACAATATGATTTGAAGTCCATCCCTGAGGAACATATTCATGGGGCAAATACGTAACTGCAATGAAATCAGAACCATAATAAGATTTTTTTTCTTGGGATGACCTGCTAGTCTAATTTTTTGTGAGTTAGGAGTATGGAGTGAGGAGTGGTTGTTATTTAATTTTCCATATTACCAATGCTCACACCGTATAGGGTAACAATGGTGAATCATCATCATCAACATCAAAATTCATCATAAATAAGAACTGCTTACACACTAGAATTTATATGATATTCCCAACTCTTGCCTATTGGAATTTACATGCTATTACACATGAATAGACAGTCTCAATCTCAAACCATCTGCTTTATGGTAATGACCTTTCTCTCCACTGTTTAGTGAAGGCAGATTTCATAGTATAAATTGAGGATGAAGTTTTCAGTGCTGGTTGTGTATACAAAAATGTCTAGCAAAGGAATTTTGTTGAATTAAGTTTAAATCAGGTATGTTTTTATTTAAAGATTAAAATAAGTTCAATATTACTCACCCAATTAAAAAAAAAACGCAATGAGTTACTTTGAAAAGAAGCGACTTTTACATACCTGAATTTAACCAAGATTTTCCAAACAAATGAGTAGAGATACATATTAGATAATAATAGCTAACACTCATGAAATGTTTTATTGACCAACCTTGGGGGTTTATTTCCTTCAAGGAAAATATCTATTCATATTTAATTTTAGTAATACAAAGCAAAAGCAAAAGCAATGATTAAAAATATAAATATCTTTTTCATGTTGCCTAGTAAATAGTCTACCTACTAACACACACACACACACACACACACACACACACACACACAGAGAGAGAGAGAGAGAGAGAGAGAGAGAGAGAGGGTGAGAGAGAGGGTGAGAGAGAGGGAGATTAGTAAGAGTACTCAGGATAATTTTTCTAAATGAAAGTCCAGAAGATCTGAGGTGTCTGTGTCAAGTTATTTTATTGTTGTGAAACATAAGCTATTTTCACTTTACCCCAGATTTCTATTTGTACCCTCCCCTATTATATGGGCGTGTAGAACCAGATGAAATATATGGAAGTCATCAAATAGGCAAATACTTATCAAATCTTAGGTGCATGTAAATCATGTGTATTTCTATCAAGGGAAATGTATGGAGTTCCCCTTACTACCATGGAGTCCATGGTAATAATGGTAAACATGACCTTGTTCTTACCAGTTCATCAGCTTTGGAAACTTACTAACAAATTTGTGACTGTCAGTCAAGCCACCTCAAAGTGAGCAATGTGTTTTTTCCTCTCCTTTTGTAAGTAGTGCAAATACCAATACTATGCCCCTCATTTAAGCTTTAAGCATGTCCTATGTGTCAGGCACTCTTCATGAATTATTTTTTGAATTCTCAATGAAACTTGAAAGTGTAAGTACTTTGTTAGCTCTGTTTGCAGTGAGAAAACAGAGACTCAAACTTTCAAAAGATTATCCTAGTGGTCTGAATTCAGAACCTCAGTTTTGACCACTGAGTAATACTCCTTCCCCTTCTAATGGATCAGTGATGAGGTACTTGCTCAAAAATCCATTTGCCTGCTTCAAGTATTTCTTGGTAGTCTACTTGGCCACATTGTCAAACACATGTTGAATTGAAATCTCCTCACCCTTGGGCTTAATTGGCAGGATATCTGTTCTTCCTTTGTCTTTTTTAGGCTTGCAGCTTCTTGTTTCACTCAATTAATTTAGACTAGATAAGCAAGCATTTTATCATGCATATAGAGAGTAATGAGATCCCATCACTGGAGATGTTAAAGAAAAAAATCTAGATTGCTATAGCTCCTGCAAAGAGGATTGATTTAAGTCTCAAGTGAAGATTATTTGAATTGCTTCCACAGTTGCTTTCAGCCCTCGGACACCATTGTTCTACCAATGTCATTGCATATTTGAAAATACAACATAATTAAGATGTTGAAAATTTCATCTTCCTATGACTGGATCAGGCTAAATACATTACTGTACTCTTTATCTTTTATATAGAAAATCCACATTTTGCATTTATGAACATCCTTTGGGATGGAAGCATTCCACATGACTAAAACTTCCCTGGCCTAATGTTATGTCAGACTTAGATAAATAGATAGATCCTACATTTTACATAATATTTACCTTTTACATTTTAGAAAAGTTTTTATTTTGAAATATGCAGAGAATCACAGAAATTTATAAAGACATGTGGGGAAGTATCCCCATTATATTTTTAAAATGAAAAGTTTTATTGGATTTTAAATTTCAAAAAAAGCACATGCTCACTGAAAAATATCCCTGAGTCAAAAACATACCAAATGCAAATGGATTATCTTCACCTTTACACCGCCATCTACACAGTACCACTGTTAACACTTTGGTGTGAGTCCTTCTAGTTCTTTGTTTATATGCATATACAATTGATGGTATGAAAGAAGTAAGAGCACAGATAATCCCAGCTTCATTTCCATCCTTGCATAGTTTTATCCAAAATCCTATGACTGTCAATAATAATAGCCCCAATATTATATAATAGTAGCTACTGTTTTATGGAGTATTTAGGATGTACTAGGCATTGGGCCATGTGCTTTGTGTACACAATATCATGTATTTATGACAACAATCTTAAATATTTTATTGGGACTTGCAGGGGAGGAAACTGATGCTTAAGGTTGGACAGCTACTATCATAGCTTGGAATATAATCCCATCTATCTGACTTTAAGGGCCATAATTGAAAGTTCATTGTACAGCTAAAATATTTCATGGAATAAGAAATAAAAAAAGAACCAAATAGGGAAAATATCTATACCATTTAATTTTCTTAACAATCCAATCAAATCAGCATACACTCAAAAACTCACAAAAACAAAAAAAAGTTTCTGGTAACATCAAAACCAGTTTCGTGGATTTACGCTTATCAAAGGAGTTGAGTGATTGGCTTAAATACTTTTCTACCATTGTTCCTGCCCCTGGACAGCGCCAGTATGAAAGCATGAGTTGTTTATTGGGAAAGGATTTCTCAATATACATTTCTGCCTCAAACACGATATAGATGGTCATTTCTTAACCAGCGTGTTTAGCCTTAGGTTTGAGAAGAGAATGGCTCTCTAGGGATTCCACAGGTAATTATACCTGTCCCCCAGTATATCCCCTGGACAGCAGAGAACCATTGTTAAAATTTGAGCTCTTCTTCAAGAGGAAGGGCTGTCATCCACCAATGACCTCTTCAGGGGAAGATACCTCAGGTCCTTGACCCAGCCATCATGGAGCCTCGCCCTCTTAGTTGCCTCTGATCCCCTGCTACTGAAGCTGAGTGGAATGCAAAGACCACTTATGGACAATCCACACTGAAGTCAGTGGAAAAGAAAGTGTACAAAATCCAGCACTGTACAAAATGTACAGATCCACGGTGAAGTCAGTGGAAAAGAAAATGTACAAAATCCAGCACAGGTCCAGAGAGAAAGAAGAGACTGAGAAGAGACATCTCTGCTGAACTTGGGAGCATATTTCTATCCAGCAGTTTTGGTGAAAACGGCTTTCTGACCGTTTCTGACTTAAGAAAACTAACATTATGTGGGGGCAATAATGTAACACCATGGCTCCTTGCCTTGTGGTAGTCTTAGTGATCTCCTTTCCCGTAAGAGCAGTGGTTCCACTGGAGATGGTGTGGTGGCTCTGGCTCAGCTCCCAAGCAGAGAACAGCAACTCTGCTTCTTTCTTTCCCAATCAATAAATCATCTCCAAGGCAAATGAGTGAGAATGAAATTATATAGAAATAACTCTGAATCTATGATATTTCTTAAAAGAAAGGGACTGTAGGAGAAGCAAATGATTCACAAACTTCAGGGCTTTATTACAGTTGATAAATCTCTTGCAATACATCTCCTAAACATCAGTGTGTTGCAACATAAAGATAAGAACCCCCAGGTTAGTGAACAAAAAGACTTCCCAAATATGCTTTATGCAGATTGAATTACCTTTTACTTAATCAAATATTTTGTGTGCCCTTAATGTCATACAATAATGTAGCACAGGAAATATGCTTCCTCCCTGAAAATATTTCTTTCTGTCTTGCTTGTCAAAATTAGAATAGGAATAATACTATGCATCATATATTATTTATCTTGAACAAATTTTCTCCTCATAGTATCTTACTTAAGTAATTCAAGCATCCCTCAGGCTTTCAAATAGATAATCACTAAAGTCATTTCAACTCTGGCTTTATTATTATTATTGTAGGCATTGACACGCATGAAACTTATATTAAACTTATGTCATTACATAAATGTCATGAAATTGGTAATGAAAATACATTTAATATTTTATAATATGCTCTTTAGAAGTCTATATATCCTGACACTTGGCAGAGATTTTCTCGATTGTGATAGTACATAAACTACTTACCACTGACTCTTGCTGAAGGCCTTAGATTTCCAGCTTTGGTGACAGGACTTGCTCGGTTCACTCTAGTTCCTGTACTGGAAAGAACACTCTTGTGAAACAGGCTATTGACTGTCATGCATCATGAAGGGGGCCTTCCAATCTAGGAGCTCTCCTGAGCATGCTCAGTGCCTAATGCAAGAGTTGAAAATCCTTCTTTGATCTCTCCAGGAACTCATTTTTCTAGAATGGACATTTATAAATGCCTGTGGACTAATTTTATGGAAGTACCCATGTAATCTCTCTCCAAGTAGCTGTTCTGGGACTCCTCAGAGTGCAAACACGACTAAAGGGCAAAGTCTGATTGGAAACTGAAATGAATAGCAATTAATTCTCTTGTGGATTCATTAAAGTTGTGGCAATCATCTTTTCTCAGTATGCTATGAGGAGATCAGCTTCTTCTATCTTTTGGGATATTTGTGTGTGAATTTCAGTACCAGATTTTTTTGCTAGAATGCGAATGGCTAAAACCTGAAAGACTGCCTTCCCCTCCTTCCCAGTAGAGAGAAGGGAGATGCATGCATCTGGGCTTATTTACTAGGGATTCTACAAAGCACGAGGGAATTTCTCCATTTCTTCTGGTAGCCATGGCCTTGGACCTTGGAACTAGACTCTTCATGTTTAATGCTCAATTGTATATGTTATCTGAAGCTACAGGACTATCAGCATATCTGTTCTCTTGGCACTGGGTCACTTCTAATTATGTCTGTTCACCTAGGTGTTGTGCTTCCTTTCTTCCTCATCAGTATCCTTATGTTTTCATGTTCCCCAATTTCTGGTTCTACCATTGCTCATGACATAGTGATATGAGCTTTTTTTTTTTTTTTTTTTAAAGGCAGAGCCATCAAACAACTCTATAAGGCACAGAAAGGGAGAAGGCTATACATTTGAAAATCTTGCAGTATTTTACCTCACCAAAATTAGACAGGGTGAGGAGTTAAGTCTTTAAAGTTCAAAAAAATCCCCTTAACAGAATAGCCTTCTCTATATGTGAAGGAGAAGCACAGAAATGGTGCTTATTGAAGACTTTAAAATCATTAGCCATCAGTGAAATACAAATAAAATCACCTCTTCACCCACTAGGATGGCTATCATCAAAAAGACATACCAAGTGTTGGTGAAGGTGTGGAGGAATTGGAGCCCACATACACTCTTGGTAGTAATGTAAAATTATTCAGCTGTTTTGGACAACAGTCTGGCAGCTCTTCAAAAGTTTATGCACAGAGTTACTATGTGACCCAGCATTTTTACTTACAGATGAAATGAAACTATATCTGCAAAAGCTTGTACACAATTGTTAATAGCAGCATTATTCATAATGGCCAAAAAGTGGACACTACCCAAATGTCTATCAACTGATAAATGGATAAATAAAATGTGGTATATCTGTGCAATGGAATATTATTTGGCTTAAAGAATGAAGTACTGATACATCACTACAACGTGAATGAAGCTTAAAAACATAATAAAGCAAAGAAGCTAGACACAAAAAAACTCATATTGTTTATTTCCATATATGTTAAATCCAAGAATTGCAATGTGTTGAATGTTCAGCACAATTGTAACTGTTTGCCCAGTGGAATGGACCATGCAGTGGTAAACAGATGCTATATAGAGAAAACAATGTTATATTGCAGGCAGAACGTCCTTGTTTTTCTCCACATAAGAAATTCTCCACAATGAAGTTCATCACTACTAGACCTGCCTTACAGAAAATACTAAAGGGAGTTCTTTAAGATGAAATGAGAGAATGCTGACTAACAACATGGAAACATATGAAAGTATAAAAGCTCACTGTAAAGGCAAAAATACAGTCAAATTAAAAAAACTCTAATAGTGGTGCACAAATTACTTTTAAACTATGATAAAAGTAAAAAGACAAAGTATTAATAACAACCATAGGTACAATAATTTGCTAATGGTTATACAATATATAAAACTGTGGATTATGAATGACATCAAAATAAAGTATGGTATTATGAGAAGTTAAAGTATACATTTTTGTATTCAAAGTTATCAGCTTAAAATTGACTATTATAACTATAAGAGTGTAAGCCTCACGGCAAACACAAATAAAAAAATAAACCTTGTAGTATGTACATAAAAGGTAAGGAGAAAGGAATCAAAGCATACTGCTACTTAAAAAGCATCAAATCACAAAGAAAGACAGTAAGAGAGGCAGAAAGGAACTACAAAACAGTTAAAAATTAGCAAATGGCAATAGTAAACCTCACTTATCAATAATTACTTTAAATATAAATGGATTAAATTTTCTAATCAAAAAGACACAAAATGGCTTAATGGATTTTTTTAAATCCAAGATCTAAAAATTTTCTGCCTACAAGAGACTTGCTTTTGTTTTAAGAAGACATATAGGCTGAGTGTGAAGTGATGAGAAATTCAAGTGGTAATGAAAAGAGAGCAAGAATGGATATACTTATTCAGACAAAATAGACTTTAAAACAAAAATTGTCACAAAAGACAAAGGCAATTATATAATAATAAAGGGGTCAATTCATTAAAAAGGTATAACAATTATATATGTATGTATACATATGTATACACACACACACACTCACTCACCCAACATCAGAGCACCTAAATATTTAAACCAAATTTTAACAGAAGTGAAGGGGGAAATAGCAATCCAATAATATTAAAGAGTTTCAGTATGCCACTTTGAACAATGGATTGATCGTGCAAATAGAAAATCAATAAGAAAAGAGCAAACTTGAATGACACTATAGACCAAATGAACCTAACAGTTATATACATAATGTTCCATCCAACAGCAGTAGAATGCACATTCTTCTTTAGTATACACAGACCATTCTCTAGGATAGATCATATAATAGGTCACGAAAAAATATTGGCAAATTTAAGAAAATTGAAATCATATCAAGTATCTTTTCCAGCTATAGTGTTTAGAAATCAGTAACAGAAAATTTTGAAAATTCATAAATAAGTGGAAATTAGCACACTCCTGAATAGTCAGTGGGTCAAGAAAGATATCCAAAGGGAAATAAAAATGTCTTGAGATCAAAAAAATAAAAATAAAACATATCAAAATATAAGGGATGCTGTAAAAGCAGTACTAAGAGGCAAGTTTATGGTAATAAATGCCTATATTAGGATAAAAATAAAGATCTCAAATAATGTAACTTCATAGCACAAGAAATTTGAAAAACAAACTAAACCTAGAGTTAGCAGAAGAAAGGAAATAAAGATCAGAGCAAAAATAAATGAAAGACTAGATAAAAATAGAAAAGGTCAATGAAACTAGAGGTGGCTTTTTGTTTTTTGGGGGCTTTTTTTTTTCATCTTTTTGCCTTATCTAGGGCCGCACCCGCGGCATACGGAGGTTCCCTGGCTAGGGGTCTATTTGGAGTTGTAGCTGCTGGCCTTTGCCACAGCCACAGCAACGTGGGATCCAAGCCGCGTCTGCAACCTACACCACAGCTCACGGCAATGCTGGATCCTTTAACCCACTGAGCAAGGCCAGGGATTGAATCTGCAACCTCATGGTTCCTAGTCAGATTCATTAACCATTTAGCCACAACGGGAACTCCTAGAGTTGGCTTTTTGAAAAGGTAAAATTAACAAACCTTTTTCTAGACTAATGAAAAATAAGACAAAATTATAAATGAAAGAGGAGACATTATAGCGAATGCCACAGAAATACAAAAGATTGTAAGATACTACTATAAACATTTATATACCAATAAATTGGATAACCTAGAAAAAAAAATTCCTAGGGCATACAATCTATTAAGACCAAATCATGAAGAAACAAAATCAGAACTGACCAATAAAAAGTAAGGAGATGAAATCAATAAACAAAATCCTCCCAACAAAGAAAAGGTCAGAACCACTGGTGAATTCTGCCAAACATTTAAAGAAAAATTAATACCACTCCTTTTCAGCTCTTCCAAAAATTTGAAGAGGAGGGAGCACTTCCAAACTCATTTTTATGAGGCCAGCGTTATCTTGATACCAAAGCTAACAAAGACAAACCAAGAAAATTGCAAGTCAATATCCCTCTGAACAGAGATACAAAAATCTCTGGAAAAAAAAACCCAAAACTAGTAAACCAAATTCAACAGCACCCAAAAAGGACCATACACCATGATCAAGTGGGATTCAGCCCTGAGATGCAAAGATGTTTCAATATATGCAAATCATTAGATGTAATAAACCACATTATAGAATGAAGAATAAAAATTATATGATCATCTGAATGGATGCAGGAAAATTATTTGACAAAATTCAGCACACCTTCATGATAAAAAGTATCAACAAATTAAATATGGAAGGACTATATTTCAACATAATAAAGGCCATATAAATGACAAGAACATTATACGACAAAGGCCATATAAAGGACAAACCCACAGCTAACGTCATACTCAACAGTGAAAAGCTGAAATCTGTGCTTCTAAAATCAGTAACAACACAAGGATATCCATTCTCACCACTTCTATTCACTATAATATTGGAAGTCCTAGCCAAATGAAATAGGCAAGAAAAAGAAATAAAGGACACCCGAGTTGGAAAGGAGGAAGTAACATTGTCTATTTGAAGACGACATATAGATTGGATTAAGATGGTGGAATAGAAGGACTGGAGCTCAACTTCTCCCCCGAAAAACAGCAAAACTGCAACCAAATGCCGAGCAGCCTTCAACCAAATGGACTGTAAACTTCCAAAAAAGATATTCTACTCCAGAAGACAAAGAGGAGACCACATCAAGAGGTAGGAGGGGCAATTACGCGATAGAAGCAACCCCATACCCCACAGACTGGAAAGTAACTGCATCAGAGAGACTCAGCTACAGAACTGAGTTCTGAGCTCCAAGTCAAAACCCCACGCCTGGGGATTGGGCACAGGGAGAAAGAGCCCCTGGAGCATCTGGTATTGAAGGCCAGTGGGGCTTGTGTGCAGGAGCTCCACAGGACCGGGGGAAACAGAGACCCCATCCTTGAAAGGCACACACAGACTTTCACGTGCACTGGGTCCCAGGGCAAAGCAGTCTCCATAGGAATCCAGGTGGAACCTTACTGCAATTCTTGGAGGATCTCCTGGGAAAACAAGGGGGACTGTGGCTTGTTGTGGGGGAAGGGCATTGGAGGCGAAGCTCTCGGGAACATTCCTCAGCCTGCATTTCTCTGGAGATGGCCATTTCTGGGAAAATCTGGTCCCTCCCATCAGTGCTGAGAAGCCCCAGGGCAAACAATAGTCCAGGTGGGATCACAGCCCCACCCATCAGTAAACAGGATGCCTAAAGACCCCTCAGGCACACAGGCAGCCTCTAATCTCATCCAGAGACAAAGCCCCACCCATCAGAGGGATAGGAATCAACCCCACCTACCAGTGGGCAGGCGTCACTCCCTCCTATCGGGAAGCCTACAGCAAGCTCTGCCCATACCAACTTTAGTCACAGGGGAGGCAAACGCCAGAACTAGGAGAGGCAAAAAGGTCTATTGTTGGCAAAAAGGTCACCACACCAAAAACCTATAAAAATGAAAAGGCAGAAGACTATAACACAGATAAGGGAGAAAGAGAAAAGTCCACAAAACAGCTCAGTGATGAGGAGATTATCAGCCTCTCAGAAAGAGACTTTAGACTGTTGATACTGAAGATGATGCAAGGCATTGGAAATAAACTGGAGGCAAAGATTGATAATTTACAGGAAACACTGAGCAAAGAAATACAAGATGTAAAAATTAAACTAGATGCAAAATACAATATCTGAAATAAAAAATTCATTAGAAGCAGCCAACAGTAGAATACAGAAGGCAGAAGAATGAATTAGCGAGGTGGAGGACAGATTAGTGGAAATCACTAATGCAGAAGAGAAAAGAGATAAAAGATTGAAAGGAAATGAGCTGAGTCTCAGATAACTCTGGGATAATGTTAAACACACCAATATCCGTATTATAGGGGTGCCAGAGGGAGAAGAGAGAGAGAAGGGAACAGAAAAACTATTTGAAGAGATAATAGTCGAAAACTTCCCTAATATGGGTAAGGAACCACTCAGTCAAATTCAGCAAGCGCAACGAGTACCATATAAAATAAACCCAAGAAGGAACACTCCAAGACACATATTAATCAAAATGACCAAAATTAAAGACAAAGAGAAAATTTTGAAAGCAGCTAGGGAAAAGAAACAAATGACATACAAGGGAGCCCAATAAAGTTATCAGCAGATTTTTAATCTGAAACTCTGCAGGCCAGAAGAGAGTGGCATGATATACTTAATGTGCTGAAAGGGAAAAACTTCCAACCAAGATTGCTTTACCCTGCAAGGCTCACATTCAGAGGAAAGCACAGCCTCTTCAGTAAATAGTGTTGGGAAAACTGGTTATCTGCACACAGAAGAATGAAATTTTTTTACTCCATTTATAAAAAAATCTCACTTATCTTACTCCATATATGAAAATCCATATCTTAAGGATATTTGTATCACTCCATATATAAACATCAACTAAAAATGATTGACTTAAATGTCAGACCTGAAACTGTAAAACTACTAGGAGAAAACACAGGCAAAAGCATAGGACTCAGCAATGCTTTTTCAAATATACCCTAAAAGCACAGGCAACAAAAGCAAAAGAGACAAATGTGTTCACATTAAGCTAAGACCACTTCTGCACAGCAAAGGGAACAACCAATGGAGTGAAGAGAAAAACCTACAAAATGGGAGAAAATATTTGCAAACCATACATCTGATCCAAAATATATAATGAACTCATATAGCTCAATAGTGAGAAAACTTATTAAAAAATAGGCAAAGGACCTGAATAAACATTTCTCAAAAGAAGATATACAAATGGCCAATGGGTATATGAAAAAATTTTATCGCCTTTCATCAGGAAAATTCACATTGAAGTAACAATGAGATCACCTCATGCCCACTAAAATGGCTATCAAAAAGACAAAAGATAGTAAGTATTGGCAGGAGTGTGGAAAGGGAAACCCTTGGGCATTGTTGGTAGAAATGTAAATTGGAATAGCCGTTATGGAAACAGTATGGTGGTTCCTCAAAATATTAAAACTAGAACTACAGGATCTTACTGATGGGTCTACATCCCAAGGAAATGAAAACAGTCTCAAAGAGATATTCCATGTTCAGTGAAACATTATTCACAATAGCCAAAATATGGAATCAACTCAAGTTTCATGAACAGATGAATGGATAAAGAAAATGTGGTATATATGTACCATGGATATAGTCACCCTTAGAAAAAGAAGGAAACTTTGTCATTTGTGACAACATGGATGAACCTAGAGAATATTATGCTAAATGAAATAAGCCAGGCACAGAAAGACAAATACTGCATGATATTGCTTATAAATAGAACGTTAAAAGTTGAAGTCATAGATGCAGAATGATAGTTACAAAGAGCTCAGGGGTGCAGTGGGGAAAATGGGGAGATGTTAGTCAAAGTGTGTGAAGATACAGTTATATGGGTAAAATGAATAAATTTGGAGACCTAATGTACAGCATAATGATTATAGTTAGTAATCTTGTATTGAATACAGGAAATACGCTAAAAGAGTAGATTTCAGGTGCTCTTATTGCAAAAAAAATTGGTAACTGTGTGAGGAGTGATATGTTAATTAGTGTAACTGTGGTAACAATTTCACTATGTATATATATCCAGTCAACGTGTTGTATACCTTAAATATATATAATTTTTTAAAGTGGCTTTAAAATAATTAGTAAAAATGGCATTTTAATAAAGTAACTAAAGAGTTATCATACAAGTAAGTGTGATTAACTGTACAAAAAATAGAAAAGAAATTCTCCAGAATGAAAAATATTGATCTGGTCACTGGTATTACTAGAGAATTCACCTTTTCCAACCAATCCCTCGGGGAACCCTTGATCTCCAGATTTCTCAGGCAAGAGATGAGCGGATTAAAATGGGGATTACAACACAGAAGAGCACAGAGACTAGGATGTCCAGGCTATAGCCAACATTGCACCTGTCATAATTAAAGCTGACTTCCAAAGAAGACCAACACCAAGGGAAGTAGGATGTCCAGGTAGAAAAGACCTTTTTTCCTGTCATCATCAGAAGGAATTCTAAGGATGGAAGAAATTAGGAGTATGTAGGATGCTGCAGTTAATGGGCAGGAGCTCAGGGCAATTGTGGTGCTGGCCATGTGGATCATATTCTCATTGAGAGAGGTATCAAACAGGATAGGTTCAAGAGCAATGGGATGTCACAGAGAAAGTGGCTAGTCTTGTGTCCATATAGACTGTCAGTGAGGTATGTGTCACAGAATTCTCTAGCCCATACAGTCAAGTTCCAGTCAACAGATACACCAGACCTTCAGATTCATGAGGAGCAGCTGTTGAAGAACATGGCAAATGGCTACATAGCGGTCATAAATCGCAGTAGCCAATAGGACATCCCTAGAGTCAGCACAGGTCACAAGAAAGAAGACCTGGGAAAGGCAGCCCTCATAGGAGACGGTCCTCTTCTAGAAGAAGTTCACCACCATGATGAGGATGGTGGTGATAGAGTAGCAGATGTCCAAGAGAAGTCACGCTGTTGAGAAAATAATACCCTGAAGTGTGAAGACCAGGACTGACTCTGACCACTGTTAATGTGAAAGCATTTCCCAGAAAAGCTATCAGATAAATGATCAAGAACATTAGGAAGACCAAACCTTGTAATTCAAGATGATTGGAAAGTCCTAGGAAGATAAATGCAGTGACCACATTTTGACTTTCCTTTTCTTTCAGTTCTTTCTCAATTGAAATGAAGATTTGGAAATAGAATAAATAGACAATGCGATATTGTGACAAACACACAGGTAGAGCTAATACTTATACATTCTTTATTTCGTGAATTAGATGACCTCTCTTCTAGATAGTGTAGCTTGACACTTTGAGACTAAGATATATGCATTCCTGCTCACTCTCATGCTCCTTTGTTCCAGTGTTTACTTGTCATTTATTACTTATTAGCCTGTTTTGCTCCCCTACCAGTCCATATATTCTGTTAGACAAGAAAATTCTCTCATTAATCCACATGTACTCTATAAAACTTTTGTTAGAAGTAAAGAAGACAGGAAAGTTAGTCTTCAGCACTGACATTGAAAAATAGCAGATGATGTATTAAACCAGAACGAAAATACTTTTCCTCTCAACATCCTTCTTCCTTGGGAAGAAGTCAAAATACCAAACACTAATTTATTTACTGTGAATGAACTAGCCTCCATAACATTTGTCCCCTGGTATTATCCATGAATATGTTACATTTTATGGCACAAAGGAATTTGGAGATGTAGTTAAGATTAATCACCTGACTTTAAGACATAGAGATTATCCTATATTACTCAAGTGTGCCTAATCTAATCACATGAGCCCCACAAAGCAGATAAAAAGATGAATTCAGAATTCAAATCCCAAGCAGGATTCCACGTCATCGTTGGATGAAGAGTGCCATGTGTTGAGGAAAAGACAATGTTGGTCCTAAAATCATAAGAAAATAATTTTGCTAATAACTTGAATAAATGTGGAAGTGGAATCTTTCCCAGATAACACACCTTGATTTCAGCTAGAGCCAGCTCATGCTATGTCTGTACTTTAGTGAGGCAGAGGACCCAGCTGAGCCATGCTGTGTCTGGACTTCTGACCCAAAAAACTGTGAGATAATAAGTGTTTAAACTGTTGAACGTGTAGTAATTTTTTTATAGTCCCAATAACACCATGGACTATAAAGGTCAAGGATGGGATGAGGATTTGTGCCTATACACTGATGTGGTAAACCAAATAATGCTCCCCCAAAGATGTTCATGCCCTAATCCCTGGATCCTGTGAATATGTTGTTACATGGCAAAATGCATTTTACAAATGTATTTAAGACTATAGATCTTTTTTCCTATAACAATTCTTTTCTTTGCTTCCAGTTTTACTGAGATAAAATTGACATGCAGCACTGTATAAAGTTAAGGTGTACAGAATAATGATTGACTTAATACATCATGAAATGAGAATCACAATAAGTTTAGTGAACATCCATCATCTCATATGGATATGAAATTAAATATTTTTCCTTGTGATGAGAACTTTTAGAATCATCCACCCCAGCAGGTATGGGATTGCTTATATCATGAAAGCACCCCTCCTACCATCTCTACGTGGTTTGTCTTTGCGTGTAGAATATTTTTTGGTAGATTCCAGTCTATTTTGTTCATGGTTGTTCATCTGTTATTTGTAATTTTGGTGTTTTCATGAGAGGTTGTTAGCTCAAGTCCTTCTATTCTGCCATCTTGTCTTTATAGGTTATTTATTTTATAAATAGTACTTTGTGCCTCTTAATCCCCTATCCCTTCCTTGCCCCTCCTCCCTTCTCTCTTACCATTGGTAACTACTAATTTTTACCTATATCTATGAGCCTCTTTTTTTTTTTTTACTATGTTCACTAGTTTGTTTTATATTTTTTTAGATTCTGCATATAAGTGATAACATATAGTATTTGTCTTTCTCTGACTTATTTCACTTAATACCCCTCAGGCTCATCCATATTGTTGCAAATGGCAAAATTTCATTCTTTTTTATGACTAAGAAGTATTCCATTGTATATGTATATATTTCACATCTTCTTTATAGATTTATCTTTTAATGGACGCTTAGGTTTTTTCTATACCTCAGCTATTCTAAATAATACTACTATGAACTTTGGGTGCATGTATCTTTTTGAATGTGTTTTTTTGTTTTCCTTTTTTTGTATATATACTCAGAAGTGGAATCGATGACTCATATGGTAGTTCTATTCTTAGTTTTTTGGGAAACTGCCATACTCTTTTCCCTAATGGCTGCACTAATTTACATTCTCACCAACAGTGTACAGGAATTCCACTTTCTCTACATCTTTCCCAACATTTGTTATTTGTGTTCTTTTTAGTGATAGCCATTCTGATAGGTGTGAGGGGATATCTCATTGTGGTTTTGATTTGCATTTCTCTGATGATTAGTGATATTGAGCATATTTTCACATGCCTCTCTGCCTTCTGTATGTCTTCTTCGGAAAGTGTCTATTAATTGTATGAGCTTTTTATATGTTTTGGATATTAACCCTTATCATTCATATCATTTGCAAACATTTTCTCCCATTAAGTAGGCTACAATTTCTTTTTGTTGATGGTTTCCTTTGCTTTGCAAAAGTTTTCTAAAAGCTTTTAATTAGGTCCCACTTCTTTATTTTTGCTTTTGTTTCCTTGGCATTAGGAAAGAGATTCAAAAATATTGCTGTGCTTTATGTCAAAATGTTTTCTGCCCAGGTTTGCTTCTAGGGGTTTTATAGTATCTGGCCCTACATTTATACCTTTAAACCACTTTGAGTATATTTTTGTATGTGATGTCAGGAAATATTCTAACCTCACTACTTTACATGTAACTGCCCAGCACCACTTATTGTAGAGGCTCTCTTTTCTCCTTTTTATAGTCTTACCTCCTTTGTCTTAGATTAACTGTGTGTGTTTATTTCAGGGCTCTCTGTTCTGTTCCATTGATCTATGTGTCTGTTTTTGTGCCAGTGCTTACTGTTCTGATAACTGTAGCTTTTTAGTCTGAAGTCAGGGAGCATGATTCTTCCAGCCGTGTTCTTTGTCAAGACTGTTTTGGCTACTTGGGGTCTTTTGTATTTACATACACATTTTGAAAGTTCTAGTTCTTTGAACAAGTGTCATTGGTAATTGATAGGGATTGTATTAAATATGCAGATTGCTTTCTTTTTTTTTATTTTTATTTTTTATTTTTTTTTATTTTTGCATTATAGCTGGTTTACAGATTTCTGTCAGGTTTTCCAACTGCACCATGTGGTGACCCGATTACATGTACATATATGGATTTGTCACATGTAATTAGATATAGTTCCCCGTGCATTACAGTTGGAGCTCCTTGCTATTCCATCATTAAAGCAGTAGTTATCCCCACTCCCT
>PVHT020000034.1:4824279-4883561 GCA_004024745.2 Catagonus wagneri
AGAGTTCTCTGAGACTCTGCTCATTTCCTTTCAATCTTTTATCTCTTTTCTCTTCTGCATTAGTGATTTTCACTAATCTGTCCTCGACCTCACTGATTCGTTCTTCTGCCTCCTGTATTCTACTGTTGGCTGCTTCTAATGAATTTTTTATTTCAGTTATTGTATTTTGCATATCTTCTTGTTTAATTTTTACATCTTGTATTTCTTTGCTCAGTGTTTCCTGTAAATGATCAATATTTGCCTCCAGTCTATTTCCAATGCCTTGCATCATCTTCAGCATCAACAGTCTAAAATCTCTTTCTGGGAGACTGATAATCTCCTCATCACTGAGCTGTTTTGTGGTCTTTTCTCTTTCTCCCTTATCTGAGTTACAGTTTTCTGTCTTTTCATTTTTGCAGGTTTTTGGTGTGGTGACCTTTTTGTAGACAGTAGAGTTGTAGCCTCTCCTAATTCTGCTGTTTGCCTCCCCTGTGGCTAAAGTTGGTATGGAGGGGGTTTGCTATAGGCTTCCTTATGGGAGGGAGTGATGCCTGCTCACTGGTAGGTGGGGTTGATTCCTCTCCCTCTGATGGGTGGGGCTTTGTCTCTGGATGAGATTAGAGGCTGGCTGTGTGCCTGAGGGGTCTTTAGGCAGCCTGTTTACTGATGATTGTGGCTGAGATTGTTGTTTGGCCTGGGGCTTCTCAGCACTGATGGGAGGGACCAGATTTTCCCAGAAATGGTCACCTCCAGGGAAATGCAGGCTGCTGAATGTCCCTGAGAGCTTCACCTCCAATGCCCTTCCCCCACAAGAAGCCACAGTCCCCCTTGTTTTCCCAGGAGATCCTCCAAGAATTGCAGTCAGATTCTGCCTAGATTCCTATGGAGACTGCTTTGCCGTGAGACCCAGTGCATGTGAAAGTCCGTGTGTGCCTTTCAAGAATGGGGTCTCTGTTTCCCCCAGTCCTGTGGAGCTCCTGCACACAAGCCCCGCTGGCCTTCAATGCCAGATGCTCCGGAGGCTCTTTCCCCCTGTGCCAGATCCCCAGGCGGGATTTGACGTGGGGCTCAGAACTCTCAGTCCTGTAGCTGAGTCTCTGTGATACAGTGACTTTCCAGTCTGTGGGGCTTCCCACCCGGGAGGTATGGGGTTGCTTCTATTGCGTAATCGTCCTTCCTACCTCTTGGTGTGGTCTCCTCTTTGTCTTCTGGAGCAGAATATCTTTTTTGGAAGTTTACAGTCCATTTGGTTGAAGGTTGCTTGGCATTTGGTTGTAGTTTTGCTGTTTTTTTGGGAGAGAAGTTGAGCCCCAGTCCTTCTATTCCGCCATTTTAATCCAATCTCAACACCAGATCCTTAATCCACTGTACTACAGCAGGAACTCCCTCAACACAATTAATGCCATTTATGAATAATCCATAGCTAACATCAGATTCAACTGTGAAAAACTGAAATGTTTTCCTCTAAGATCTGGAACAAGGCAATAGCACTCTTGCTATTTCTATTCAGAATGATGGGTAAAAACTCAGCTTCCGTTCTTTATTGTTTCTTCCCCTGCAATTCTTACAGCAAATCGCTGTGCAATAACAGGGCATCATGGTGTAAATCCGGGCCTCCTGCGGTTGGGCAGGTGGGCCTTCCTCGCCGAGGCTGCTATACCCATCTTTCTTAAACTGTCCCCAAAGGTTGAAGAAGGAACACTCCCAAAGATGTTCTATGAAGCCACAATCACTCTAATACCAAAACCAGAGAAAGATACTACCAAAAAAGAAAATTATAGGCCAATATCTTTGATGAATATAGACACAAAATTTTTCAACAAAATTTTAGCCAACCATATCTAACAGCATATAAAAAATGATCATATACCATGACTGATTGGGATTCATCCCAGGTTCACAAGCTTGGTTCAACATATGCAAATCCGTCACATCATACACCACATTAACAAAAGAAAATTAAAAAGCCATGTTATCTCAATAGATGCAGAAAAAGCATTTGACAACGTCCAACATCCATTCATGATAAAAACTCTTACCAATGTGGGTATAGAGGGAACATACCTTAACATAATAAAACCCATTTATGACAAACTCACAACCAATATAATACTCAATGGAGAACAGTGAAAGCCTTCCCAAATCTGGAACAAGACACCACTTTTATTCAACATAGTATTGGAAGTCCTAGCCACAGCAATCAGACAAACAGAACAAATAAAAGGTATTGCAAATGGAAAAGAAGAGGTAAAATTGTCACTCTATGCAGATAACATAATACCATATATACAAAACCCTAAGGACTCAACTAAAAAACTACTCAAACTGATCAACGAATTTAGCAAATTAGCAGGATACAAGGTTAACATTCAGAAATCGGTTGCATTTATATTTACTAACAATGAAATATTAGAAAAGGAATATGAAAATACAATAACTTTTAAAAATTGCACCCCCAAAATTAAATACCTAGGAATAAACCTGACCAAGAGATGAAAGATTTACATGCTGAGAACTATAAAACATCAATCAAGGATATTAAAGATGATTCAAAGGAATGGAAAAATATATTCCATCCTCCTGTGTTAGAAAAATTGCATCTATAGATTCAGTGCAATCTCTATCACAAACTACCCATGACATTTTTCACAGAACTAGAACAAACCATCCCATATAAAAGACCCAGAATTGCCAAAGCAATCCTGAGGAATAAAAACCAAGCAGAATGGAAAACTCTCCCAGACTTCAGACAATATACAAAGCTACAGTAATGAAGACAGTATGGTACTGGTACCAAAACAGACATACAGACCAGTGGAACAGAATAGAGAACCTAGAAATAAACCAAGACACCTATGGTCAATTAATCTTCGACAAAGGAGGCAAGAATATAAAGTGGGGAAAATATAGTCTCTTCAACAAGTGGTGCTGGGAAAACTGGACGGCTGCATGTAAATCAGTGAAAGTAGAACACATCCTCACACTATGCACAAAAATAAACTTAAAAATGGCTTAAAAACATAAACATAAGACAAGACACCATCAAACTCCTGGAAGAAAACATAGGCAAAACATTCTCTGACATCAACCATATAAATGTTTTCTTAGATCAGTCTCCCAAGGCAACAGAAATAAAAACAGAAATAAACTAATGGGACCTAATTAAACTGACAAGCTTTTGCACAACAAAGAAAAGCATTAAAAAAAGGGACAACTTACAGAATGGAAGAAAATAGTTTCAAATGATGCAACTGACAAGGGCTTAATCTCTAAAATATGGAAGCAACTTATATAACTCAATAGCAAAAACACCAACAACCTAATTGAAAAATGGGCAGATGACTTGACATTTCTCCAAAGAAGATATACAGATGGCCAACAGGCACATGAAAAAATGCTCAACATCACTAATTATTAGAGAAATGCAAATCAAAACTACAGTGACATACTACCTTTACACCGGTCAGAATGGCTATCATTAATAAGGCCACAAATAACAAATGCTGGAGAGGTGTGGAGAAAAGGGTACCCTCCTTCACTGTTGGTGGGAATGTAAACTGGTAAAACCACTGCCAAAAACAGTATGGAGGTACCTTAGAAAACTAAATATAGAACTGCCATATGACACGGCAGTCCCACTCCAGGGCATATATCCAGACAAAATTTTCATTGAAAAAGACACATGCACCTGTAGGATCATTGCAGCACTAGTCACAATAGCCAAGATATGGAAACAACCTAAATGTCCATTGACAGATGAATGAATTAAGACGATGTGGTATATATACACAGTGGAATACTACTCAGCCACAAAAAGAACAAACTAATGCCATTTGCAGCAACATGGATGGTACTAGAGACTCTCATAATAATTAAAGTAAGTCAGAAAGAGAAAGACAAATACCATATGATATCACTCTTATCTGGAATCTAATATATTGCACAAATGAACCCTTCCACAGAAAAGAAATTCAAGAACTTGGAGAACAGACTTGTGGCTGCCAAGGGGCAGGGGAAGGGAGTGGGATGGACTGGGAGTTTGGTATTAGTGGATGCAAACTATTGCTTTTGGAATGGATAAGCAATGAGATCCTGCTCTAAATCACAGGGAACTGTATCTAATCACTTGTGATGGAACATGGTGGAGGATAATATGAGAAAAAGTATATATATATATATTTTTTTTTATATGTATGTATGTATGACTAGGTCACTTTTCTGTACAGCAGAAATTGATGGAACACTGTAATAAATTAAAATGAAAAAAAAAGAAAAGAAAAATAGCCTAAATGTATGTGTCCACAAGAAATTTACATTGAATACAACAATTAAAGTTTTGAAAGTAAAAGAATAAAAATAAACATACTATCCAATACTAACCAAAAGGCAGCAGGAGTGGCTGTATTAATATTATATTTCAGAAAAAAAATTATCAAAAGTTGAGAGGAATATTGCGTCATGATGAGTCAATCTATCAGGAAGTCTTAAGTAACTATAAATATGCATGTACCCCCAAAAATGCAGCTTTGAAATGTATTAAACAAAATCTGTTAGAAATAAAAGGAGAAATAGACAAGTCCCCATTATAGTGAAAGACTTCAGCACTTACCTCTCAACTGTTGAGAGAACAACCAGTCACTCATATCTGGAATTTAATATATGACACAAGTGAACCTTTCTACAGAAAAGAAACAAACTCATGGACTTAGAGCACAGACTTGTGGTTGCCAAGGGGGAGAGAGTGGGATGGACTGGGAGTTTGGGGTTAGTAGATGCGAACTACTGAATCTGGAGTGGATAAGCAATGAGGTCCTGCTGTATAGCACAGGGAAATATATCTAGTCACTTGTGGTGGAACATGATGGAGGATAATGTGTGTGTGTTTATATATGTAAGACTGGGTCACTTTGCTGGACAGTAGAAATTGACAGAACAATGTAAATCAACTATAATACAAAAAATTAAAAAAAAAAACAGTTAATAGAACAACCAGACAGAAAGTCAGTGTGAATGTAGAAAAACTCAGCAACATAATCAACCACAGGATCTAAGGTACATTTATAGAACAACCTATCCAATATCAGGTACCACTTTCTTTTCAAGTACCCACAGGACATATACCAGAATAGACTATATTCTGGCTATAAAACAAAATTCAGTACACTAATAGGAACCGAAATCATTCAGAGTATGTTCTCTGTCCCCAAGACAATCACACTAGAAATGAATAACAGAAACATAACTATAACGTCTCCAAACCCAGAGTTCCCATTTTAGCACAGCAGAAATGAATCCAACTAGGAACCATGAGGTTGTGAGTTCGATCTCTGGCCTCACTCAGTGGGTTAAGGTTCTGGTGTTTCCGGAAGCTGTGGTGTAGGCCCAGACGTGGCTCAGATCTGGCATTGCTGTGGCTGTGGCATAGGCCGGCAGCTGTATCTCTGATTAGACCCCTAGCCTGGGAATTTCCATATGCTATGGGTGTGGCCCTAAAAAGCAAAAATAAATAAATAAGTAAATAAATAAAAATTCTCCAAACACTCGGAAAGCAAACAACACACTTCTAAATAGAAAACAAAAATACACATATCGAACTCTGGGATTCATCTAAAGCAATGCTGAGTGGGAAATTTATACACTAAATACTTTTGTTATAAAAAAAGGAAAAGTATAAAATTATTAATCTAAACTCTACACACATGAAAAAGAAGAGCGAAATAAACCCCAAGCTAGGATAAAGATGAAGTAATAAAGTTAAGAGCAAAAAAAAAAAAAATCAATGAAATTGAAAACAGGAAATAATAGAGAATGTCTATGAAAAACTGATTCTTTGAAAAAACTGATATAATTTACAAACTTAATAAGACTGACAAAGACAGAAATTATCAGTATCAGCAGTGCAACAAGGAATATCCAGACCCTGCAGATATCAAATGAGTAATAAGGGAATACTACACATAACTCTAAACATATAAATTTGACAACTAAGATGAAATAGGCCAGTTCCCCAAAAAGCACAAACTACCATAGCTTGCCTGGTATTTTAAAAAAATAATTTAATTTGTCCCATCTCTAACTATTAAGGGAATTAAATTCTAATTTAAAAAATGCAAAATAAAAAAGCTCTATGTCCAGATGGATCCACTGCATAATTCTGTCAAACTTTTAAGAAAGAATTAACATGCAGTTCTTCCAGAAAAAAGAAGAGGAGGAAATACCAATTTGTTTTATAAAATGGGTATTCTCTGATACCAACACTAGACAAGTTATTACAAGGAAATAAAGCTATAGCTCAATAACCCTCATGAACATAAGTACAAAAATCATTAACATATTAGCATATAGAATTTAGAAATACATAAAAAGAATTATACACTAATATCAAGTGGGGTTTATTATTGCTACAGTATTGAAAATCAACCTGCGTGATTCACCATATTAACAGCTAAAGAAAAATTACATAATTATATCAATAAATGGAAAAAAAGCATTTGATGAAATCCAAAACTCATTTATAATTTTATAAACTCTCAGAAAACATAAAGTGGAACTTCCTCAACATCCTCTTTATCAATTGATAAAGCGAAGCTACAAAAAAATCTACATCTAACATTATACTTAGTGGAAAAGGATTGAATGTTTTTCTCTTACAATCAGCCACAAGGTAAGTATGTCTGCTCTCTGTTCATATTCAACATACTGCTGGAAGTTCTAGTCAGTGCAATAAGGCAAGAGAAGGAAATAAAAAGCAGATATATTGGGAAGGAAGAAATAAAACTGTTACTATTTGCAGGGGATATAATGATTTATGTACAAAGATGTCAACAAAAGCCTTATTAAAATTAATAAGGGAGGCTAGCAAGGCCCAGGTCACCAAACAAAAACCAACTGTACCTCCATGTACTTGTGGTACACGGAGCATGAGGAAACCAAAATTAAAAATACAATACCATTTGCAATTTTTCAAAAAATGCTTAGGTATAAATCTAACAAAACATGTACAAGGACTTGTATGCTTAAAACTACAAAATGCATATAAAATAAATCAAAGAAAGATCTAAATAAATTGGACATTGTATTCATGTACCAACACAATAAAGACGTCAGTTCTCACCAAATTTATATACAGGTTTAATGTATTTCCTATCAAAATCTCAACTGATTTTTTTTGTAGATGTAGACAATTTTAAATTGTAAAATTTAAATGAAAAAGTAAATTAAATGGAATTGCTGAAATATTTTGAAAGAAGAGTAAAGTGGGAAGAAGAACTCTACCCAATAACCAGACTGTCTTGTACTGGTTTAGGGACAGATTAATGGAATATAATAGAGGACGCAGATAAGCTCACATTACTAAGCATAACTTATTTTTGACAAAAGTACAATTGCAATTTAATGTAGGAAGAGTAATCTTTCAAGTAGATGGTGCTAGAGCAATTACATATCCACAGGCAAACTATCAAAAACAAAAAACTCTAAACTGAACCTTGACCTAAGTCATTTTACCATATATAAAAAATTAACTCAAATGGATTGTATATTTAAGTTTAAAAACCAAACTGTGAACTTTCAGAAAAATATAAGAAAAATTCTTTGGGAACTATGGTTGGTGAAAAATCTTCAGACATGATATTAGAAGTCTGACCATAAAAGAAAAAATTAATAAATTGACCATCAAAACTAAAAATGTTTGCTCTGATAATGATTAAAGGATGAAAACTACAGGTGATGGATTTGGAAAAAATATCTTCAAATCAGATATCTGACAAAGGACTCACTAGAATATATTTTAAGTATCTCAAAATTAACAATAAAAAACAAACATTCTAATTGAAAAATAGGCAAAATACATGGAGATTTCACAAAAGAGGTTATATAGATCATATTCAATATCATCAGCCACTAGGGAAAAACAAATAAAGACCATAATGAGCTATCACAGCATACCTGCTAGAATAGCTCACAGAAAAAAATGATAGATAACAGAAAAAAATATTACAAAAGACTAGCAAGAATATGGACAAAACAGATCTCTCACATTTCTGGTTGAAATATAAAATGACACAACCACTCTGAAAAGTAGTTTAGAAGTTTCTTTAAAACTAAATGTGCATTTAATATACAAGCCAGAAATTGCTGCCTTGGGGCATTTACTCCAGACAAATGTATACTGATGTCCACATTAAAGCCTATACATGATTGTTCAAGCTAGTTTTTTTTGTAGTAGCCAAAAACAGGGAACAATCAAAACCTTCTATAATTGATAAGTGATTAAATAAGCCATGGAATACTGTTCATCAACATAAAGAAGTGAATTATTGAAACATATTTCAACATGAATTGATCTTTTTTTATGTAACAAGGATTTATTTTTATTTATTTTTTATTAATTTTATTTATTTTTTTTCATTATACCCAACTGCACAGAGTGGTGACAGGGTTACACATACATATATGGATTCATCACAAGTGGTTAGACATAGTTCCCAGTGCTATACAGTAGGATCTCCTTGCTTTTCCATCCCAGAGGCAACAGTTTACAACTATTAACCCCAGACCTCCCTACCATCCCACTCCCTCCCCCACCCTTTTGGCAACCACAAGTCTGTTCTCCAAGTCCTTGATTTTCTTTTCTGCATAAAGTTTCATTTGTGCAGTATATTAGATTCCAGATATTAGTGATAGCATATGGTATTTGTCTTTTTCCTTCTGACTTACTTCACTCAGTATGAGGGTCTCTAATTCCATCCATGTTGCTGCAAATGACATTATTTTATTCTTTTTTATGTCTGAGTAGTATTCTGTTGTGTATATATACCACATCTTCCTAATCTAATCATCTGTTGATGGACATTTGGGTTTTTTCCATGTCTTGGTTATTGTGAATAGTGCTGCAGTGAACATGCGTGTGCAGGTGTCTTTTTCAAGGAGATTTTTGTCTGGATATATGCCCAAGAGTGGGATGGCTGGGTCATATGGTAGTTCTATGTGTAATTTTCTAAGGTACCTCCATACTGTTTTCCATAGTGGTTGTACCAGCTTACATTCCCACCAACAGTGCAGGAGGGTTCCCTTTTCTCCACACCCCCTCCAGCATTTGTTGTTTGTGTACTTGTTAATGATGGCCATTCTGGCTGGTGTGAGGTGGTATCTCTTGGTAGTTTGATTTGCATTTCTCTAATCATCAGTGATATTGAGCATTTTTTCATGTGTTTGTTGGCCATCTGCACATCTTATTTGGACAACTATCTATTCAGGTCCTTTGCCCATTTTTCAATGGGGTTGTTTTTTTTTGCTGTTGAGCTGCGTAAGTTGTTTATATATTTTAGAGATTAAGCCCTTGTCAGTTGCATCATTTGACACTATTTTCCCCCATTCTGTAAGTTGTCTTTTTGTTTTCTTTTTGGTTTCCTTTGCTGTACAAAAGAATTGATCTTAATGGTATTGTTCTGAGTGAAAAAGGCCAATCTCAAAAGGATATATATATATATATATAGTATCATTTCATTTATATAACATTCTCAGAAGGACAAAATTATAGAAATAGAGAACAGATTAGTGATTGCTAGGAGTTAGGAATGGTTAGGAAGAGGGATATGGCTATTAAAGAGTAACGTGAGGTAGATCTTTGTGGTGGGGAATAGTTCTGTATCTTGATTGTAGTGGTAGTTATATGAATCTACATATGTGTTAATATAACACAGTCATCTGTACAGGCTTTTTTTTTTTTTTTTTTTTTTTTTTTTTTGCTTTTTAGGGCCACCCCATGACATATGGAGTTTCCCAGGCTAGGGGTCAAATCCCAGCTGTAGCTGCTGGCCTACACCACTGCCACAGCAACACCAGATGCTAGCCGCATCTGCGATCTACCCCGTGGCAACTCTGGATCCTTAACCCACTGAGCAAGGCCAGGGATCAAACCTGCATCCTCATGGATGCTAGTCAGATTTGTTAACCCCTGAGCCATGATGGGAACTCCCCTATACACGCATTATAATGTACAATGTCAGTTTGCTGGTTTTGATATTGTGCTATAATTGTGTAAGATGTAACCAACAGGGAAACTTAGAGTACATAGGACTTCTCTGCGCTATTATAACTACTCCTTTTAATCTGTAATTATTTCAAAATAAGTTTTAAAAAATTTTAATGAAGAAGAAATTAAGACATTTTCAGATAAACAGAGCTGAGATAATTAATCACAAGTCTATCCTAAAAGATGTACTAAAGAGAGTTCTTCAGGCTTAAAATAAAGGCTGCTAAAGAGTAACTCAAATCTACATGAAATAAAGAGCACCAGTAAAGGTAATTAATAAGTAAATATAAAATATATTATAAAATTTTTTAAGTTTTTCTTATCCTAACTGATTTAAAATACTGCTGTGTGAAATAATAATCACAAACCTACACTAATGAGCTTATAATGAAAAGCAAGGATATATATTGGAGAAATGTTTCTGTATACTACTGTAATTAGGTTAGTATTAATCTGAGCTACTTTGATTGAAATTAAAACATATATTCTAATACATGCTCAAACACTAAGAAAATAACTTCAAAATATATAGAAAAAAGTCAGGTATATTGGAAATGTCTTCCTTTCACTCAATTTTGCTGTGAAACTAAAACTTCTCAAAAATAAAGTCTAATTTTTTAAAAAAGCAAGTTACTAAAGCAAAATAAAACAAACAAAAAAAGAATTTAAATGATTCACGTAGTAATACCTACTTAACACAAACGAACGCAGTAACCGAGGAACAACAATTGCATAAAACACATAGAAAAGAAATTGCCAGATGGCAGATTTAAATCATACCATTTCAATTAGTACATTAAAGGTAAGTGGATTAAAAACTTCAAATAACAGGCAAGAGTTGTAAGATCAGATTAAAAACAGGATCCAATTTTATATCTCCAATTATATATAAAATATGCTTCTACAAGAGACACACTTTAGATTCAAAAGCACAAATAGATTAAAGGAAAAGAATGGAAAAAACCGTCCAATCACTAACTGAAACACCATGCAAATAGTAACTAAAAAAACTGAAATGACTATATTTCAATAAAAATAGACTTTAAAACAAAAAAGTTTACTTAAAACAAAAAAGCTTACTTTAGACAAAGAGGGATATTTTATATGAAACAAGGTTCAATTCAAAGGGAAACTATAATTATAAATATGTAAACATATATGTACTTAACAACTGAGCAACAAAATATCTGAAACAAAAATGGACAGAATTGAACAGAAAAATAGATAACACAATAATAGTTGGAAACTTCAATACTTTGCTCTCCAGTCATGGATAGAACAACTAGATAGCAAACTAACCAGGATATAGAAGACTAATGACATTTTCAACCAATTTGACTTATCAGGCATCTATACAATGTTCCATGCAATGACAGCAGAATATATATTATTTTCAATGTACATGGAATATTCCATAGTATATACCACATGCTAGGCTATAAAACAATAATAAATTAAAAGGATTGAACTCATAAAAATATGTTCCCTAACCAAAATAGAGTTAACTTATAAATCAACAATAGAAGAAAATATTTGGAAATATTCCACTCATGTTTGAAAATTAAGCAGCATATTTCTAAATAATGCCTGGATCAAAGAAAAATTACAAAAAAAATTAGAAAGTATTTTAAACTAAGCATGAAAACACAACATATAAAAATTTATGAAATGCAGCTAAAACAATAGAGATTTTATGACTTTAAATGCCTATATTAGAAAAAAAGTCAAAAGCATGATAAGGGAGTATTATAAAGAACTTTGTGCCAACAAATTAGACAACTTAGATGAAGTGGCTGAATTCCTAGAAAAATACAAACTATCAAAACTAAAGAAGTAAAACATCTTAATGTTGCATCCAGTGTCTCCAGCAACAGATGTTCGGAGACTTTTAGGACTCAAAAAGGTGTTACTTTATTGGCCAAAGCTTTTAACCTGCGCAGGGGTGAACTCTCGGTGTGTCCTGAGACACAATGCTCACAGGAGCTGCAGATGAGAGTCGTGCCTAACGCTTACAGCTAAGCCCTTTTATAGACGCAAACAAGCAAGCAGTTAACAGAAGCAGATGTAGTGGTTAGTGATTGGCTATTATTGACGCGTGTAGGACTTCTGAATGTTGCAGACCTGGGGGGATGGAAAATTTTCTAAATGGTAATCTGTTATGTCTTATCCAGCTTTTATCGACATTTTATTGTGAATCACTTCCCTGACACTCCATTGTGAATCACTTTCCTGACACTCTATTGTGAATCACTTTTCTGACACTCCATTTAACTTTCTTACAACATAGGCACATAACTTTTTTATTTTTTTAACTTTAACATTTCACATAACTTTTCTACTTCCCTGACTTTAACAAATAGACCTAAAATAAGTAAATTACTAGTAAACAATATTTTCAAAAAACAAATTCAAGCCTACAATAGTTTCACTGGCAAATTCTATGAAACACTTAAAGGAGAAATAATACCACTACTCTACAAGCTCTTCCAGAAAACAGAGGAAGAAAGAACATTCTTCAACTTATTCTATGAAGCCAGTATCATTCTCATACCAAAGCCAGACAAAAACATCCCAAGAAAACTACAGACAGTATCCCTCGTGAATACAGAGGCAACTATTAGAAAACAAAATCCAAGAACATATGAAAAGGGTTATACAACCATGACCATGTGGTATTAATCCCAGGAATGCAAGGTTGGCTTAACATACAAAAATCAGTTAATATAATATATCATAGTGAAATAAGAGAGGACAAAAACTACATGATTATTTCAATACATACAGAAAAAGCATCTGACAAAATCTAATACCTAGTCATGATAAAAACTCAGCAACTGTACAACAGAATAGGCTTCCTCAGTCCAATAAAAGCCATCTACCAAAAAAAAAAAAATCTTGTAGCAAACACTAGTTTTAATGGAGAAAGACTGAAGGTTTCACTTCAAAGATTGGATAAAAGGCAGAAATATCTTGTCTAACCACTTTTATCTAAATTATACTGGAGGTTCTAACCAGCGCAATATGGAAGGGAAAAGAAAGAAGAGACATACAGATCAGAAAAAAAAAAAAAAACTTAACCTATGTGTAGATGACATGATAGTCTAGAAAAATCCCAGGGAATCTACAAAACAACAGCAACAACAACAACAGCAACACCAACGAAATAACTCCTAGAACTAACAAATGAATTCAGTAAGGTCATAGGATACACAATCAATATATAAGATCAATTATATTTTTATATAGTTGCAAGGAATAAACTGAAAATAAAATTTAGAATGTAATTTCATTCATGAAAACATTAAGAAGAATACCATGTTTAGAAATAAATTTGATATAAGTACAAATCTTGTTTACTGAAAGTTACAAATATTGCAGAAGGACTTTTTTAACATCTAAATAAATGGAGAAACATTCAATGTTCTTTCACTGGAAGACTCGCTATAGCTAAGATGGTAATTCTTTCCAAATTGATCAATAGATCTGATGCAATTCCAGCAGGTTTTTGCAGAAACTACAAGCAGATACTAAAAGTTATATGAAAATGCAGAAAAGTTAGAATAGCCGAAATTATTTTTTCTTATGCCACACCTGTGGCAAATGGAAGTTCCCAGGCTAGGGGTCTAATCAGGGCTGCAGGTGCCAGCCTACGCCACAGCCATAGCCATAGCAATACTGGATTCCAGCCACATATGCAACCTATGCCACAGCTTGCACAATACTGGATCCTTAACCCACTGAGCGTGGCCAGGGATCAAACCCTCATCCTTACAGACACTATGTCGGGTTCTTAAACAACTGCGCCACAGCAGGGATTCCCTAAACTATTTCTAAAAAAACAAAGTTGAGCACTTGTTCGTGTACAGGATGACTCAGTATTGTTGAGATGTTAATTATCCTCCCAAATCACTTTACAGATTCTACATGTCTCAATCAAAGTAATAGAAGGTTAAAAGAAGACATTGACAATTCTAAAATTTATATGGAAATTCAAAAAGCCAGAATACTGGAAAAGATTCATGTGTACTATGTAAAATATTATTTTGTGATGGGTCATAGCTCTAATTATAACATCTAAAATTATTAAAATTCTAAAGAAAGCATAGGAGAAATCTTAATGACTTTGGTTAGGCAAAGGTTTCATAGATATGACACAAAAAAGCTTTTGTTATAAAAGAAAATATGCAAATTTGCCTTAATCAAAAATTTCAAAATTTTGCATTTCAAAAAGACATTGTAAAGGAAATGAAAAGCAAAGCTACAGACTGGGAGAAAATATTTGCAAGCACATATCCAAAAAAAGGACTTGTATCTAGAATATAAAAGCCTTTTACAATTCAACAATGAGAAAACAACTCGATCCAAAAAAATGGACAGACATTTGAACACTTCATCAAAGAGGATGTATGATAACAAATAAGCACATGAAATATACTCAACATTATTGGCCATTAGGGAAATGCAAATTAAAACTAAAATGAGACACTAATACACCTCCTCTAGAATGGCTAAAATTTAAACAAATCACCAAGCAAAGTTTTGGCAAGGGTGTGTGGCAACTGAAACTCTCATACATTACTAATAAGCATGTAAAATAACAACTACTTTATAAAACAGTTTGGCAGCTTCTTAAAAATTATGTATACATCTGCCATAATACCCAGTAAATTCACTTGTACATATTTACTCTAGAGGAAGAAAAGTATGTATCTCCTCTAAAACTAGTATATAAATATTTATAGCATCTTCATTTGTAAAAGCCCCAAACTGAAAACACCCTAAATGTTTATCAACAGGTAAATAAACAAATTGTGGAATATCCACACCATAGGATATTAATATGGAAAAGAAAAATACCTCCCTCACCAAATGGCCTAGAAGGACTAAATATTCCTGATAGGTCAGAAACCCAAATACAAAGCTCCTCTAAGGAAACCATTGTTAAGATATACTTGTGTTGCCTGGGAACTTGGATCTCTTTAATCTTTCCTGTCATCTTCTTTTTATCCAGTGAGCCTGATGTCCCCTCATGAGTTCAAAAAAGCAGTCAGTAATTAAATATTCCATGGGAAATTGGCAGAAGAGCTGGCACTAATTTCTAGCCTAGATGTTTTATAGAATTTTGAGAATGAAAATCAGGGAGTCTCTAGTCTGCTGTTGTACTTTGTTGAATTAAAAATTGTGTTAGGAGTCTAGAGAATCACACCTGTAATTTTCATTAATGTAAACTCTGGAGGGAATCAGTATATTGCAAGTTGCCATATTTCCTTCCATTCTGAAGCGAAGTTGTTAGTGTATTCAGTTGTCCAACACTTTAACAAGAGTAGCCTATTGGGACAAGAGCAATGTGGTTTCTGTAAAACAATACCATGTCTTACTAATTTATTATTTTCCAAAGAATGTGGTAAGCAAATGAAAAACCCATGATTCAGCTAACAGAATTTTATTTGGTTTTTTGTTTGTATTTTTTTTTCTTTTGTCTTTTTGCTTTTTCTAGGGCCGCACCCGCAGCATATGGAGGATCCCAGGCTAGGGGTCCAATCAGAGCTGCAGCCACCGGCTTATGCCACAGCCACAACGCAGGATCCAAGCCACGTCTGCAGCCTACACCACAGCTCATGGCAACGCTGGATCCTTAACCCACTAAGTGGTGCCAGGGATCGAACCCACAACCTCATGATTCCTAGTCGGATTTGTTAACCACTGAGCCACGATGGGAACTCAGGGCCATATCTGTGGCATATGGAATTTCCTAGGCTAGGGGTCAAATTGGAACTGCAGCTGCCAGCCTTGCCACAGCCACAACAATGCAGGATCTGAGCCATGTCTGAAACCTACACCACAGCTCTTGGCAATGCTGGATTCTTAACCCACTGAGCGAGGCCAGGGATCAAATCCACATCCTCATGGATACTAGTCGGGTTCATAACCTGATAAGCCGCAACAGGAACTCCCAACAGAAATTTATTAATCATCCAATAAATCCCTAACAATTAGAAAAAGAAAAACTATTCAGGTTCTAAAACTGTCTTTGTAAAGTTTTCATGTCAAAGTTTATTAAAAAATGGAACTACCTTGAAACTATTGTCACTTTGATATTGGCAAGGAATAAGTAAATGATGCTTCTCAGAGTGAAGAAGTTTTGACTGAGGACTTGTCTAGGAGAGGACCTGTGCTCGAGCTGATCTCATTTAACATTTTTAGTTTTATTTTACACAAATAGATTGTGCACCATTTACTCTCTAAGCTCAGGAATGGTGGGAAATTTCATCAGTAAGCTAAGAATCAGTCAAGATACTGAGATAACATTTCACACATTCTTGTCGGTGTATAGGTGAGTCAGTAGCATGTTACTCTGACGAAGGGGTACCTAAACTCAAAGAAAAGTTTCCAGAAGCAATTGGAGGTTATTCTCTAAAGACTCGTCCCATGTACAGCCTTGATTTTTTTTAAAGAAGTAAAGTATTAATCATTAACAAAAGGGAACTAGAAATGAAATGCTGCAGTACTCTCAGAGACAATAGCCCCTGGGATAGTGTATGAAGTTCCTCAATAATGAAAAATGGAATGCATGAAAGACAAGAAAAATAAGCAATGGGATGCTTAAACACACTAAAAATATTAGAAAGATTAAGGAAGAAAATGGTCATGACTGGAAGCTATCAAATAATGAACAACATGGATAAAGTGTACAAGGGCTCATTTAACATTTGTGGCTTATAGAAATCCTGTAAGGAAGACAGACCTAGCATTATAAACAAAACCCAGTTACAAATAAGAAAACTAGAATTTGGAAATGTTAAAGAAGAAGGTCATATAACCATCAAGTAACAGCCATTTCTTGACCTATAGAAAGCTTTTTACTCTATTACCAGCCTTTGAGACATAGAACAGCACATAATAAACTCAATAGCCCAAGAGAATAGTACTTAAAGGAAGCATAGGTAGACAAAATGAAAAAGGATTAGAAAATCAAT
The DNA here is from genome assembly GCA_004024745.2 of Catagonus wagneri. Classification (NCBI taxonomy): domain Eukaryota; kingdom Metazoa; phylum Chordata; class Mammalia; order Artiodactyla; family Tayassuidae; genus Catagonus; species Catagonus wagneri. The sequence continues at coordinate 4,841,272 of PVHT020000034.1, forward strand.
TTTAAAATTTGAAACTTAGGAGTTCCCATCGTGTCTCAGCAGTAACCCAACCCATCCATGAGGATGCAGGTTAGATCCCTGGCCTTGCTCAGTGGCTTAAGGATTTGGCATTGCCGTGAGCTGTGGCACAGCTTGCAGACGTGGCTCAGATCTGGCATTGCCGTGGCTGCAGTGAAGGCCGGCAGCTGAGTTTGACCCCTAGCCCAGGAACCTCCATATGCCGCAAGTGCAGCCTTCAAAAGATAATATAAATAAAATAAAATGAACCTTAAATTCTTCCTTGTAATAACCAGGATATACTAACTGAATAAGGTAAAACAAAAGGGAAGTCCACCATAGTAGTACCTCTGGGTCGCGTACCAAGGAATAAAGGGGAAACACCATCAAGATAGAAAAGGGTCAAAGAAGGAAAATTTTACACAAATCGAATCATCTGTATGCAAAAAAGTGGAGCAGATGCCTTTGAAAGCTACACACCAATTGCAACAGCACTTAAAATCACTCTGGATTTTCTCTTTTCAAAAGTTTTCAGAGACTACAATATTTTCTTTGAAATATTGGGAAAATATTTTTCTTCGTAAATGCATAATCTTTGGAAACATCGGAAAGTTATTCAAAACAAGTTGTTTTTAGAATAAATCCAGTGAATCACGTGAGCAATAATTTTAAGTATACCATCCAGGCCTATATGGTTCTGAAACTTGCGGTCTTGTGTAGTTAAACAGTTGGCTTGAAAGAACATAGGGCCAAAGGCAGGCTTCTCTTTAAGACTTTCGGATTGGATATGGTCGTACTCCTATACATCGTCTCCCTCCCACAGTGACCCAATTGCTGGGTAGATTTTCTGGAAGAGAGTGGGTGTTTCATGATTCCCTTCGTTGGAGTGAATAATTGAAAGTGGAGAGTGATATGTTAGTGCTTCTTTGAAGGATGTAATTAGGTAATATCATGCAAGAAGGAAACTGTCATAAAGCTAATAAAATGCAAATGAGAAGGAACTGCAGCATCACTCATCTGCATCATCTCATTTTCAGAATTTAAGATGAAACAATAGAGATGAACCAAGAAGCTGCATATATTCATCAGAATTTCTAGAGAGTACTGACCTCTGGCCATCAATCAAAGGAGTACATTCACTGCTGAAAGTTTGTCTTCACTATATTTGGATGTGAACTAGAGAGGGAGAGGGATTAAAAAGTGGTATGTTGAATGAATTAGAGGTGATTTTGTTATTACATCAATAGTTTTCAAACTTTTCTAACTTATGGGCCCTCATGAGCACTTGGTCAGGGCCTTGCTCATCCATAGGTGACCCATCCATACCTGAATTCTCTTGCCCACAAAGATGTCAAGAAAATACTTCTGTTGCCCTTTAAGCCACCTTTATTCCAGGAGCTGAACGTATCTCTAAGTCATTAATAACTGTATTGGTCATAATTTATCCCAATGCTTTTGAAATGCATTCATAGCTCCTTGGGCTAATGAATTAATTTTGTTTCAAAAGTTGCCATCTTCCTCTCCTATGACTTTGAGGTTAGTGAATAAACAAATCTCAGCTCACCTACTCATATTACATATGATCGTGTAGATTTAATTACTTCTAAGTGATTAGATTTCTCATTTACAGACAAACTCTAGACTTCCTTTTTACTCCCAATAATTCTAATTGTTTTGGTTTCTTCTTCTATGAACATTTTCCGGTTATGGCAAACTTGTTTTAGAGCCATAGCAGCAGGAACTACATAACTCTTTCAAGTACATATATACGAGGATAAAGCTTTGTTTCCAGTGTACTTTTTAATGATTTTCTTCATTGTCTGTTCCTTCTTCATTGCCTGTTTCTTATTCCTACCATATTCTAGGGGCAGTCTGTAGTGATTATGGGTCTTTTTCTTGAGTAAAATACTATAAGCGAGAGCCTCTCATTTTGTGTATTTTAGATTGATTATTCCCAAATTTATTACTTTCCCTTTAAACTCATTATTATAACATTTTCTGAGGATCTGCCCACTGACATAGGCTCATAAGATTATTCTATAGTCTCTCTCCCCTGGGTTCTCTCTACTCTCTGGAGAGATTTGTATATCTTCTCCATCATCATTTGTAAATGTATTTAACAATTTCTGCCCTAGTATGAACAGTCCAGCTCTTCTTCATCTAGTGATGTGCCTACCTTTATTCTTTATTTCCTGAGATAGTATCCTGATGATGAAAAAAACAATTCCCCATTGCCAGCCTACAGTGATACCACTTTGAATCATCTTTGGATATTTAAATGAATATCCAGAGATAACCAGTTTCAGGAAAGCAAGGTTGGTGGGTATGTGTAGTTACTGATAATCTCTAAAATCTAAGGTACCTAACCTATGGCTTGAAACACTTTATAACAGAAGAGCCCCAATAGAATGTGACAATTGACTACACTGTCTCTAGGTTGAAAGCCCAAGCTGAAATCAGAGTAAATCGGCAGGGTTTTATCTCCTTTATTTAGCTATTTGTTAACTTGAAGAATTCAGCAACTATATTGTCATAATTGTGTTATTTTTGTTTTAGTCTTGAATCATCTAATTTTTCCTAACTTGCCCAGTATGAAGGAAAGATTCACCAGTTAGTCCACATTAGAGTGCTTCTCATAAGTGAGGCTCATATCTGTTATTCTCTGACCTCATGGTCCAGCAATAAGCCATCATCTTTCATTTTCATCTTGGAGTCCTGTGGAACTTTCAGTTTCATAGTTGGGTGTCATTCAGTCCTAGAGCACTATCGTCTTTGTTTTGCCAAGTTTGTGGATAAGATGAATTTGAATGTACTTGGAAAATTTTGGATATGTATTCCTCCATATAGCTTAACCTACTCTTTTCAGTGTTACTTACCTCTTTACCTTCAAAAGAGAGAGTTTTTAGATTATGTGGGTTTTAGAAGACTAAAAGGAGTGGCTTTTGTGTGTCTACTTTCAGAACTTATTGATGTCATTTATTGACTGCCTACTTTTCTGAGCACAGAAATAAACACATTCTTTTCCTGAGGAGGAAGTGTGATAATAGAATTAATATCAGTGGAGAAAGGGGCCCTCATGAAACTGAGAAAAGTGGTCAGTGGAAGTGACAGTGACCTACCTGGGAGGGAAGCAATCTAGCGAGACTGTAAGAAATTGTCACTTTCCATTAGAGCCCTTCTGTTACTCTCTCAGGGTTTCTCAAGCCATACATTTTGGCCATATCAGGTTTTAGAGATTATTAATAACTGCTATTAATAACTGCTCATACTCAACAACCTTCCCTCCTAAAACTAGAAATATCCTGTTTCCCACTTTATATTATCACCAACTTCCTTGTAATGTAGAAAAAACTACAAATGTCATGTGGTTTCTTAAGTACCAGCCTATTTCAGCTCTTTAATGAGTACACTAATTTCTGAAGCTGACATTGGGAACAAATGTACATAAATTCAATGAATTAAAACACAGAAGTGTCCTTTTAAAGTGCTCATCACATTTATCTCAGCTTCCAGGTTCAGTAATGAATCTGAAAACTTAATTGACATAGCACATAGTCACTCCTATTTGTTAATAATGTAAATAGTAATAGATAATATTTATGATCCCCCACCATGGGCTAGGCTTTATTCTGGATACTTTATATCATTATATCTTTTAACCTAACAACAGTATTATGAGGAATATACTATTATTATCCTTAATGTATAGGTAAGGACTGAGGCTCAAATAATTTAAGGATCTTCCTAAGATCACACAGCTCCTGAGAGATTGAAGCTGCCATTCAAACTCAGTTGTACCCAGCCTTTGAGACAAAGGTCTTGGTTCAACTGTGTCAAGTTTTTTTTTTTTTAAGATAGATAAACTGATTAGGTGCAGAAGAGAGTACGATTGGATGAGAAAATTTGAATTGAGTTATGGAAAATGTCAAAAGACTGTGATTTGGGGAGAAAGCAATAGTTTCTTGTCTGACTTTTCCTAGAGTTTTCCTAGGGCATCAATAGATCTAGGACTATCTTGAGCTACTTCTACTTGAGATATATTCTATATTCAAGTTTCTGATCAGTATGGTATGTTTACAACATTGTACAATCAGCAAAGGTGTAGAGTATGAGTTGTTCCAGTCATACCGTCATGTAAACAAATAGTGCTGGCTCTTTCAACCCAGAGTTACAGAAAATATTATCTTTTAGAGCTCTGATAACATGTATAAAAATTATCAGAGTGATCTTTCCAAATAAAATAGAGGCTATTATATGACAGTTACATAGTTTCATTTTATTTATTTCTCCATGTTATTTTTGTGCTTTTTTAAAAAAATAAATTTTATTGGCATATAGTTGACTTAGAAGGTTGTGTTAGTTTCAAGTATACAGCAAAATAAGTGAGTTATACATATACATATATTGGTTCCTTTTCAGATTCTTTTCTCATGTAGGTTATTACACAGTATTGAGTAGAGTACCCTGTGCTATACAGCAGGTCCTTGTTACCTATCTATTTTATACATAGTGGTGTGTACATGTCAATCCCAACCCCCTAATTTATCCTTCCCAGCTCACATTTCCCCTTTGGTAACCATGAATTTGGTTTCAGAATCTTTGTGTCTGTTTCTGTTTTGTAAGTTCTTTTTTTTATCATTTCTATTAGAGTCCACACATTAGTGATCTCATGATATTTGTCTGATTTATTTCAGTTAGTATGATAATTTCTAGGTCCATCCATGTTGCTGCAACTGGCATATTTTCATTCATCTTCTTTATGACTGAGTAATATTCCATTATATATATGACTACATCTTTTTTATCCATTCCTCTGTCAATGCACATTTATGTTGCTTCCATGTCTTGGCTATTGTAAATATGCTGTGATGAATATTGGGATGCATGTATCTTTTTGAATTATGGTTTTCTTGGGATAGATGCTCAGGAGTGGCGCTGCTAGATCATATGGCAATCCTATTTTTAGTTTCAAAAGAAACCTCCATACTGTTTTCCATAGTGGTTGCACCACTTACATTCCCACCAATAGTGTAAGAGGGTTCCCTTTTCTCTACATCCTCTCCAACATTTATTGTTTATAGATTTTTTGATGATGGCTATTCTGAGTGGTGAGAGGTGATATCTCATTGTAGTTTTGATTTGCATTTCTTTAATAGCCATGTTGAGCATCTTTTTGTGTGTTTCTTGTTTGGGGGGTTGACCATCTGTAGGCCTTCTTTGGAGAAATATCTATTTAGATCTTCAGCCCATTTTTTCTTTTTTTATTAATGAAATTTATTACATTTATAGGTGTACAACAATCATCACAACCAAATTTTACAGTATTTCCATCCCAAACCCTCAGTGCATCCCCCATCCCCCAACCTGTCTCATTTGGAAACCGTAAGTTTTTCAAAGTCTGTGAGTGAGTATCTGTTCTGCAAAGAAGTTCATTGTGTCCTTTTTTTAGATTCCACATGTAAGTGGTAGCATTTGATGTTGTTGTCTTATTGTCTGACTGGTTTCACTTTGCATGATAATTTCTAGGTTCATCTATGTTGTTGCAAATGCCATTATTTCTTTCCTTTTGATGGCTAAGTAATATTCCATTGTATATATGTACCACATCCTCTTTATCCACTCCTCTGTCGATGGACATTTAGTTTTTTTTTTTTTAATGGATTTTATTTCGATTATAGGTGTACATAAATCATCACAAGTCAATTTTACAGATTTTGTATCCCAAACCCACAGTGCATCCCCCCACCCCCCAGATTGTCTTATTTGAAAAACCAAGGTTTTTCAACGTCTGTGAGTCATTGTCTGTTCTGTAAAGAGGTTCATTGTGTCTTTTTAGTTTCCACATGTAAGCGGTAGCACTGGGTGGTGTTGTCTAATTGTCTGACTGGTTTCACTTCGCATGATAATTTCTAAGTCCATCTATGTTGCTATAAATGTTGGTAATTCGTTCCTTTTAATGGCTGAGTAATGTTCCATTGTGTGTATGTACCATATTTTCCCTGTCCATTCCTCTGTCGATGGGCATTTAGGTTGTTTCCATGACCTGGTTATTGCATAGAGTGCTGCAATGAACACTGGAGTACATGTGTCTTTTCGAGTCATGGTTTCCTCTGGATAGATGCCCAGGAGTGGGATTGCTGGATCAAATGGTAATTCTATTTTGAATTTTCTGAGGAATCCCCATACTGTTTTCCCCAGTGGTTGCACCAATTTGCATTCCCACCAACAGTGTAATAGGGATCCTTTTTCTCCACACCCTCTCCATCACTTATTGTTTGTAGACTTTTTGATGATGGCCATTCTGGCTGGTGTACAGTGGTATCTCATAGTGGTTTTGGTTTGTATTTCTGTAATTATTAGTGATGTTGATCATCTCTTCATGTGTTTTTTGGCCTTCTGTATGTCTTCTTTGGAGAATTGTCTGTTTCGATTTTCAACCCATTTTTTGATAAGGTTGTTTTGTTTTTTCGTATTGAGCTGCATGAGTCATTGGTATCTTTTATAATCCCTTGTCAGGTGCTTTGTTTGCAAATGTTATCTCCCATTCTGTGGATTGTCTTTTCATTTTGTTGTGATTTCCTTTTCTGTGTGAAATCTTTAAAGTTTAATTAGGTCCTATTTGTTTATTTTTGTTTTTATTTTCAGTACTCTAGGAGGTGAATCAAGAAAGACTTTGCTGTGATTTATGTCAGAATGTTCTATGCTTTCCTCTAAGAGCTTTATAGTATTGGGTTTTATGTTTAGGTCTTTAATACATTTTGATTTTATTTTTGTATATGGTGTTATAGAGTGTTTTAATTTCATTCCTTTACATGTAGCTGCCCAGTTTTCCCAGCACCGTTTATTGAAGAGACTGTCTTTTCTCCATTGTATATTCTTGCTTCCTTTGTTGTAAATTGACCATAGGTGCATGTCTTCATGCTCCCTTTTTTTGCCTTTTTTTTTAGGGCCTTACCTGTAGCATATGGAAGTTCCCAGGCTAGGAGTGAAATCGGAGCTGCAGCTGATGGCCAGTGCCACAGCCACAGCAATGCCAGATCTGAGCTGCATCTGTGACCTACACCACAACTCATGGCAATGCCAGATTCTTAACCCATTGAGCCAGGCCAGGGATCAAACCTGCATCCTCATGAATATTAGTTGGGTTTGTTACTGTTGAGACACAGCGGGAACTCATGCCAGCTATTTGTTTGTTTGTTTGTTTTGCTTTTTAGGGCCACACCATGGCACATCAAAGTTCCCAGGCTAGGGGTCGAATTGGAGCTACAGGAGTTCCTGTCGTGGCTCAGTGGTTAACGAATCCGATTAGGAACCATGAGATTGTGGGTTCGATCCCTGGCCTTGCTCAGTGGATTAAGGATCCGGCATTGTCATGAGCTATGGTGTAGGTTGCAGATGCTGCGTGGATCCCACGTTGCTGTGGCTGTGGCGAAGGCTGGTAGCTACAGCTCCTGTTAGACCCCTAGCCCAGGAACCTCCATATGCCACGGGTGCAGCCCTACATAAGGCAAAAAGACAAAAAAAAAAAAAAAAAAAAAAAAAAGAATTGGAGCTACAGCTGCCAGCCTACATCACAGCCACAGCAACACAGAATCTGAGCCACTTCTGCGACCTACACCACAGCTTACGGCAGTGCCTGATCCCCAGCCCACTAAGTGAAGCAAGGGATCGATCCTGCACTTTCATGAACACTAGTTGGATTTTTTTTCCACTGAGCCTTTACGGGAACTCCCAGAACTCATGATATTTTTTATGTGAAAATTTCACCTCATTATACTTCTTCCCTAGAAGAAATCTGTGACAATAATATTCATTTTAAAGATCTTGGTCAGAGTAGTTAAACAGAAAGGAATTATTTGATGAATAGATGTAAAAAGAGACATTAAAAGTGATTAACTGCTCTGTATTAATTTGGCAGTAAATTATCTGGAAGCAAGTCTCTCGAAATTCACTGTATTTAAGTTTGTTACATTATGTCAGCCCAGCTTTTGGTGTAAACAACTGAATGAGGAAAAAACATTATAGTCGTACAAACAACTAGTTGAAGGAATTCTTGCTGTTAAGCCCCCTTATTTTAAGCCATAGATGTAAGGTTGATTGTTTTAGTCCAAACCATACGCTAATTTGCTCATTTTTGCCTCTGACTCTAGATTACCCACACTGATTTTGTTCTGTATTGATGCTTAGCTGTAGAATTATTGCAAAAAAGACTTGGTCATACCTCATAGAGAATGTGTGTGTGTGTGTGTGTGTGTGTGTGTGTGTGTGTGTGTGTGTGTGAATCAGGTTCTAGATGCTCATCGCAAGAACTGGACTTCAATAAAAAAATAGATTAAGATGGCGGAATAGAAGGACTGGAGCTCAACTTCTCTCCCAAGAACTGGACTTCCAGGAAGCAAGCCATGACTCACAGAGGATGGGTATGTTGTCTGCGGAGGTCATGTGTTTACATAGAAAGCAATAAAATTTACAAATCAAACAACACTGGATTTAGACATCAGATTCTCTTTCCTATAACTGTATCATTCATACAAAAATCATAAATTGCATTGTCCCTAATTACTCCATGGCTGATGATTAAAAGTTACCCTTAAAAATATGTCTACAGGCTGCAAGGAACTGGAAATGAATAGAAAAATCATTCTACTCTTAAAGCATTTTTTCCCCTTATCTTCTCTAATAAATACGTACCTCAACATGTTTATCCCCAGCTTTTATATTGTCAGGATATAAAGTGATATATCCTACTTATAGTTGGATATAGCCTTTCTTATAGCTAGGATACTTTCATCACTTTTTTTGGGATTAAAAAAGTCGAAATAACATGAAATCTCAGTGTTATGGACTAAATGTTCATATGTTAAAATTCATATGTTGAAGTCCTAATGTCCAGTTTTATAGTATTTGGACGTAGGGTCTTTGGGAGGTAATCAGATTTAAATGAGGTCATGGGAGTTCCCATTGTGGCACAGCAGAAACGAATCCAGCTAGTATCCATGAGAATGTGGGTTCAGTCCCTGGTCTTGCCTAGTCAGTCAGGGATTCAGTCTTGCTGTGAACTGTGGCATAGGTTGCAGATGCGGCTCAGCCCTGTGTTTCTGTGGCTGTTGGATAGGTTGGCAGCTGTAGCTGCAATTCAAACCCTGGCTCCCATAATTTCCATACGCTGCAGATTGTCCCTAAAGAGAAAAAATAAAATAAAATAAAATAAATATATAAATGAGGTCACAAGGATGGGATCCCCATGATAGGATTATTGTCCTTATAAGAAGAGGAAGAGAGACCAGAGCTCCCTTTCTCTCTTCCATGTGTGGGTACAGAGAGAAGACAGCCATCTGCAAGGCAGGATGAGAGTTCTCACCAGGAACCAATCTGCCAGTGCCTTGATCTTGGATTTCCCAATTTCCAGAACTATGAGAAATAGCCATCTGTTGTTTAGTTCTCCCAATCTATAAAATTTTGTTGCAGTGGTCCAAGCTGACTAAGACACTTGGTTACATATTATTTTTCTGGAGATTAACTTTCCAACAACCTCATATATCCATAACACAGTTGAGAAACAATATTTTTTATAAAAATAAAAGACTATCAAAACTTCCTACTATTACAACTCCTTCCTGACAAAGAAAAAGAAAGATACTTAAAGCTGAAAGAAATGTTTATCTCTGCTGGTTGCAAGTGCATCAATAGACACATGCAACAGCTAACAACATGAGAACAAAGTAGGAGCCAAAACCACTTAGAGACAGAGACAACTTCTTTATGTTTTTTTTTTAACATTGAAATATAATTGACATATAACATTGTATAAATTTAAGGTATACAATATGTTAATTTGATACATTTATATATTTCAGTATGATTACCTACCACTACTATCAAGAGACAGAGTTAACATCTCTGTCAAGTTACGCAACCATCATTTCTTTTTTGTGGTGGGAACAATGAAGATCTATTCTCTTAAAACTTGGAATCTTATAATACAGTACTGCCAGCCATAACCACTATGCTGTGCATTAGCTTGTTATGATTTATTTACCACCAGTTCCCAGTTTATACACTTAAATAACATATCTCCAGTTCCTCCACCACCACCATTCTACTCTCTGTTTTTACTATTTAAGCTTTTTTAGATTTCACATGTAAGTGATGTCATACAGTATTTGTCTTTGTCTGACTTATCTCACTTAGCGTGATGCCCTCAAGGTCCATCCATGTCATTGAAAATGGCGGCATTTCCTTCTTTCTCATGGTTGAATAATATTCCATAGTATATATATACTATGACTCTTCTTATCTATTCATCCGATGATGGACATCTCTTATGTTGTTTCTATATATTGGCATTATGAATAAGGCTGCAATAAGGGCAGATACCTCTTTGAACTTCTGTTTTCATTTCCTTTGCCTATACACCCAGAAGTATAATTGCTGGATAATACGATAGTTCAATTTTCAATTTTTTCAGAAATCTCCATTCTGTTTTACATAGTGTCTGAACCAAATTATATTCCCACAAACAATATACAGGTTTCCACATCCTCACCAACACTTGTTATCTCTTACCTTCTTGATGATAGCCATTGTAACAGGTGTGAGGTAATATCTCATTATGGTTTTTATTTGCATTTCCTTGATGGCTAGTGATGCTGCACATCTTTTTATATATCTGTTAGTCATTGGAATATCTTCTTTGGAAAAATGTCTATTTAGTTCCTCTGCCCACTTTTTTATTGAACTTTTTGCTTTTTGTTATTGAGGTATCTGAGCTCTTTTATATATTGGATATTATCCCTTCATTCAATATATGGTTTGCAAATATTTTCTTCTATTCCATAGGTCTCCTTTTCCCTTTGTTACTTGTTGCTTTTGCTGTGCAGAAGTTTTTACTTTGATGTAGTCCCACTTGTGAATTTTAGTTTTTGTTGCTTATGCTTTTGGTGTCATATCCAAAAAAAATATTTCCCAGTCTAATGTAAAAAAGTTTTTTCCCTATGCTTTCTTTTGGGAGTTTTATGGTGTTGGGGCTTATGTTCAAGTCTTTAATCCATTCTGAGTTAATTTTTATGAGTTGTATAAGACAGATCTAATTTTATTTTTCTATCAAATATTAGTTGACTGTAGATGTGAGGGCTTATTTCTGGTTTCTCTATTCTGTTTTATTGGTCTATGTGTCTATTTTTGTGCTGGTACTACACTGTTTTAATTACTATACATTGTATGATTTGAAATCAGGAACTATGTTGCCTTTGACTTTGTTCTTTTTCCTCAGGCTTGCTTTTGCTATTTGGGGTCTTTTGTGGTTCCATACAAATTTTAGGATTATTTTTATATTTCTGTGAAAAACACTATCAGAAATTTGACAAATATTGCATTGACTCTATAGATGACTTTGTGTAGTATAAATATTTTAATAATATTAACCCTTCTGACCCAAGAACATAGGATATCCTTCCATTTATTTGTGTGAGAGACTACTTTATAAAGCAGAATAATCTGGGTCACTTCAGACAGAAAAACTTCTTTACATATCTCAATAGTGATTATAGACACCATTGTAATATAACATGATATAATTTTTTAAATGAAAACCTTTAGCCATTAATAAATTATTAAATTGTGTTTTACTAATTTGCTTAAGAAAGCAGTGAAATGTCTGTTTTTAGAAGATAATCCATAAAAACAGTTAAAATTTAAAATATTTTGGCACTTGAAGAAATAATTTCTCGATATATAGAAAATTTATGTTCGCCAGCTCATTTTGGAGTCATAGAGGCACCTCTGTCCTTGATAAGCTCTACATTTTTAACATGATCCCTTTTTCCTCTTATAGATATGAATGCAGCTATTTATTTTAAGCTTAACATTTTGAATACTCTCCAGGTGAGAGCTACAAGTGTTTCTTTTTGTCAGTTCTAACCACCTGAATTAATAATTCAGTCAGCATTTCTTGTAATCTTACTAGATTTCACCATCATTGTTTTATCTCTGGATAAAACATGGAGTAGCTGGAGTGAATTCATTGACACCCCCTGGTAATATGTAATATGGATTAGAAAGAAGAGATGCAATCACATAGCATCAAAATTGGAAGGGGTTAGAGATATCTAATCCAAGAATTTTAATTTGGAGATGGTCCAATAACTTTCAAGGTACATAACTGGTTAATCTGTAGCCAGAACAAGAATCTGTCTCCTGATTCCCAGTCCAGCCAGCACCCACTCCATGATGCTGCCCATCAAATGTGAGATAATGATTAAGCAACTGTGGCAACCTTGAGATGTCTTTAAAAAATACCCCAGAACTCTTGAGTCCATTAGAAAAAAAGATCGCTATTTATACTTCTAATAAAATCCACAAATAGGAGTTCCCATCCTGGCACAACGGAAATGAATCCGACTAGGAACCGTGAGGTTTATTTCATGCTCCATTAACTGTGCCTACAATTTTCCTAAAATCCATTCTGATTATGTCTCATTTCCCACAATTATTTCAAACTAAATATAGATTACATCAAAAGATTTTGATATAGGATATGGGTTGACTTTCATATTCTGATATAAGCTACTGAACCCATTGAAGGTTTGGCTCTGAAATAGAGGAGAGGTAAATCAGGACTAAAAGACTAGGGAAAAAAGAAGTAGAAGTTAATGTTTTTAAGCTATAAATATAGTGTCAAGCTATAGTGTTAGGTTGAAATGATTATGTTCTGTGCTTTTCTGCTCTAGTTTATGGATTTCTAACAGGCCTCTGACATGAGAATAAATAAAAACAAAAATAAATAAGGCTGATACTAAAAATAGTTGTTGAGCCTTTCATGACAAATGAGGAGGGGAGGCAGAGAAGAGGGAATTATTTGTTCTTCATATGATCTTCATTCAAGACCTCTGCAGTCAATTCTTTGACTAGCCTGGCTGTATCCCCTAACACCCTGCCTCAGGAAGCCTAAACGCTAATCAGTGGCAATTAAAAGTTTCACTGGGCACTATTAAAACTTTCAAAGTCAATGAGTTGGAGTAGCATTGGCAAATGAGTGGCAATGGGGATTGTTAAATAGTCACTGTTTGCAAGATACATCAGTGGTAGGAGTGTGCAAATTAAAAGATTTCTCCTGCGACACCAAGTCACTGGGAAACTCATTTAATCACATCCCTAAATAATTAGAAGCTCCGTGCCTTCATTAAGAACCAAAAATAAGCACTTGCACCATGTGCAGGTAAATGACAGCAGGGACTTGCAAAAGTTGTTTTCTAGTTCAGACTCAGAAAAATGTGTCATTTTTATTGGTTGAAGAAAAAAATTCCCTATAATAATTTTGTGATTATGCTCTCATTAGTAGCCACGAGAGAGCTCAGGAAGCCCAGAGCTCTCATAAAGTATCTTGTTATTTCCATCTCCTTCTCAATAACAGTTTTATGGTAAAACTAACATAATGAGAGTTACTACTCTTTAGTCCTTTTACCTGGGGATTGTCAGTGACATTAAACACATTAAGGTTAAGATGAACTTCAAAAATATCAGGTGGCCCAGAGATCTACACAGCTTATATTAGGTATATTTTGTCTAAAGAAATTATGCCTAAATTTCTTTGGAGGCTGGATTGAAAAGGTGTACAGAAAGAATTAGTAAAATATGCCATTTTAAGCCATTCTTTAAGGGGAAGTAATATGTCCACTCAACCACTGGTGACAGTTTCTTGTACAAAGGTGTCATCTCTGCCGGGATGAACCTCTAATACAGATGCTAAGTTCTATATACAAACCTGAGAAGAGCTTCAGTTTGAGTAGAAGAAGGAAGAGAGGACTTATTTCCTTTATAGGTAAGGTACTGAGCTCCTCCTAGGCACAAAGCCCTGGGATAATTATAGAAGGGGATATATTGTTGGATCACTTGTAAATCTTGACTTCCAGAGCATTGACAGAGAATATAAAGCAAGTTCCTCAACATTAATAGTGCAAGATTTAGACGGAAGAGTATTCGTAAATGCCTGAAATATTTCTGGAAGACTATAGAAGATGTTAAAGTTGTCTGGAAAATGTGATTGGGATCCAGGAGAGAATGTATTGTCTAAAAATTAGCAGAATACATATTCTTGGTGATAACATTAACCAAGGTAGACCATGTTCTGAACCATAAAACACACAAAAACAAATTTTAAAAAATAGAAATCATACAATGTCTGCTTTAAGGCCACAATAGAATTAACTAGAAATCAATAACTGTAAAGTCACAAAATATGTGGAGATTAAACAAAACACTTTTAAATAACACATGAATCAGAGAAGCAATCTCAATGTAAAATTTTAAATATTTTAAATTATATGAAAATGAAAACCAATTTATTAAAATTTGTGGAATGCAGTGCAAATAGTGTTTTGGGGGAAATTTATAAAACTGAATGCCTTTTTTATTAGAAAGGAATAAAAATCTAATATTGGTAATTCAAGTTTCCACCTCATGTAACTTGAAGAGGAATTAAATCTGTAATAGACAGAAGAAAAGAAATAATATGAATTAGAGCAGAAATCAATGAAATTGAAAGCAGGAAATCAACAGAGATAAAGCAAACCAAGAGCAGGCTCTTTGAGAAGATCAGTAAAGTCAGGAAGTCCCTAGACAGCCAAACTAAGAAAAGGGGGGGGGCATAAATTACTAATATGAGAAATGACAAAGGGCAGACCAGTACAGAGACTATGGACATTAAAATGATAGAAATGGCTTAAAGACTTAAACATAAAACAAGACACCATAAAACCCCTAGAAGAGAACATAGGCAAAACATTCGCTGACATCAACCATACAAATGTTTTCTTAAGTCAGTCTCCCAAGGCAACAGAAATAAAAACAAAAATAAACCAAGGGGACCTAATCAAACTGACAAGCTTTTGCACAGCAAAGGAAACCATTAAAAAATGCCTTTAGAATAGGGGAATATAATTTTAAATGATGCAACTGACAAGGGCTTAATCTCTAAAATATACACACAACTTAAACATCTCAACAGCAAAAAAAACCCAACAACCTAATTGAAAAATGGGCAGAAGACCTGAACAGACATGTCTCCAAAGAGGATATACAGATGGCCAACAGGCACATGAAAAAATGCTCAGCATCACTAATTATTAGAGAAATGCAAATCAAAACTACAATGATGTACTACCTCACACTGGTCAGAATGGCCATCTTTAACAAGTCAACAAATAAATTCTGGAGAGGGTGTGGAGAAAAGGGTACCCTCCTTCACTGTTGGTGGGAATGTAAATTGGTAAAACCACTGCCAAAAACAATATGGAGATACCTCAGAAAACTAAATATACAACTACCATATGACCCAGGAATCCCACTCCTGGCATATATCCAGACAAAACTGTCACTGAAAAAGATACATGCACCCCTATGTTCATTGCAGTACTATTCACAATAGTCAAGACATGGAAACAAACTAAATGTCCATCAGCAGATGATTGGATTAAGAAGATGTGGTATATATACAGAATGGAATATTACTCAGCTACGAAAAGAACAAAAAATGCCATTTGCAGCAACATGGATGGAACTGTTCTCATACTAAGTGAAGTAAGTCAGAAAGAGATAGACAAATACTCACTTGATATCACTTATATCTGGAATCTAGTACATGGCACAAATGAAGCTATCTACAGAAAAGAAACAAATGCAGGGACTTGGAGGACAGACTTATGGTTGCCAAGGAGCAGCGAGAGGGAGTGGGATAGACTGGGAATTTCGGGTTAGTAGATGCAAACTATTGCATTTGGAGTAGATAAGCAATGATATCCTGCTGTATAGCACAGGGAACTATATCTAATCATTTGTGATGGAACATGGTGGAGGATAATGTGGGAAAAAGAATGTGTACATATATATATAGACATATATATATACATTCTTAGGTATATATATACACATTCATATATATATATAAATATATATATATATAAAGTGACTTGGTCTCTTTGCTGTATAGCAGAAATTGACAGAACAATGCAAATCAATTATAAGATAAAAAATAAAAATCTTTTAAAAAAGATAAAACAGAAATACTATGAAAAACCCTATATCTACATATTTGATAATCTAAATGAAACAGACCAAAGCCTTGAAAGACAGAAGCTGCCAAAACTCACACAAGAAGGAATGGAGAATCTGAATTGATCTATTTCTATTAAAGAAATTTAATCAACAACTTTTACAGACCGAAAGCAACAAGCCCATATGGGTTCACTGGTAAACTCTACCAAATATTTAATGAAGAAATTATGAAAATTCTTAATCAGAGGGCAGAAGAAAAGAGTTTGTTTCCTAGCTCATTCTATGTGGAACTACCAAAACTAGACTAAAACATTATAAGAAAAGATCCCAGGCCAATATCTCTCATGAATATAGATGCAAAAATGCTCAATAATATATGAGCAAATCAAATCCATAAATGTATAAAAAGATTTTTTTTTATTTTTTTGTCTTTTGCCTTTTCTAGGGCTGCACTCGCGGCATGTGGACGTTCCCAGGCTAGGGATCTATTTGGAGTTGTAGACACCAGCCTATGCCACAGCCACAGCAACGCGGGATCTGAGCCGCGTCTGCAACCTACACCACAGCTCACGGCAACGCTGGATCCTTAACCCACTGAGCAAGGCCAGGGATCGAACCTGCAACCTCATGGTTCCTAGTCAGATTCGTTAACCACTGAGCCACAACGGGAACTCCTAAAAAGAATTATATACCATGACCAAATGAGATTTGTCCCAGGTATGCAAGTCTAGGTCAACATCTGAAAATAAATTTATTTAACCCATCACATCAATATACTAAAAATGAGAAATTACATGACCATATCAATAGATGCAGAAAAAGCATTTGATAAAATATAACATCCATATATGGTAAAAAAAAAAAAAAAAAACCTCTCAGTAAACTAAGAATAAAGGGGAACTTTCTCAACTTGGTGGAGAACATCTACAAAAAAATCTACAGCTAACATCATACTAAATTGTGAGAAATATGAAACTTTTCCACTAAGATCAGGAAAAAGACAAGTATGTCCTTTCTCATACACTTTAATATCATACTGGAAGTACTGGCTAATATAATACAAAAAAAAAGGTACACAGATTGGGAAGAAGAATTAAAATAGTCTTTGCAAGTGGCATTAAGGCATACCTCATTTCATTGTACTTTGCAGATACTGAGTTTTTTACAAATGGAAAGTTTGTGGCAACTATGTGTGGAGCAAGTCTATGGGCATAATTTTTCCAGAAGCACTTGCTCACTTTGTCTCTGTGTCACAAATACTTCAAACTTGCTTTGATTATAAATGTTAGGGTGAACTGTGATCAGTGATGTTTGATGTTATTACTACGACTCTCTAAAAGCTCATGATAGTTTTTTTTAGCAATAAGTATTTTTAAGAGGGTATGTACATTTTTTAAACATAATGCTTTTGCACACTTAATAGACTACATTATAGTATAAACATAACTTATATGCATGGGAAAACCAAAAAATTCACGTGATTCACTTTATTGAGATATGCTCTTTATTGGGGTGGTCTGTAACTAAAGCCACAATGTATATGAGGAATGCCTGTATAGAAAAGTCTAAAATAACCGACCAAAAAAACCTCCTAGAACTAATAAGTGATTATAGCAAGGTTGCAGGACACAAGGCTAATATGCAAAAGTCAATTGCTTTCCTATATCCCAGCAATTAACAAGTACAGTTTGAAATTAAAAACATAATACCATTTATATTAGCACCCCCAAAACTGAAATACTTAGTTATAAATCTAAATGAATATATACAAGAACTATTTAAGGAAAACCTCAACACTCTGATGAATAATATCAAAGCCTCAACACTCTGATGAATAATATCAAAGATCTAAATAAATGAAGAGATAGTCAATGTTCATTATAGGAAGACGCAATATTGTCAAGATGTTAGTTCTTTCCAAATTGATCTATAGATTTGATACAATCCCAGTCAAAGTGCCAGCACATTATTTTGTGGATCGTAACAAACTAATTCTAAAGATTATGTGGAGAAGCAAAAGACCCAGAATAACCAACACAGTATTGAAGGAGAAAAACAAAGGTGGAGGACTGACATTAACTGACTTCAAGACTTCCTATTAAGTTATAGTAATCATGACAGTATGGTATTGGTGAATGAACAGACAAATAAATCAATGGAACAGAATAGAGGGCCCATAAAATAGACCCCTATATCTGTAGTAAGTTGAACTTGAATAATGGAGCAAAGGCAATGCAGTGGAAAAAAAAGTCTCTTCAACAAATGCAGCTGGAACTGGACAGCTAAATGTAAAACAATGAGATTAGAATATTTACTCACACCACATACAGAAATAAACTCAAAATAGATCAAAGACCTAAATGTAAGACCTGAAACCATAAAATTCCTGGAAAAGAACATAGAAAACGCTGACATAAGTTGTGACAATATCTTTTTGGATCTATCTCCTAAGGCAAAATAATTTTTTAAGGACCTAATTAAATGTAAAAGTTTTGCAAAACAAAGGAAACTATCAACAAAATGATAAAGCCTATGGAATGGAAGAAAACATTTGCAAATAATATGACCAATGCAGGGTTAATATCCAAAATATATAAACAACTCAAAACAATTTAGCATGAAAAAAAAATCAAAAAATGGACAGAAGACATGAATAGGTGTTTTTCCAAAGAAGACATACGGAGAGGTAATAGACACATAAAAAGATGCTCAACATCACTAATCATCAGAGAAATGCAAATCAAAACCATTATATCACGTCACACTTGTCAGAATTGCTGTAATCAAAAAGTCTTCAAATAGGAGTTCTTACTGTGGTGCAATGGGTTAAGGATCTGGCATGGCTGCAGCTTGGATTTCCTGGCTCAGGAACTTCCATATGCCAAATGGTGCAGTCAAAAAAGAAAAAAAAAACTACAAATAACAAATGTTGGCGAGGATGCAGAGAAAAGGAAACACTTATACAATGTTGGTGAATTGGTGCAGCCAATATGGAAAACTATATGCAGTTGCCTCAAAAAAAAAAAAAACCTAAAAATAGA
Source organism: Catagonus wagneri (assembly GCA_004024745.2). Taxonomy (NCBI): domain Eukaryota; kingdom Metazoa; phylum Chordata; class Mammalia; order Artiodactyla; family Tayassuidae; genus Catagonus; species Catagonus wagneri. The sequence goes on from PVHT020000034.1 coordinate 4,860,360, forward strand.
ACTATCATATGATCCAGTGATTCCAATCCTAGATGAATATCTGGAAAAAAAATTAAAGCACTAATTTGAAAAGATACATGCACCCCAATGTTCATAGTAGCACTATTTAAAATAGCCAAGATATGGAAGCAAGTCAAGTAGTGCCCAGCAATAAATGAATGGATTAAGATGTAAGATATATATATAGTACTCAGCCATAAAAAAGAACAAAGTTCTGTTATTTACTGCAGTGTGGATGGACCCAGAGTCTATTATGCTAAATGAAATGAATCAGACAAATATTGTATGATATCATATGTGGAATCTAAAAAATAATACAAATATATAAGCAAAAGAGAAACATACTCATATAAAACAAACTAGTGGTTACCAAAAGGAAGAGAGAAGGAGGAAGGGCAAATTAGGGATAAGGGATTAAAAGATGCAAACTACTATGTATAAAATAGATAAAACCACAAGGATATATTGCATGACACAGGGATTATAGCCATTATCTTGTCTTAAATTTTCATGGAGTGTAATCTGTAAAAATGCTGAATCACTATGCTATACACCTGAAACTAACATAATGTTGTAAATAAACTATACTTCTATTAAAATAGATAAATAATAAGCAAACAATGGTGCTGGAAAAACTGGACATCAAAATGAAAAAAAAATGAATCTAGACACAAACCCTGTACACTCTTCACAAAAATTAACTGAAAACGGATCAAAGACCCAAATGTAAAATGCAAAACGCTAAAACTTCTTGAAGATAATATAGGAGAAAACCTAGATTACCTGGGGCAAAGCAGTGACTTTAAATATAATGCCAAAGGCATGATCCTTAAAAGAAATGTGATGTGAGACTTCATTAAAAATTAATAAAAATTAATAACTTCTGCTCCGTGAAAGACAATGTCAAGAGAATGAGACAAACTGCAGACCGGGAGAAAATATTTGCAAAAGACACATCTGATAAAGGGCTTATCCAAAATATACAAAGAACATTTAAAACTCAACAAGAAGAACACAAACAACATATTTAAAAAGTAGTGCAGAGATCTTAACAGACACTTCTCCAAAGAAGAGATACAGATGGTAAATAAGCATATGAAAAGATGCTCCACATCACATCATTAGGGAAATGCAAATAAAAGCAATGATATACCATTACGCGTGCCTATTAGAAAGCCAAAATCCTGAACACTTACAACAGTGTTGTCAGTGAAGATTGTGGATCAATAATAACCCTAATACATTGCTGGTAGGAATGTAAAATGGTATAGCCCCTTTGGAAGACAGTTTGACAGTTCCTTACAAAACTAAACATATTCTTACCATGTGATCCAGCACTTGTGCTTCTTGGTATTTACCCAAAGGTATTGAAAACTTATGTCCACACAAAACCCTGTATATGGGTATTTATAACAGCTTTATTCATAATTTCCAAAAGTTAGAAGCAACCAAGATGTCCTTCAGTAGGTGAATGGATAAGCAGTGGTACATTTAGACAATGAAATATTATTTAGTGCTAAAAAATAAATGAGCTGTCAAGTCGTGAAAAGACACGGAGAAAACTTAAAGGCATACTAAGTGAAATAAGCCAATCTGAAAAGTATACATACTGTATGATTCCAACTATATATATATGACATTCTGGAAAAGACAAAACTATGAAAGTAGTGAAAAGATCAGTGGATGCCAGGAGTTGGGGGTCAGTGAAAATACTCTGTAAGGTACTATAATGATGGATACATGTCATTGCACATTTGTCCAAACCCATAGAATGTACAACACCAAGAGTGAATTCTAATGTAAACTATGGGTGTCAGGTGATTATGATGTGTCAGTGTAGGTCCATTCATTTAACAAGTATACTACTCTTGGTGAGGGACATTGATAATGGCGAGGGCTGTGCATGTGTGGGTCAGTGCATGGGAACTCTTTATCCTTTTTTTCAGTTTTGCTGTGAACCTAAAACTACTCTAAAAACAAAATATAATGTAATAAAAAAAGAATTGAAATACTAAAATAAACTACAACATAGATGAACCTTGAAAACATATGCTTATTGAAAGAATCCAGACACAAAAGACCACATATTGTATTATTCCGTTATATAAAATGTCCAGAATAAGCAAACCCATAGACTGAAAAAACATGTTTCCAGGAGCTGGAAGGAAGGTGTGGAAGGAAAAAGACTGCAACTGGGTAAGGGATCTTTGGGTGTGATGAAAATGTTCCGGAATTGGTGGTGATGGCTATGCAACTTTGTGAATATAGTAAAAACCACTAAATTATACATTTTAAAAGGGTGACCTTTATCGTTTGTGAATTACATAATTAATTTTTTAAAGAACAATTAACAACCCTTGAATTGGTTAGGATCAAAAATCAAGCAAACCACCTAGTTACATTATCTGGTTATCTGGATCATACTGTTTTAGCTAGTTAGTTTGATGGGTCAGTCCAATAGCCCCATACAGTTTATTCGGAGGTAGAAGAGAGAAGAGCCATTTACTGTCTTTGCCTATTAGACTCTAAGCTATAATGGCTGAAGCTGTCTCTTTTTATTGCACTTCTAAATATGCACAGAGGCTCTCAAATAATGGGCAGAGCCAATAAACATAATGAATAGATTAATAATAAAACCAAATTATGAAAGGAAAAGAGCGAATGACTGGCATGCACTGTTGTCAGAACAAACTCACTGAAGTGAGAAAAACAGCCTGTTGGATTCAGCTGCTAAGAAGCAGCAATTTATTTAGAAAGCAGCTGCCTTTCCAGAATGGATTATCTTCTGATAAAAGTGATGAATATGTATGTATAAACAGGGAGGGGAGCTGGTTAAAGATTGCACTCAGGATAACTCAATTGATTCTTTCAGAATTGTGCAGCTTGGCAATGAATCAGCATCACTGGCAGGGCATTTGCTTTTCTGTAGCAGTGTGTAGTTGAAATACACTTTTCTGTCTTGCCCTCCATGTTATGCTAGCTAACTCAAACCTGCGAAGTGAGAGAAAAAACTGTTCCTGTAAGGATTTAGCATTGGGTCATTTTCATCCTACTCCTGTCATTAACATATTTTTTTGTTGTTTTTTTTTAACATTTTTTATTAAAATATAGTTGACTTACAGTGTTCCTTCAAATTCTGTTGTACAGCAAAGTGGCCCAGGCATACATATATGCACATTTTTTCCATACTATCTTCCATTATGTTCTAACCCAAGAGATTGGATATAGTTCACTGAGCTATACAGTAGGACTCCATCGCTTGTCCATTCCAATGTAACAGTTTGCATCTACTAAACCTAAAATCCCTGTCCATCCCATTCCCTGCCCTCTCCCCCCTCCCTGGTAACCACAAGTCTGTCCATGATCTGTTTCTATTTTGTAGATAGGATCATTTGTGCTGTATTTTAGATTCCACATGTAAGTGCTATCACATGATATTTGTCTCTTTCTTTCTGACTTACTTCACTTAGTATGAGAATCTCTAGTTGCATCCATGTTACCGCAAATGGCATTATTTTGTCCTTTGTTTATGGGTCAGTAGTATTCCATTGTATATATGTACCACATCTTCTTACTCCATTCATTTTTTTTTCCTTTGGGATGGACATTTGGGTTGTTTCCATGTCTTGGCTATTGTGAATTGTGTGGCAATGAACATAGGGGTGCATGTGTTTTTCTGAATTGTAGTTTTGTTCAGCTATGTGCTCAGGAGTGGGATTGCTGGATTATATGATAATCCTATGTTTAGTTTTCTGAGGTATCTCCATGTTTTCCGAAGCAGTTCATACTCCTGTGAACCTTGACTGAAAAGGGAGATTTGAGAGCAGGTCATGCATAAGGTAGCTGAAATTTAAAAAATAAAATAAAAAACCCTGAAACCACAAAATTAACAATAGTCTTTAAACATCCACTCCTACCAAGGAGTGGGTGAAGTTGAGAGGAATGATGGAAACTGCTGGCCTTACATAAGTAGATAAGAAGCCCCTTCAGTCTTCCAAGTTTCTTTCATTTGCCTCACTGACTCTTAAGTAATAAAAGGAAGGAATTTTCAGCTTCACCTACTGGCCAAAGAAGCCCCACCCCACCCCCATTTAGCAGAGCCTGAATATTTGGGTCAGAACCAGAGCCCCCTCCCTACCTCTGGTCATATACACCAGTCAGGAACTATAACAGAGCTGAGCAAGGATAGAGTAAGGGTCTTATCCCAGGTCTATATTCCAGTTCTAGTAACTATTTGACCTTGGGTAGGTTACTCATTCTTTAAGCTTCAGTCTCCTCATCTATACAACGGATGATAATATTATCAATAATGACATATAATTGATATATATTAATAATATTTTATTATTATATATTAACAATATTTAATCGACAGGGCTATTAGGGGATTAAATGAGGTAATACATAGAAATCTGGACACAGAGTATTCAGGATATATTAGCAATTGTTGTTGATATTACTACCTCTCCTTACCTAAGTATCCCACCCACCACCACCCATATAAATGTAAGGGGAAAGATATAGAGTTGCTAGTTTAGAATATCAAGGGATAAATATAAATCCCAAGAAAAAAAATGGGTCTCTACCCATAGCTTTTGACCGTTTTCTGAATATTCGGAACTCTATTGAATTGATGGAAAGAAAGGCTTCTCTTTCTGGAATTCACCTCCTCTGGGATCATTTGGCTCAGTTTAGTAACCCACGAGGCAGGCACAGGTGACTGGAAAATCTGTGGGTCATGTCCTGCACTGACTCATCCAGTACTACACCTAGGATGCAGGGACTCCAAGGGAAGAATATTGAACTTAGGAGAGTGGGAAGAAGGGGGCTTCTCACAGAGCCACTCTGCTCCTGTGAGTGATCCTGCTTGCCGAGGAGGTTAATCACAGTTTCCCAAGGACAGATTCAGGGTTCATTGACTCAATGGCTCAACTAGACATTCTGCTGGCAGCCTTTGGTATTGCTGCATTTTTAGAGTTGGGGAGGAAAATGACCTTAGAAACCATATGTGCAGTATGACCACAGCACATGGGTTTGCTTGAATTTCTTCAAGGAGGATTGTGGTATGATTGAATCACTGAGAACATTTGTTGTAAGTTTTCTAAAGCTGTAAACTGCTTAAATTTAAATTTGTGTGTGTGTGTGTGTGTGTGTTTCTGAAAACTTGTATTAAAAGGCCCCTGGTTCCCTTAAGTGGAAGCCCTTTGTTTCTACAGTAACTTCATAAAGCAACTGCTATGAGAATTCATTTTATGCAAACTTCAGGGCTTCCTAGTGAGGAAAAACTGTTTCAAAAAGGAATAACTGCTATTATTTTTCTGAGGAGAATAAAATATTATTCCCTTATCATGAAAAAGAGAGTCGCAGAGGTCCCTGCTACTGCTACAATCAACTAACATGACTAATTTTTCTCTTTCCACTTATGCTGTTTATAAGAGAAGAAACAGGAGCAGATGTGCCAGAGCAGAAGGCAGTGGAGTTCTATATTTAGCCCTAGTAGTCAAGCAGGATAAAGGCATCACTCATGGCTATGACTAAGGGAAGTTATGGCAAACTTTTGATACCAAGATCACCTGGACTCCCTGACTTATCTTAAAAAGATATGCCGTGAATAAAAACAGTATAAGAACTCAGCTGAGTTAGAAGAAAACCTTTACCAAAGCCTGAGGGTTAGATTGAGCATTGATAAATTATGTGAGAGTGATTTCTGATTTTACCTGTTTATTTGAATCTTGTACTTATCATATACTTGTAATATTTTAAATGGTTCTATTTAATGTTGGCTATTTAAATAAGAAATTTTCTTTTTTAAAAAATAAATAAAGAATAGGTGTTCCCTGGTGGCCTAGCGGTTAAGGATTTGGCATTGTCACTGCTGTGGCTTGGGTCATTGCTGTGGCTTGGGTTTGATCCCTGGCCTGGCTGTGCTCCCCCCCCAAAAAAAAAGTGAAGAATAAGATAACAGGAATCTTGCCAAGTATTCTCTTTCTGTTACCTGTACTCAGGGTTACCTGGCTGCTTGGGTGATGAGTTACATAATTATGACGTTATTCATGGGTGTGAAAAAATTTTTCAGAAAGCAGATGGCTACATCGATTTCTCTCTGAAAAGGGCCAGTCTTTTTTTTTTTTGTATTTTTTTAAATTACAGTATAGTTGATTTACCATATTGTACCAATTTCTGCTCTACATGCAAAATTACCCAGTCATACACATATATACATTATCTTTCCCGTATTATCATCCATCATGCTCTATCCCAAAAGATTGGATATATTTCCCTGTGCTGTATGGTAGGTTCTCATTGCTTATCCATTCTAAATGTAATAGTATGTATCTACTAACCCCAAACTCCCAATCTTGATCAATAACACTCTCTAGATAATCTTAGATGTTTGCTCCTTATCATCTTACTTGTCCTTTATTTGCCCCCTTCTTATCTTAGTCCATATTTCATAGCGTTCCCAGGTAGAAATCCAGACGAAAGCTTTCTGCTTTGACTAAATTCAATTTCTTACCTAATATACACAGAAGGAAAGCCATCAGTGTTTGTCCTGGAGTAAATAGTGAGGAATGAGGAGGGAAGGAAAAAGGATTTTTAAGAGTAGAAGACACATTTCAAAGACGAGAGTCATGCTTTCTGTATTCCCTTGCACCAGACATGAAGATCCAAGCAGAAGAAAGAGAAAGGGAAGACAAGGAGGGGCTCGTCCATCTGGATGGCTGGATCAGCATAGCATGTTAGGTCCTGTGCTACTGCTAGAACATTTGCTGGGTCCGTTCCATACATCCAGATCAGGAGGCAGATTCCCACCCAGGAAATGTCCCAGGAACTATAATCAGCTCATCGCAAAACAATGTCATGTTGGTTTTTTTGCAGTTGCAAAACTCCCGCATCTCTCTTTTGGCTTCTAAGGCCTCTTTATCTCTTGGGATTCCAAAATGTGTCAGCCTGTTTGGAAATATGGAAGTCCAGTATAGTCTAAGCTCACCCCAGAGGAAGACAGTTCATTTACTCAAGTATTTATAGAATTCCTTCCATGAGAGACCAAATACTGTTCCAGCAACTGGGAGTACAAAGGCAAGTACCCTCTCTCCATCATGTGTCCTGGGAAAGAGTAAACAGGAACTACAGAGCTGCTGGTTTTGTGGGGCTAAAAGTCTATAGGAAAGATTGATGATTTAACCAGAAGTTTTGGAAGGTGGATAAACATGAAGATAGGGGAAGCACAAACTGTCACCAAAGAACAGAACAAGGGGACCTGACTCTCAGGAAGGGGCATGAAGAATGCTTCCCAGAATGAGGGACATTTTAGTGAGACCTGAAGAGTGAGTAGAAGTTAATCTGCTGAAGAAGAAGGTAAAAAGATGATCACACAGTGGGAACAGCATATGGAAAAGCCTAAAGATGAAAGAACTCTAGTATGGTTAGAAAATGGAGAGAGAGAGAGAGAGAGAGAGAGAGAGAGAGAGAGAGAGAGAGTGTGTGTGTGTGTGTGTGTGTGTGTGTGTGTGTGTGTGTGTGTGTGTGTGTGTGTGTGTTCGTCCACACGCACATGAATGAAATGGGGAGAGGACAGGTACTGGGAGAAATCTCAGATGTAAGATGCCTAGCCCGTAGCCAATCTGCCACTTCTTGCTCAACACACCCCAGTGGACATGCCTTAATTGTAGGGAAGTAGGCCTCTACCTCTGCCTACAGAATAACTCATGATTGGCCTGAACTATTCTAAGTAGCCTGCCCTTGAGAGAGGGCCACAGGGAATGGTTAGCCTCTGGGGAGAACCAGATTTCAATTCAAGCCTGAAAGCCTAGGAATAAAGAGTTAAAGATGAAGGAGCATTCATCAACCATAAGAAAAATTCCAGGGAAACTTTGGGTCGGAGAACAACAGTGGGAAATTGAATCAAAAGCACAGAACACAGAGATATGAGTGGAGGGGCAGATAACAGGAAGGGACTGCACACTAGGTAGTAAGAAAAGATAAATGGTTGTGTGGCCAAAGGGGCTTAGCCAATTAGGACCCTTTTAGTTGAAGGTAAGGGAGAGTCCGTGAATGAGTATGGTATAAAAAAAAAAGGGCAGGAATTTGATATAAGGATACAGAGGTCTTCCACAGAACCAAGGATGAGAATGCAGCTGAAGGTGTTCCCGTCATGGCTCAGTGGTAAGGAAGCTGACTAGTATCCATGAGGACATGGGTTCGATCCCTGGCTGACTAGTATCCCTGAGGACATGGGTTTGATCCCTGGCCTCGCTCAGTGGGTTAAGGATCTGGTGTTGCCATGAGCTGTGGTGTAGTTTGCAGATTCGGCTTAGATCCCATGTTCCTGTGGCTGTGGCATAGGCTGTCAGCAACAGCTCCAATTCAACCCATAGCCTGGGAGCTTCCATATGTTTTGGGTGCAGCCCTAAAAAGACAAAAAAAAAAAAAAAAAAGAAAGAAAAGAAAGAAAAAAAAGAATGCAGCTGGAAGAACTATTATGTCTTTGTTTCTCTCTGCCCATTTTCTTCCTTCTTATTTCTATATACAACTAATTTTCTCTGCTTCTTTGTCCAAAGATTGGACAAAGACTGGACATAGAGCTCTGTTTCTAACCAAATGTTTTAGCAAATTGTAACCAACTTCAGACCCAATTCCAAAGTCCCAGGAGACAAGACCTTGTCACAACCTGGGTCCATATCCATCCCTGTTCCTATTGGCCAGGGCAGCAGAGTCACATGGGACAAACAGAACAGTTAGCCCTGAACTCCAGGGGGTCAGGAGCACTGCCCCAAACTGTGATTCAGGAAGTTGATTCTAACACACTTGAAATAATTTATCCTTACAAGTGCTCTTTTGGATATACAGGGTCGGCAATGGTGGGGATCTCTCTGGCCTTTTGGAAATTACCTAGTTCCTGGGTAGATTATCTTGCCAAGGCGTATCAGAGGTTGATGGCTGTGAGGACCCCAGTTTCTCTGTATGGTGTCCTCTATGGTCCAAAATGAATGAGACTTCCAAACCACACAGCTTCCAAGGGAGTGACCTGAGGCCTACAGTAGACTGTGTGGAGGTAGATGTGAAGTTCCTTCTCTTTCCTCCAGGCAGTAGCTGCCCTTTGCCCTCCAGGCACCCACTGCACTGCAGGGGGTCTCAGTTTTTTGTGGACACCAGAATCAACTGGAGAGCTTGTTAAAATTCAGATTCCCAGCTCAATCCTATCAATTCCAATTCAGTGACTTGGGACAATATCTAGGAATCTTCATTTTTAAACAAGCAACTCAGGTGATTCCAGTGCCCAAAGTCCTTGAATCACACTTTGAGAAATTTGGCAGGACCAGCTTGAGGACACCTTTTAGGTGCAATGCAACCAGCTAAAATTCCTCCGTAAAGCTATGTTTAACTTATTTTATACATCTACATACATCAAGTTACTCCATTTGCTGACATAGGTCTAATCTGAAACTTTCGCATTTTCCCCTAGTGTGTGTGTTATCTCCCATTAGGACCGATTCTATATGATATTCATACTTTTCCAGCAGCTAAGTTTACATTAAATACAAAAATGTCCCTTTTGACATCATGTGTTATTTATATTTCCTGATTTTACTCCCAGCATTGAAACTGCTGCTGCTTAATAATTCTCGATGAATGCTTCTGACTGTATCTTCCCAGCAAACTCTTCCTTTAGTAAATAATTTACTGCTGGTGACAGTCTGATGGTCTTACTGCTCAGATCGCTTGGCTAACATAGTTGTGGACTTGGGAAAAGGAATGTTTTACCTTTTAACCTGTTACTCCTTTTAGGTCAGAGGCAGGGCATAAAAATATGCAACAAATTAAAATGACAGCTGAGTATTAAACTGAGAACTAGGAGTTCTAAATTACCTGTTTATCCTTAAAAAAAATAATAAAATCCCAGAATGCCAGAAATAGTAGAAAAGTTGAGTTTATCCAGTTGAATCCATCACTGGATTAGCTATAATAATATGAATGATTAACTAAGTAACTACTGTGTGTGTAACTACTTTAAGTGCTTTGAGTGCATTATTTCATCTAATCTTCACAATAACACCTGCATAAGGCAACATTATTCCTAATGGACCCAGAATTTTAAAAGCATCTTAATAGGCTTGGATCAATGGGAATGGTCAATTAATAGGGATTAATATAAAGCCATTTACCTGGGCTTCATGCCCAGCTACACAAATTTGGGATGGGTAAGATTGACGAGGCTTTGACTTTCTTCTTCTAGAGGTCAACCTTGCAGTTTCACATAATGAAGTTCATGATGCCTGTTTCTAAGTTACCTTATAGGACTATTTGGTGTGTTCATCATATCTTTTTAAGAGCTCTGAGCTCTTTGAAGAAATGTTAACTGTGCTATGGCTTAAGACTGAACATTAGTTGGAATCTCAGAGAATAACTTTTTGAAATGTCTAGAGAAGAATTTACTGAACATAAAAACATAATAAGCATTCTGTCATACCAACTAATAAATTATAAAAGTTATTCTGATAATAACCCCGTGATTTAGGGATTATTACTAAAATAATAAAAGGTTTTTCTTTCCATCACACAAATTTTGCACAAATATACTTCTGTTCATTTTGTGGCAAACTGTTTAAAAAACTTCAAAGAGTGTAGTTATTTTTTTGTCCTTTTTTTTTTTTTTTCAGGGCTGCACCTGCAGCATATGGCAGTTCGTGGGCTAAGGATTGAATCTGGTGACCTGCACTACAGCTCACAGCAAAACTGGATTCTTAACCCACTGAGTGAGGCCAGGGATCGAACCCATGTCCTCATGGATACTAGTCAGGTTCATTACTACTGTGCCACAATGGGAACTTCCTGAGAGTGTAGTTCTTAGTAATCTCAGGTGTATTTGTGTTTCACCGGTTGGCTCTCATATCTTTTTTGCCAGTACCCAGCCCTGTATAATTCCTTAAGTCTGTTTTCTCTGCTGCCACCCCCAGGCTACTGAGAATTTCTGAGTGACCACAAAGCTATACACTCCCAGGGTCCACTCTGATATATGAAAACTCTCCTAGGCTGGACTCTGACTGCTGTTCAGGCAATTACTTTACTTATCACTGACATCTCCATGATACAGCCCTCTCAGTATCCATTCAAGTTTTTTCCATACTCCCTAAACCTCCCCACTTCTGACCCTACTCCTTCCACAGGACCACTTCGTTCTTAGCAGATGGCCATACTTTAATATGTCTCCCCTATTCCTTCAAATGGGTGCTCCCCTGACTTCGCTCAATAGAGACTTGATCACCATAGCAACAACGCTGGTTTTGGTTCATTTCCTCAGAAACCCCAACTGGCAAAGATGGCTGAATCTGGGAACTTTTGCAAGGAAATGCTAGGATCCCTTGGTACTGGGGGCCGAGCTCTCAAAGGTAGCTCTAAATTTAACTAATCAGAAAGAAATGAAAGGGGGTCTAGAAACAACAGTCTCTTATTCTGCCAGCTTCTTGAGAGATGTCATAGGTTCTATGAAAAATAGAGGTAGAGGTGGAATTTGATATTCTAATATCAAAAGACATTATCCCCTGTTTCATTCATCACTTTGAATATATTAAAGGTGTGCTCTTTAAAGAAAGAAAATGAATACCACATTGTGTATCCCTTAATTGTAATTTTAAAACATATTTTTTGGAGTTAAGGGGTGGAGTGATAGCTTAAGCCTATTTAGCAAACATTTGTTGCCTTCCTCTTTATGCCAGACACTGGCCCTAGGTGGTGGAAAGGAATGAACACAATATAGAATCAGCCCTAACAGGAGATGCATACACTTTAGGAGAAAACAGACAAACAGAAAATTTCAAATTAGACTTAAGTCAGCACTTACAGACGCTTTTCCTTTTTTTTTTTTTTTTTTTTGGTCTTCTTAGGGCCGCACCTGCAGCATATGGAAGTTCCCAGGCTAAGGGTCGAATCAGAACTGCAGCTGCCAGCCTACACCACAGCCACAGCAATGCAGGATCTGAGCTGAGTCTGTGACCTACACCACAGCTCATGGCAACACCAGATCTTTAATCCACTGAGCGAGGCCAGGGATCGAACCCGCATCCTCATGGATCCTTAGCTGGGTTCTTAACCCACTGAGCCGCAGTATAACTCCTTGGAGGCATTTCTATCACAAAACACAAGCAGTTGCAAGCCCACATGAATCTCCATGAATCTGGGGAATGCTGTCCAATAAAGAAAGCACTCAGCCTTCATAGCACATCCTAACAAAGGCAGCTCATTCTCTTCTGAATTAGTTCACCATGAGGCTGTAGTTCCCCTGTAAGGGACTCATCATTCATAGTTCTTGGGTTTTTGAATTTTCTTTTTCCTTTATCACTCTTATCATTACTTGCATAGCAGCTGAAAAGAAGCTCTTTCTTGACCCAAATTTGAGGAAAACAAGTTTAGGCTACACAACAAAAAATAAAATGTAGTCACATTGCACCCATATAAGGACGAAGTAGAGTGGAAACACAGGAAAGGAGGTATTTATGTTGTCCTGGGGACTTGGGAGAGGAAGGGCTGGCAAAGGCTTCATAAAAAAGAAAATATTTGAGCTATACTTTGTCCTCCTCCTTTATTCCTAGGTGGTATTTTAAATCATATTCTCCTTTTGGGGAAATTAGAAAATTTTTAAGTTGGAAGAAAAGGGAAGCTATCTAGAAAGCCAATTAATTCCTTTTTAATTCTTCCCAGTCACAGTCTAGACTTGCCACCAAGTCTTTGCTAGGTTATGGACATAAGTGTTGTTATTAAGTATCATGTGGACAGGGCCTTATTCCTGCTCCACCCCGGAAGGCCATAAACTGTTACTGATTCACTCTCCATTTCCCTCGAGCTTGCATTACTCAATTTCTTTCTTCCCATTAAATTTTTTAAAAATCTCTTATTCTTTTCCTCAAAGAATTTTGGAAAGATCAAGGAAACCATCAAGTCTTAAAAGTGTTAAAAACCTTAGGGACACACGTGGCATTCAAATACTAGAGATGCTGTCTAATGATATCATTTTTAAATGCCTTCCATTATTTTGGTATGTTCTGAAATCCCATGAAGCATAACAGAAATGGGCTTGGGAATTTTACTCAATTAAAATTTATAAAGGAGGAGGGAAAGAAATGGTTTCCTTGCTTTTCATCATTATTCATTCTGAATTCCAGGAAAAAGTAAACTAGTCAAGACTCACAATCAAATGATTCTATATAGGAAGCCAAGGCTAGATGCTCAAAATTTAATAGCAATGATGAAAGCAGAAGAGAATCGGCCATCACAATCTTGTTTGCCACCGGGCAGCACTTTCTGAGCTACCTCCAAAATGTTTCTAGGGCTTTACCTATACTACTTAGAATCATCGACATCGCTGAAAGCACTTTAAAAATATTAACTTAAAAAATTTAATTATCTTATTTAACTTTCCTAAATAGCTGTGGGGCAATCTCTGGAGAATTAGAAGGGGATAGGTATCAGGAACCCCTCCTCGATAACAGGAAACCAAGTGACAAAAGAGAGGTGATTTATCCCAAGATATCCAAAGGCAAATTGGAAATGACAGCTAGACTCAAGTTTGGTTCAGCCTGAATAAAGAAAAATGCCACCTCATTCACTGACCCCAAAATACTCACCTTCACCTACAAAATGACATTTTTTGGCATGATTTTTTTCCCTTGGTTCGGCCTCAGAGATAATACTAATGATTACCTGTGATGCTAGTGAAAGCCAAGCTTAATCACCATAATTGACAATTAAGTTGGTTAACAACACAGAGACAGGTGATTTCACACAGGGCTAATGAAAATGAGCTATTAAAATCTGAACACGTTTGGCAGCAATTATGAGCTCCTGGAACCATTTGCTTTGAAATGTGCACATTTCACAGGCGGCTGCCTGCCAACGAGACAACCCTGAGCAGGACCAAGAAAGAAAAAGAGAGTCACCGGAGATTTCCATAGATGCCCTTTCCTTTCAGTGTCTTGCTGGATCTTTATTATTATATGCCTGATATTTTAAAGCCAAAGAAAAATGCACAATTCACACTTTTAGGGCATAACAGCTGGTTTTCATACAAAACCATGATGGTACTGGCAGAGGACAGGGGAGTGGGTTCTAACAAATACATGTGGGCAGAGCAGAGGGGATTCATGGACTTGAGTGCAGGCCATGTGGGAGAAGGTTGGATTTCCTGTCCAGAGTGCACTGGAGGCCCTTATTTTAACAATTTTCACAAAATGCAAAGTAGAGGTATTAATCACTGAATCCCCAGGATGACAGAGAATAGTTAAATTCAGTTCCTTAAAGGCATTTGGATTCAGAAGGTGAGGTTACTTTACTGCACTTTCATGTGTTTCCTGTTTCACTACGATTTCTCTTTTACACTCAAATTGCCATCGTTCTGCTACAAGCTGCTCTCCATTAAGCTCAGACTATCTGGATATACCAGTTAATAGGGAAGTTGATCAGCTTGTTTTCATAACAGGAAACCAGATGACAAAGAGCAGCAGTTGTCTTAAGGCAGTCTGGGAATAACATCTCTATTCAAATATGGGAGTTGAATCTTATTTTTTTTATCCACTGACAGTCTCTCTTTTATTAACTGATGCATTTAGACCATTCATATGTAAAATGATTATTGATATCGCTGCGTTAATATCTACTATGTTTGTAATTGTTTCTTATTTATTGAACTTGTGCTTTTTATCTTCCTCTCTTTTTCTGCCTCCTTTGGCTTTAATTGAGCATTTTATGAGTCTTTTATCTCCTCTGTTAGCATACCAATTACACTTTGGCATTTTTTTTTGGCAGTTTTTTAAGTGATTGCTCTATAGTTTGCAATACATATTTACAGTTAGTCTGTCTACTTCATGTTTAGTGAAGATACAACAGAGCTTTTTGTTTTTGGGTTTTTTTTTTTTTGCTTTGCTTTTTGGGGCTGCATTGCGGCATATGGAAGATCCCAGTCTAGGGGTCAAATCGGAGTGTAGCTGCCAGCCTATGCCACAGCCACAGCAACACCATATCCAAGCTGCATTTGCAACCTACACCAGAGCTCACGGCAACACCAGATCCCTGATCTACTGAGCAAGGCCAGGGATGGAACCAGTATCCTCATAGATACTAGTCAGAGTTGTTTCCCCTGTACCACAATGGGAACTCCGTAACAGAGTATTCTCAGTTCCTCACTCCCTTGACTTATAACATTTCTCTTGTGTTTTACTTTTTTATGTACTTACATTTAAATTAATATATGTTGCTTTTTGTTTAACCCTTAACATTTCTCCCTGGTTGACGAGCGCAGAAGAAGAGCCCCATGCTAATAGAGTTAGCAAAGGCAGGTGAGAAATTTCTAGAAGTAAAATGGTATAGTTCTTATCTCGAATAAACTTTATATCAGCAGTATTTAGAACTTTTTATTTGGAGTGCTCTTGTGGTGCAGTGAGTTAAGGATCCAGCGCTGTCGCCACAGTGGCTCAAGTCACTGCTATGGCTCAGGTTCGATCCCTGGCCCAGGGAATTTCCACATGCCGAGGGCGCGGCCAAATGAAAGGAAAAAAAAACACTTTTATTTGTGAACCATTTATGTAAGCAAAATATGTGACATTTTCATCCATTTTCTGAAGAACTTGGTGATAAGATATTTGAAAGAAAATACGCACGTTGCTGTGAACATTTGGCTAGTAGCTTTTATAAATCAGTTATTTTATAAGTATAGAATATGCTTATAAATCAAGGGCCTTAGAGATGTAAAAATTGCTTAGAAATTATATTATACTCGCATTGAGGGCATACCATGACTTTCTTAAATGGGAGAACCATAGAAGTAGTAAGCTGGATTCTCTTTGAATTCATTGATTCTCCCCTCAGCTATATACAGCTCACCCATGTACCCATCAAAGGCATTCTTCATTTCTGTTAACAGTGTTTCTGATTTCTAGCATTTCCTTTTGTTAGAGTTTCTTTCTCCTTGCTTATATGACTCATCTGTTCTTGCACGTTTTCTACTTTTTCTGCTAGAGGCCTTAACCTCTATTAACCATAGTTATGTTAAATTCCCTCTTCAGTAATTCCAAAATATCTATCATATTTGACTCTGGTTGCGATGAATGCTTTGCCTTTTCAGACTTCTTAATTTTTTTTTGTCTTTTTAGTGTGCCTCGTAATTTTCGTGGAAAGCCAGATATATGTATTGGGTAATAGGAACTGAGTTAAAAGGTCTTTAGTGTGAGGCTTTATGTTAATCTAACTAGGAATTGGGCTGCTTAATGTTTGCTCTGTAGTGTAGGTGCCGGCACCTTCAAATTCCTGTCCTTTTTTTGTCTCCTCCTTAAATATTGACTATGTTTTGCAGCTCTTTCGACTGTGATCTGCTGTTATTACTCTGAAGCCCTATTGCTATGGTAGCAAGTTATATAGGGAGGAAAAGCATTCTATTATCTCGTTGTTAAATCTCAGTCATTTAGTGGGCCAGTGTTTCTAGGCCTTGTGTGACTTCCACAAGTGTTTTGGGTTTTTTTGGGGTTTTTTTTTTTTTAGCTTCCCCTTAGTTGATACAGGAAGAGGAAGGGTGGTTTAATTAGGTTGAATATCCTTTCCTCTAGATGGGATAAGGTTCTGATGAAGCTTTTATCCTTGGAAAATAGACATTTATTATGGAGAAATGCTTGGAGCATATTCCAGAATGGTTAGTTTTCCCCTCCCGCTGCCAGAGCCTTGAGGAAGTTTTTTCTTGGCTCTTCATCTTGAAGACCTGGTGGGGTTTCCTAGAGGGAAAACCCATGGACATGTGGAAGCACTTCTAAGACTGCAGCCTTCAGGAGTTTCTCATTCTCTAGATCACACTCAGCCTCCACTAATTCATCAAGGTTACTATTTAGTCGTTCCTACCATTTCCTGGCTGCAGAGGCTCATGCTCCGGGTAAGCAGATCTTGGCTGTTATTCTCTGTGTTTGCCTGTCTCTCCAGATTTCAGGGTGTCTGTTTGCCCCGCAACCTCAATTCTTTCATGGGTCTAAGGAGAGTCACTGACTAAACTGATTTATTTCGCTTCTACTTTGTTGTAAGAATGGGAGTGACAATTTTTGAGCTCTGAATCTTTTTTCAGAGCTGAACCTGCAAGTCTAATGTCATTTTAAATTTAAGTTGAAAATCTGATATTTGATTCCGTTATTAGAAATTTTTAAGTATGTTTGGAACTGTTTGGCCATGGGAATCTATTTTTGAACTGTACACTTCATTAAATTTAAATACAAATAGTGTGTTTTCGATGGAGACACACACCATTCAAATTGAGATGTGCTGAAAGCGTGAAAATACACACCAGATTTCAAGGTCTTGGTATAAAAAAATGTAAAATATTTCTTTCATAATTGTTTGTTGTTTACATATTGAAATGATAGCATTTTTTAATATAATGAGTTAAAATAGATCATTAAATTAATTTCATCTGGTTCTTTTTAGATAATTAATGTGACTACTAGAAAATTACGATTTATATATGTGGTTCACGTACTTCCATTTGCTAGCCCTGCTCTGTAGTTTAAAAACTTATCTTTTAATTATCACAGTCTACCTTTAAACAGTATTATAACACTGCACATATAATTTGGAAATCCTTAAAGTAGTGTATTTCCATTTACCTCTCCTGTCTTTTGTATTATTTGCTGTCATACATTTTATTCTGCATGTTATGAACCACATACCAGATTGTTTTGCTATTAATCAATTATCTATTGAAGACATTTAATATAAAGGGAGAAGGTCTTTTTGTGTACCCATATATCTATTACTTCCAGAATTCTCCATGTCTTTGTGTGGACACCGGTTTACAAGTAACATTGTTTTCCTTTTGTCTCATGGAATTTCTTTAACGTTTTTGTAGTGCAGATCTGCTGTGGCTGAATTCTCTGAGCTTTCGCTTATCTGGGGGAAAAAAGCTTTTAATAAGTCTTCATTTTTGAAGGATAACTTCACTGGGATAGAAACTCTAGGTAAGGGAGTTCCCGTTGTGGCCTAGTGGAAACAAATCTGACTAGCATATCCATGAGGACACAGGTTCGATCCCTGACTTTGCTCATTGGGTTAAGGATCTGGTGTTGCCACGAGCTGTGGTGTAGGTTGCAGACGCGGCTTGGATCTGCCATTTCTGTTGCTGTGCCATAGGCCAGGGGCTATAGCTCCAACTTGACGCCTAGCCTGAGAACTTCCATAGCAGCAAGTGCGGCCCTAAAAAGACCCCCCAAAAAAGAAAGAAATTCGAGATAAAACAGTTTTTGTTTTTTTTTTCCTTTCAGCACTTAGAGTTGCCATCCCATTGTTATGGACTTACATATTTTCTCATAGGAAGTCTTTTTAACTTCTTATCTTTTCCATATATACACACACACAATGTCTTTTTCTAGTTGTTCCTATGTATGTATGGTATCTTTTTCCAGCTGATCAGTTTTCTATTTTTCAGTAGTTTGATTGTGGTATGCCTTAGGGTGGTTTGGTATGTGTATTTTGCTTAAGACTTCATTGATAGTTTCCATTATGTGTGTTTATAGCTTTCCAAAAGGTTGGAAACTGTTGAGACTTTACCTCTGCAAATGTTTTTCTACCATCCTCTCTCTTTTTTCTCATTCGGAGGCAACAATTTTGGATATACTGTTACTTTAACATTTCAGGTCACTGAAAATTTTTATTCAGTTGTTTTTTCCTCTTTGACTCATTTTGTATAAATTCTATTTCTATGTCTTCAAGTTTAATGAAAGTTTCTTCTGTAGCCTCTGATCTGTTATTAACCATATCCAGTAATATTTCCATTTCTGATATTTTGTCATTTCTAGGGGTTCCGTTTATACTTATGTCTTCCATTTCTCTCCTTCATATTTCTTTTACATTTTTGAATACATAAGCTTAGTTATATGTTTTAATATTTTGCCTAATTCCACCGTCTCTTTCATTTCTAAGTTTGTTTCTGTTGTCTGATTTTTCTCCTAGTCATGGGTCATATTTTCCTACCCTATGTTAAATACTTTTTATTAGAAGCTAGGCATTATTGGTTACTGGATTTTGTTTTTAAAGATGGTTGAATTTTGTTTTCCACATAAGTTAGACTACTTGTGTTCAATTTGATTCTTTTGCGGCTTCTTTTAAAATTCTCTCAGGGCAAGTCTATAGTAGTCTTTGCCTGAGGGCTAACTTGGACCCACTTCTAAGGCAAGGCCTTCTTGAGGTCTCTACTGAATGTCCTATGCACTCAGTGAGATTTCTCCATTTTTTTCCACTCTGGCTGAAATGATCTCCAGCCCAGTATGGTCTCTAGGAATTATTTGTCTTCTTCCTAGTCACTGTTTTAAGAATCTGTTTTTTTTTTTTTTTTTCCAGATGCCAACAGGTTTACCTTACATCATACATACAGACTTCTATTCAGCTATTGACTGATGAGGCCCACTATGCATATTTCTGTAACTGTTTACTCTGTGTGTCTCCCTCCTATTGGTTACTCTGTGCAGAAATTCAAGACTCCTTGAACTGTGGTCCTTTTTCTTCCCTGTGCCCTATTCCAGAAATTGTCTCCAAGAAGAAAGCTTAGGTGTGGTAGGATTCACCTTGTTTCTTTTTTCTAATGGACCACAGTTCAGAACTTCCTATTGTCCCATGTCTGAAGACTTTTTTTCTATATTTTGTCCAGTTTTTTAATTGTCTATGCTGGGAGCATAATCTGGACTCAGTTTCTTGCTCATGACCAGAAGCAGAAGATGGCTCACAATTTTTGGAGCTATTTTTCATAAAACCCATCCGGCAACTTCCACCTGTATTATCACTAGCCAGAACATGTCACCACATGACCATTTCTAATTGCAAAGGCAGCTGAAATGTGTAATTGTTTTTTGTTTTGTTTTGTTTTGTTTTTGTCTTTTTGCTTTATCTAGGGCAGCACTCGCGGCATATGGAGGTTCCCAGGCTAGGGGTCTAACGGGAGCTGTAGCTGCCAGCCTATGCCACAGCCACATCAACGCAGGATCTGAGCCACATCTGCGACCTACACCACAGCTCACGGCAACGCCGGATCCTTAACCCACTGAGCAAGGCCAGGGATCAAACTCGCAACCTCATGGTTCTTAGTCGGATTCATTAATCACTGAGCCACGACGGGAACTCCTGTAATTGTTTAATTAGATACATTGCATACACATATACACACATACACACCAATAAAACAGAGGAAATATAGGAAAGGAAGAACGAATGTCATTTTGACAACTAGCACTTTCCGCTACAACTATCCTGTTTTCATTACAGTGTAAAACTTTTAAATGGCTACAAAAGATTTTACAACATGGATGTTATCATTTATGTGTCCATTCCTCTAGTGTTTTGGACAATTGTTTGCAGTTTGGGGGTTGTTTTTGACTTGGTTTGATTTTGGGTTTTACCACTATAAACCTATGTATACATACATATGCTCACTCTCTCATACATACATATGTATGAGATATTAGTGTCCAGCCTTATAACAACAAAGCAAACAGATGATACTCATGAAAATATTAATTTCCAAAACTGTTTCCTGAAAAGAAACAGAATAAACAAGAATAGACAACAGAAAAAAGAGTAAAATAGAAAAAAGAACAAGTACAAGTAATTAGTAAATATATTAAAAGTCCCTACGAGTTCCCTGATGGTACAGTAGGTTAAGGATCTGGCGTTGTCATTGCTGTGGTGCAGTTTCAATCCCTGGCCCCAGCACATCTACATCCTGTGGGCCAAAAAGAAAATCTCCATAATTCACTAGTGGTTAAGGATGCAAATTAAAGTAACAAACATTACTTCTCATTTTTATACTACCATAAGTTTGAGTGCTAATTCTACTGCTAGGAGTGTGTGTGTGTGTCTGATAGAGAGACTGAGAGAGAGAGAAACACTGCTGGCAGTAGACATTAGCACTCTAACTTCTGGTGGATTGCATATATACTGGAATAATATTAGAAATAATAGTAATCAGTATAACATGAAACCCAATCAGTCGAAGTTAGAAGTTTGCTAACTTAGAAGTCTGCTAACTCCTGTACAGCAGATGCCAGCTGTACACAAATGGTATGATCATTCTAGTGTTCAGTGATGAAAATCAGCTGTGCACACTTGTGTGTGCACACTTATGTGTGAACATACTCTTACATCCTCATTTGTGTTCTTATATCTATGAGATATAAGGCTTGGGAATGGGCAGTGTATTGGGTATGTATACACATGAGAAGTCTGACACAACTCTCATTCTTTTCACTTTGAGGATAATTTGATTTTTGTCTTGGAGAGTCTATAAGATTCACCTTAATGCCTGCAGTTCAAGAATTTTACCAGAATGTATGCCATCTTTTTATATAATACTTCTGAGTTTGAGGATGTTTCTTTCACTTATCTTCTACACCATCCTATTCTTTAGTTTCATTCTAAAATTTATTTATTATAAATTTTAATTCAAAAAACCATGTTGTTAATTCCAAGAAATAATTTGGGGATGTTCTAATTATTTTTTGTGCTCAAACTCTGCTCTTCCAGCTGTTGTGGTTAGTCAAGGGCTAATTCTGAATGTTTTCTTAAGTCTTCCTTGTCTCTGGCTGCTTAGTCCCTCATAGGGGTGCTATTATTTCTCTTGTCTCCTTAAACTGGCTGGTGTCCAGCTGCCTGAAGTGGTGGAGAATTCACAAGTAGTAGAAGGCATGAGAGTCTCTGCCCCTGTGGGTCAGTGAGGCAGGTTGTTGTCTGGTCCCAGTCAAGATGCTATGAAGAAGCCTCTTTATTTTTGCTTTCCTTAAGAGCTTTCCCAGTCTTGGATGAAAGTTCTTTCTTGTAGAAAGAACTCATTTGCTCTGGTTCAACAACCCCTTATCTCATTCTGCTTCTCTAGCTGAACTGTGACTAATAGTGATCCTGTCTACCAGATTCCTTCACTGTAAAGTGACCATTTCCTGCTTGGTAATTAATAAATAATTTGTGGTAAAAATGCTTAGTGACTGTGTACATATCCTGTTCTTTTACCAACTTCCAGCAACTAGTCCTAGCATCCCATTGATGACTTTGGCTTGATTCAATTATTTCTGTGATCTTTGCAAAATGCTGACTTTCTAACTCTATTGTTCCTTCTGCATTTTACCAGCAGTTTGTCTATTATCCCAGTATGAACTTAAGATTTCCTATGTAATAATTTCTTATATGTTATTTTTTATACTCTGTTTATTTATAATTTATTGAAAGATAATTTCATTAGATTTAGGTGTACAATATAATGATATGATATATGTATGTAGTGTGAAATGACTACCAGAATATTTTTAGTTAATATCCATTACCACACGTAGTTATAATTTTTTTCTTGTGATGAGACCTTTTAAGATCTACTCTGTTAGCAACTTACAGATGTACAGTAAAGTTAACTCTAGTCACCATGCCATACATTTTATCAACATGAGTTATTAACCTTATAACTGAAAGTTTGTACCCTTGGACCACCTTCACCCATTTCACCTACTTCACCTCTGGCCACCATCTCTGTATTTCTGAGTACCATTATTATTTCGATACTCAAATTTTTGCAGATTTGGCCAGTGAGAGCCATTTCAAAAGTAGGTTTCTTTGTTCTTTGAACAGAATGCTCTAAGTTCATTTTCTGTTTTCTTGCACTATCCCTGGAAACCACCATTTCTTTAAAAAGTACCAGTTCCTTTTAGTGGGAAATAATGTTTAGAGACCAAGATCTGAGCTCTAGTTCCTTGCTACCTAAGTAATATTTTTAATATGCACTTTCAACAGAGTTGAAAAATGTTTTAAGCTTATATTTTCAATATATAAAATTTTCAATTCTATGATTCAAAATCATATTTTATTATAGTTTAATAAAATTTATTTAAATTATAGCTTATACTGATCTCTATTTCCAATCCAGCAGTGAAGGGTTCTTTTTTGCATTCACCCAAGCCATACTTGTATCCTCATTCTCCCAGTGGGAGCCTGGCTTACCAACAATTATTTCTCATTTGTTCAACTCTGTAACACACACAAAGTGCTTGTAATTGCTGCATTTCTACCACTATAACAAACACACCAAGTAGAATTTCATTTAATTATTTTGATTTTAGACTAAGAAGTATATTCACTACAACAGAAATTGGCACAACATTGTAAATCAACTATATTGTAATAAAAAGTTTAAAATGTTTTTTAAAAAGT